>KV002504.1:54457-74932 GCA_001598015.1 Dorcoceras hygrometricum
TGTTGTTGCTCTGTGTGAGAGTTGTGTATGCTTACCGTGTGTAATTGTTGTGTTGCATATGGTTATATGTTTGTTGTTCCAGCATGTTGCATACACGCATTCCATTCAGCTATTGCAGCCTTTGTTCGTTGTTGTCTCTCTATTTTCTTATCAGGATGCGAGGTCGAGCGGTGATTCCGCACTCTCATTTCCCCTATGCGCCGAGTGGCTAGCTACCACAGTTCATAGGTTGAGTTGTTGATGCATCTGGTAAGGGTGGGCGAGCAGGGGTGAGTGGGTAGCACCCACATGTCCTACACTCACCATGGCCACATATTCTGTTGCAGATTTCCTTTGAGCTGTGCATTGAGTTCTTCGTTGTTGTTTCTCTGTTTTCTTACCAGGATGCGAGGGCGAGCGGTGATTCCGCACTCTCATTTCTCCTATGCGCCGAGTGGCTAGCTACCACAGTTCATAGGTTGAGTTGTTGATGCATCTGGTAAGGTGGGCGAGCAGGGGTGAGTGGGTAGCACCCACATGTCCTACACTCACCATGGCCACATATTCTGTTGCAGATTTCCTTTGAGCTGTGCATTGAGTTCTTTGGCTCCCTTCCTTGGTTGTAGCCTTCGGCTGTTGTCCCTGGTTGCATGCATAGCATCTGCATTTTATTCTTGCTGTTTACTGCTGTTTTATAGTTGCTCTCCGTACTGGGGTTTGACCCCATGTCCCTCTGGGGCTTGGTTGTTTTCCCTGTTTGTGTTGTTTTCAGGAAACCCAGGTTTTACAGCTGGTCGTGGTTTTAACCCAGCTGGTGGTGCCCCAGGAGGTGGTTAGAGTATCCCAATGGCGTATAGCATATTTATATGTATCGGTATTCTTAGTCAGGGGATGCCCTGTGCTTTGTTGTTGTTTTTCGTTGTTGGAGTCTGATACATGTTGATGTTATGCTATATTGTTTGTTGTTGGCTGGTAGCCGCGTGTGGTTGATTTCTTAAATTGGGATATCTATTTTGAGTATCACATTATTTTAAATTATATTGTTTAAACCCGTCAGGCCAAAAGCGAAAATTGTACCTGCTTTTTAATAGCTTCCGCATGTGTTTGTGTTTTTTTACTCTGTTATGAGCACGAGGCCTGACAGTTAGTGTAAGAATCAGACGTTGGGTAATGAATCAGTCGTTGGATAAGAATCAGCTGTTGGTTCTATGAAAATCAGCTGTTGGTTCTTAGAAAATCAGCTGCTGGTTCTAAGAAAATCAGCTGCTGGTTCTAAGAAAATCAGCTGTTGGATAAAAATCAGCTGTTGGTTGTTGACCGTAGTCAACTCAGCTGTAAGATAAACAATAATGATGGACTAACCCAAATCAGACGCAAGACAACTCACGGCTGAACGTATACAAATATCAACGGCTGAACGCAACACTTAGAATTTTCTTAACACAAAGATAACTGTTGAAAAGGGGAACTACTGAGTATAACTTGGTGTTGTAACATCAAAACGACGGTTGCGCTATCAGCCGTTGCATATCAAACCAGACTTAACTTCTGATTCGACTAGCAACTCCGATTACATAGACTCAAGTTCCGATGTTACCATCCACCGGAAGGAAGAACATTCATGAACATATTACTTAAACCCGATTGCTCAACATTTTAAAACAACATTTTCATCTTCTTCATCGAAGCACTCTTTAAAACTTTGTAACAGAAACAAAACTGGAACCCGATCATCCAAGCATTTCCTAAAACATGCTTAAACATGAACATAACTTATCTTAACATAAAAAGGCAACAATCATGCATTGAAGAACAATATATGCTTTAAAATGGCGTAGAAAGAATCAGCCTTTACTTATCTTAAACCTGCGAAACACAGAAGCAGCGGGTCTCAACAGGAGTTCTCCACAAGCACCACTACGAGCACTTTGAAATTTTTAGAGAGAAAGAGAGAAATTTCTGGACAACGATGAAACTCTCTTGTTATGAAAACAATCATATACGGGATATGACTTGTAGTAGGTATTAACACTCGAGTAGGCATGGGATCCTACCAACCCGTGTCCTTTTCAAAAGAATTTGTCAAATACTCCCTACTAATATTTTGAATTTGAAATCTTTACCAAAACATTTTAAAAGAACTATTTTTGTCCAGCTGAGGGCATTTTAAACCAAAATCTGAATCTGCTCGTGTTTATGCTCGGGCGACAGCTGCCTGGAAACCTTCCTCGTCATGTCTCAAAGCAACAACTGAAAATCAGCTGTTAAAACAAACGAAATAAACTTAAGGCTGAAATACGCAATATCAAATAAGCCCTTGATATAGAAAAGGGTTAAATATGTGGTCCTATGGATTTTGGGGCGCTACATAGCTGGTCTGCAGTGGTGTTGCTAGGAGTTCTTGCGGCTGCGGGTCGTAGGAGTGGGTTGCAGCAGGGGCTGTTGTAATCAAATTATTCTAGTAGATCCTTCCCGTTGCGGAAGAAGGGGAGATGTAGGAGATTGAGCTCCGAACTTCCAGAAATAAATCGCAGCATATTCTTTTTACAGCTTTATGCACTTACATTCATACACATTGCATATTTACAAGTATGTTTAAAACCGTAAATTAGCTTTCGAATCTAAGAGTACAGTTTGAGTTATTTACGCATGATTTAAATTCATTGCTCAATCTGTATCTCAGTGCACTTTAATTCAAGAACACTGAGCTATTGCAACTCAAATAATAAATAACCAGATCTCTTGCACTTTCATTGAGCTGGTTTCAGCATCCAGCTGGAACCAGCTTAGTTATCGCGATCCGATTTCAGCGTCTAGCAGGATCCAGCGTCTTTTACTCGATCTGTTTATTCCCTCTAAGTGATGGTTATTGACTAAATAACTTCTGTATACACTAACAGAGGGTAAATCGATCCTAACAAGTGATATCAGAGCAGGTTGTTCTTGAATAGTGCATTATTTTCGAAGATATATTTTTAAACAATTTTAAAATCATGTCTGCTCTGATAGTCGTTCGAAAGTCTGTCTATGCTACAAAATTTTTAAGATTTTCAAAACTCGTTATATGGATATGTGGAGGAATGTCTATTGAATTGCAGTGTGATTTCTCGAAAGAAAAGAGCGGAAACATCTCTTCTGACGAGCTGACAGATTGCGCGAGATCTCTGGACGCCAAGATCTATAGGACTCGGCGAGGCAAAGCATTAGGGAAAAATGGAAGAGATTCTGTAAATTGAATCTTCTATTGCTCATCTGGCCTAAATAGATGAGATTTTTCAGTGGCACGGATTTTGTTCTTCAAATCTCATACATGCACTGGTTTTCAACAAACTGTCTCCCTCAAACTATTTTCTTTTAGAAAATAAATCCTCGTGCTGGTTAGGGGGAGCTTTATTTTAAATATTGAGGGGGAGACAAGATTTCAAACTCTTTTTGATTCCCACAAAAAGGGAAGAAATATTTTCAAGCATAAACATACGTGCATATGTTTATTCAGATTTTGTGTAAATCAAAAAGGGGGAGATTGTTGGATCTGTTTTTACAGATAAGAATCTTAATTTTGATTTACACAAAATCTGTTATTTATTTACTAACGAATTGTACTAAGTGTGAAGCTACGGGAATAGCAAAAACGCGATTTCGGAGGTCTAAACGAATGAATTGGCCAAAACCGGCATATGTCACGATGTGGTGGTGAGTTGAACTCGTTGGACCGTTTCGGAGGGGATAGAACTGGTCTCATGCAAAATCTGCAACGGAAACGAGCTGATACAGAGATAGAACCGAGCTGGATGAAAGCACTGTAGCAGCCTAGCAGCAAGAAGCACTGATAGCAGATTGATTGAGAGCATATAGCAGTGCAGATTGAGGAGTAGTCCAAGTTGGAACAGTAAGAGGACGCCCAAGCTGGTCCAACAGAGGATGTCCAAAGCTGGAAAAGTGAGGGGACGCCCGAGCTGATATAGTAGAGGATATCCAAGCTAGAACAGTAAGGGGACGCCCAAGCTGATCTAGCAGAGGAAAACTTAGCGGGTACAATGAGGGGACGCCCAAGTTGGTTCAGCAGAGGAGATCCAAGCTGATCAAGTAGTTCTGCGTAGAATAAGAGCTGAGTAACGAAGAGCAGAATAATCTTAGAGCAGTTGTGGTCAAGAGAAGCTCAGAACTAAAAGCATATAAGACGTAAACAGAACCAGCTGGGACAAACCAGCTCAGTGACCAGCTTGGAGCAACCATCTCAGACGGACAAAGCAGTTTGAACACGAATACATGTGAAGATTGAATTAACGTTGTTCAAATAATTTGCTGCGTCCTGTTCACATCAGGAACAGATTCACAGAGCTCAATTTTAGCAAAGGCTGCACCGCATTTGAAGAGATCTCAGGGTCAACAAAGCCTACAATTGCATTAAATGCAAAATGACACAAGGTACAACACTGACAGAACTTTACAGAAGCCTTTACAACTGCTACACCTTGTGTCCAACGGGAAGAATTGCACAAGAGGCTATAAACAACAGAAAACGGATGAGCAAAAATAGAGGGAAGAAAACAGATATCAGCTTTCATAGAAGAACTTCCCAGTGTGTGAGAATATATTTTGAGAGTGAGCATACACTGTATATTTCTCACACACGATTCACTCATACATACTAGATTTGAGCTGAACAGAAAAATGAGCGAATCAAAAATACCAAATCCATTGTAGTCTTTTGACAGAGACGTTAAACCAGTCCTTGTAGCCTTTCTCACTGAGGCAGTAAAGAAGTGAGTTAGACACACGCAGCTTGCGAGCTGGTGTGCAGTGGTGTTGATAGGAGTTCTTGCGGCTGCGGGTCGTAGGAGTGGGTTGCAGCGGGGGCCGTTGAATCAAATTCTTCTAGTGGATCCTTCCCGTTGCGGAAGAAGGGGAGATGTAGGAGATTGAGTTCCGAACTTCCAGAAACAAATCATAGCGTATTCTCTTTACAGCTTTATGCACTTACATTCGTAAACATTGCATATTTACAATTGTGTTTAAAATCGTAAATAAGCTTTCGAATCTAAGAGTGCAGTTTGAGTTATTTCCGCATGATTTAAATTCATTACTCAATCTGTATCTCAGTGCACTTTAATTCAAGAACACTGAGCTATTGCAGCTCAAGTAATAATAACCAGATCACTTGCTCTTTCATTGAGCTGGTTTCAGCATCCAGCTGGAACCAGCTTAGTTATCGCGATCCGGTTTCAGCGTTTAGCTGGATCCAGCGTCTTTTACTCGATCTGTTTGTTCCCTCTAAGTGCTAGTTATTGACTAAATAACTTCTGTATACACTAACAGAGGGTAAATCGATCCTAACAAGTGGTATCAGAGCAGGTTGTTCTTGAATAGTGCATTTATTTTCGAAGATATATTTTTAAACGGTTTAAAATCATGTCTGCTCTGTTAGTCGTTCGAAAGCCTGTCTATGCTACAAAATTTTTATGATTTTCAAAACTCATTATATGGATAGGGGGAGGAATTTCTATTGAATTGCAGAGCGATTTCTCGAAAGGAAAGAGCGGCAACATCTCTTCTGACGAGCTGACAGATTGTGCGAGATCTGTGGACACCAAGATCTCTAGGGCTGGGCGAGGCTAAGCCTTAGGGAAAAATGGAAGAGATTCTATAAATTGAATCTTCTATTGCTCCTCTGGTCTAAATAGATGAGATTTTTCAGTGGCACAAATTCTGTTCTTCAAATCTCATACATGCACTGGTGTTCAACAAACTGTCTCCCTAAAACTATTTTATTTTCGAAAATAAATCCTCGTGTTGGTTAGGGGGAGCTTGATTTTAAATATTGAGGGGGAGACAAGATTTCAAACTCTTTTTGATTCCACAAAAAGGGGAAGAAATATTTTCAAGCATAAACATACGTGCATATGTTTATTCAGATTTTGTGTAAATCAAAAAGGGGGAGATTGTTGGATCTGTTTTTACAGATCAGAATCTTAGTTTTGATTAACACAAAATCTGTTATTTATTTGCTAACAATTTGTAGTAAGTGTGCAGCTACGGGAATAGCAAAAATGCGATTTCGGTGGTCTAAACGAAGAAATTTTGCCAAAAAGCGGCCTATGTCACGACGTGGTGGTGAGTTGTACTCGTTGGACCATTTCGGAGGGGATAGAACTGGTCACATGCAAAATCTGTAACGGAAGCGAGCTGATACAGAGATAGAAACGAGCTGAATGAAAGCACTGTAGTAGCCTAGCAGCAAGAAGCACTGATAGCAGATTGATTGAGAGCAAATAGCAGTGCATATTGAGGAGTAGTCAAGTTGGAACAGTAAAGGGACGCCCAAGCTGGTCAAACAGAGGATGTCCAAAGCTGGAAAAATGAGGGGACGTCCGATCTGGTACAGAAGGGGATATCCAAGATAGAACAGTAAGGGGACGCCCAAGCTGATCTAGCAGAGGACAACTTAGTTGGTACAGTGAGGGGACGCCCAAGCTGGTTCAGCAGAGGAGATCCAAGATGATCAAGTAGTTCTGCGTAGAAGAAGAGCTGAGTTACGAAAAGCAGAATAAGCTTAGAGCAGTTGTGGTCAAGAACAGCTCAGAACTAAAAGCAGATAACAAGTGAACAGAACCGGCTGGGACAAACCAGGTCAGTGACCAGCTTGGAGCAACCAGCTCAGACGGACAAATTTGTTTGAACACGAATACATGTGAAGATTGAATTAACGTTGTTCAAATTTATTTGCTGCGTCCTATTCACAACGGGAACAGATTCACAGAGCTCAATTTCAGCAAAGGCTGCACCGCATTAAATGAAGAGAGCTCAGGGTCAACAAAGCCTGCAATTGCATTAAATGCAAAAGGTAACAAGGTACAACACTGTCAGAACTTTACAGAAGCCTTTACAACGGCTACACCTTTGTGTCCAACGGGAAGAATTTCTCAAGAGGCTATAAACAGCAGAAAATAGATGAGCAAAAATAGAGGGAAGAAAACAAATATCAGCCTTCATAGAAGCACTTTCCAGTGTGTGAGAA
Organism: Dorcoceras hygrometricum; assembly: GCA_001598015.1. Taxonomy (NCBI): domain Eukaryota; kingdom Viridiplantae; phylum Streptophyta; class Magnoliopsida; order Lamiales; family Gesneriaceae; genus Dorcoceras; species Dorcoceras hygrometricum. The sequence goes on from KV002504.1 coordinate 61,455, forward strand.
TACATTTTGAGAGTGAGAATACACTGTATATTTCTCACACACGATTCACTCATACATACTAGATTTGAGCTGAACAGAAAAATGAGAATCAAAAACACCAAATCCATTGTATTCTTTGGACAGAGACGTTAAACAAGTCCTTGTAGCCTTTCTCACTGAGGCAGTAAAAAAGTGAGTTAGACACACGCAGCTTGCGAGCTGGTGTGCAGTGGTGTTGCTAGGAGTTCTTGCGGCTGCGGGTCGTACGAGTGGGTTGCAGTGGGGGCCATTGTAATCAAAGTCTTCTAGTGGATCCTTCCCGTTGCGGAAGAAGGGGATATGTAGGAGATTGAGCTCCGAACATTTAGAAACAAATCACAGCGTATTCTCTTTACAGCTTTATGCACTTATATTCATACACATTGCATATTTACAACTGTCTTTAAAACCGTAAATAAGTTTTCAAATAAGAGTGCAGTTTGAGTTATTTCCGCATGATTTAAATTCATTACTCAATCTGTATCTCAGTGCACTTTAATTCAAGAACACTGAGCTATTGCAGCTCAAGTAATAAATAACCATATCATTTGCTCTTTCATTGAGCTGGTTTCAGCATCCAGCTGGAACCAGCTTAGTTATCGCGATCCGGTTTCAGCGTCTAGCTTGATCCAGCGTCTTTTACTCGATCTGGTTATTCCATCTAAGTGCTGGTTATTGACTAAATAACTTCTGTATACACTAACAGAGGGTAAATCGATCCTAACATATTCTGTTAATTCAATTATCATCTATCTCTTAATCTTTGTAGATGGACAAATAAAATTTTAAAAATCCCGTGCTTGTCAGTTTTTGTCCAAATTTATTTTCTCTTGGAAAAGTAGTATCTGTGCTTCAAAACGTTTTAAAAGTTTTCTGTAGCATACAATCGTTTCCAAAATTCGTATCGTGCATTCTGTTTTTCTAAATGATCGTCCTTGCAAATGTTTTCTTTTAAGAAAATTGAAAATCCCACTTTCTTTTTCAGGGGGATTTTTAATTTAAATATTCAGAGACAAAATTTCTTAACCTTTTTTATTCCAACAAAAAGGGGGGGAAATATTTTGAAAATTGTTTAGTTTTATCCATGTTTTGTGTTAATAAAAAAGGGGAATATTGCTGGACCTGTGAAACAGATTAGATCTTAATTTTGATTAACACAAAACTTGTTTTTATGTTTCTGAATTTTTACTTGAGAGTGCAGGAAAACTGGGTGCAGATTAGAACAGAGCCGAGCAGATCAACTGAAAAACTATATAGTATAAACAGAAGAGCTGAGCTCAATTGACGAGAAGATCATATCAATTCAGATTTAAGAAAGAATAGTTGGAGCTTCGAATCAGAACAATGAATATGTTTAGATCAGTTCACATGAATCGATATAGTTCAGTTAGTAAGAGCAGGTCCGTTTAGTTAAGCAGAACAGATAAGATCAGTTCAGATATAAGCAGCAGAAACAGATCAGAGTAGTCACCAAAACAGTTAAGTTCATAACAACGTACAATTAGATTAAGACCAGCATTGATCAGATAAGAACAGACAGAAGAGAGCATAATAGAACAGAACAATTAGTTCAGAGCAGGACAGATATGACCAGCTCAGAGCAAAATAGAATAGAGTAAGTTCAGTTCAATTAGAAGCGTAGAGCAAATTAGTTGAATAGAGTATAGTAGAGAGAATCAGAACATAACAGAGAAGAAACAAAGAGAGACGAAAAGTAGTCAGTGAACAAGAGCAGTGTAGTTCCGTGTACAGATCAGGTCGGAGCTTCGCATCAGATCAATTCATATTAGAAGAGAATAGCTTATTGAACAGAAATAGATCAGAACGGAGTTCAGATCAGATCAGCACATGTTACCAGCTCAGACGGACAAATCATTTTGAACAGAATAATTCAAGACTAAAAAGAAGATATTCAAATTGATTTTCGTATACAAAAAAACGTCAGTTTAGAGCAGATAAAGATAATAAATAGCCTCACCTACTCTTGTACGAAGATATGACAACAAGCACACAATGTCCTAACTTTAAAAAAGCCTTTTTGATAGGATCAATATGGCACGAAAACAGCCCTAGGAGTTTAGAAGGGGGGGAGGGGGGTTGAATGAACTCCTTGGTATTTTTATATTTTCGAAACCGTTTAAAATAATTTTACAAGCACCCGCTTAACTTAAGTCCGAGTTACCAGACTTAAGGTATCTCAGTTTAAATGGCTGATTTCTCGGTGAACAAAAATTGTGCGGAAAGAAACCGATTAATCAGTGAACAGTATAAACAATAAATAATGCGTAATGTAAAGAGTTAAGGGACAAGAAATTTGTTTCTGGAAGTTCGGATATGAATATCCTACGTCTCCCCTTCTTCCTTTTCAGGAAGGATTCACTAGAAACTTTGATTTGTACAGGCCTTCTGCACACACCCAGTCACACAAGCCTCACTTGTATGAACTCCTAGCACCACTAACTTCACGAAGCAGTCGCAGCTACTGTTTACAAGTAATGAATATTATGTTTTTCGAACTGCTTCACAAAGCCAGTTCGTTACAGACTCAATCGAATGATATAACAATGAGTACAAAGACTTGAGACTGTAAAATCTTCTGGTTTCTAAAACATAGAAACGTGATTCAACAAGTGAACCAGAAGATGACTCGAAGGTTTATCTTATGAAGACTGAAAGCTTGCGTTATTCGAGTTTGAGCTTTGTGAGAATCACTTCAAGTTCGTAATAGGCTCAGAGTATATTTGAGATACAAAATCGACAGAGTGACGGCAAGTTGATAATAGCGAATTCTTTTTCTCCAATTCAAATTGCTGCTATTTAGTCTTCGTTCTCAACGGACATTAAAATATCCAAAGGAAATAAAATCCCCTTTTTGAATTTCTGTCGATCGTACACCGTCAATCCTGCTCCACTACATGGTAAATTGCACAGCGTCATAATCAAATTGTCGTCTTCCATATTTGTGCAATAACCGTGTAACAACCTCTGAAAATATGTATTATTTACCCAAAATAGTACCGACGTTGTCTCCTTAATTCCATGCAATTGTACGATTCTGTTGATCTTTTCCAATTTGAGTATTTGATCGTATTTGAATCTTTTTAACGCTTGCGCCTGAAATTCCTTCATCGTTGTATAAGATGCTGCGACTGGAATATTTGAATAGCTACAATTGCTGATTACCTTAAAATGCGCATTATTCCAGCGACTGGATTCATCCATAGCCCAACGACTGATTTCTAGCGTTAACCCAAACGCTGTCGTTTTAAATAATTCAAACGACGTAGTTTTATTATACGAAAATACCAAGTATCAGCGACTAGTTACACAAATCACTGTAGCTCCCGACTAGTTATATGATCTGTTGTAGCTTGCGTCTGGATTACCCATCGGCTGGATACTCAACTGAGAGAGATACCTTGCGTTTGAAACCGATCTACTGTATCTTGCGACTGGTTACATGATAAACTCAACGTCTGAATCAATATCCCTGCGTCTGAATACCCAACGACTTGTTATACACTTCACTGTAGCCAACGTCTGAATATGCAACTCACTGTAGCTAGCATCTGAATTACCCAACGACTGGTTTACTGTAGCTCTCGTCTAGATTTCCTGTCGATTGAATACTCAACTACTGTTATCAACGTCTGAATGACTAGATTTATCTTGTCTTTTTCTTATCACCAAAACTATAAATTTTATCCTAACAATTTCCCCCTTTTTGGTGATGACAAAACTTAGCAGCCGAGATAAATAAATGAGCAAAATTAAATTGCACACGGACTGCTGAGATCATAAATTTCATTAACTGAGAAATAGTACAAAATATTGTACAAGGACTCAACAACTGTTCTATCCTAGTATCTTCTTCTTTTGTAGGATCCACTTCTGTTCCCTCTGCTCCTTTCTCTTTCTCTATCAGCAGTAATAAGTCTTTCCACAATGTTTCTATCAGTATCACCACCACCACCAGTATTGCCACTTCCCCCTTTTTGTCATTACCACCACGGTTTATATAAGCAACAAGTTCGCTCAGTTGGTCGGTAACGATATTAAGAGTCTGCTGGTCTTGGGCACGAAATTCTAATAAACCATTTCGAGTAGCGGCCACTTGCTCATCCAACGATGTGACCTTAGCATGAAGTGCTTTAATCTCCTTCCGGATCTTCAGCATATCAGCAGTAGCAGAAACACTCTGAGCCAGAACAACTTTCCTAAACTCATTGAAGCGTAGCGTCTGGGCATCATCGAGGGTTCTGCCATCTTGTCTAGCAGTGTTAATCAAGTTCTGGAAGGCTTCCTCTTGTTGCATCAGAGCGGCAAGAATGTCTCTTTTAATAGTGTGGAGCCTGGATAGCACATCACTCTGAGCATCATCAATTTGCCTGGTAGCCTCTGCCTGATTGTCAAAACGTTCTTAAAGAAAGATCCGGAGATCATCAAGAGAAGTGGAGAGCTCAGTAGTAACAGCTGGAAGAGAGAATGCAGTAGCAGTGTCCTGATCATCAAAATGCATGGACTCATCTGAGCTAGACGTGGAGGAAGAACGCTGATCTAATAAAATAGGTACTCTCGGTGCAACTGCTGAAGGAGTAGTAATCTGTACACTTCTCAAATTTGTTCTCTCCGAAGCAATAAACGCAACAAAACTGGTAATATCCTCTGAACTGAAACGGCTGAATAAACTGTACTCAAAGAAAACTGTACAAAACTGAGATAAACGCAGAGCAAACACTGTCGGCTGGTGCAAGATAAAACTGCCAACTAGCTCAACAACTGATAGAGCTCTGCAAAAATTTATCGAACCCACTGGTAAAAGTCTCCTGGAAACACAAAATTCCTCAACCTCCAGACAGACATCTCCCCACCGCTTCTTCATTAATTTGAAAAATTCACTCACCGGGGGTAGAGTGTCATCATAAGATCTCTAACGAGGAACTTCATTTTGTACAACCGGCTGAGGGATCTTCACCCAGTGAGTAGCACATGGTTCAACACCCTCAAAATCTTAGAGCAACACGTATTTTTCATCTCCCCACCGCTTCTTCATTAATTTGAAAAATTCACTCACCGGGGGTAGAGTGTCATCATAAGATCTCTAACGAGGAACTTCATTTTGTACAACCGGCTGAGGGATCTTCACCCAGTGAGTAGCACATGGTTCAACACCCTCAAAATCTTAGAGCAACACGTATTTTTCCACGTAAGACCGTGTGCTTGTGTCTCCTTCTTAAAATTCCTCCAAAACAAACGAATGGATATCTGATAACCGATCCAAAATTTTAGTGTCAACTGCGGATGACCCATCCGAGGGCAAAATTTATTCTTCTGGCCTCCAAAAATTTGCGTAACAACATCTCCCGGTACTTCAACAATATGTATCGTTTCCTGTTAAGAGCCACACCCGTTGACTCTGCTTCTGCCCATGTCAACACAAGTTCCTCCTTTGCAAGATAAGACTCATCAATCTTCAAATTGGACAGCCTCTTCAGACTAAAAGAATAAAAGAATTGAGCTACCTCATCGATCGCCTTCTCCCGCAACTGTACAAGACATGCAATATCTGCAAGAGTCAGCACAATTTGCTCCTTCATTGGATTACCCTTCACTGGGTCTTTCTCCACAAGAAGCTCCTTCCCTTTAACGTCCACTTGAATTTGAGGGAGACTGGCCAGATACCAGGTCCGCTCATCAACGCCTGGGATTTTGATTTCCTTGCCCATGGTGATTTTAGTAATTTCCACTCCGGCAGAAGGCAATGGAACTTCAACTGGGATTGACATTAAAATGTCTTCTAAAGACATCGCCTCATCTGCCGATTGTTCCTCAACAACTGGCTCCATATCCTCGTCTGGATCAGAAATAAAAGAATTAATTGTAGCATCTGCCCTGCTATCATCTGCATCAATCTGTAACTGTTGATTCCCAACATCTGAACCAATAGCTGTTCCACTAACATCGTCTGTTTCAAGAACAACATCTGTTTCCCTGACCTATGGCAACGCCTGAGTATCCACATCTGGGTCCATGTCATCCTCTGAATCGCTTGTTGTCTCAAATAATCTCTCAGAATCACGAGTAGCAAGTACAAATGGTACTGCCTCTTGTGTAATAACCACTGGTTTACCCTTAGTGGTCCTCTTCTTCTTCACTACTGGTGCCTCCTCACCATCACCAACTGGTCTTTTCATAGACACAGTCTTTTTTGCAGGGGTTTTCTTTACCCTTGGAGAATCTACAGTTTCTTCCATTCCAACCTTTTCATTGATAGTAACAAACCTGTGAACCGTCTTCTCTGTTAACACCCTGGATGCCGAAAATGCTCTAGATTCACCCAACACCAACCCTAGTACATTCTTCAAAAGAACACATATCTGGATTGCGAAACCCTTCGCCTGCCTGGAACCTGGCGTAACCATGTCTTGCAGAACATCAAACAATAGACTACTCCAGTTTACTTTTACATCGAACGTGATAGCCATCATCAACATGAATCTATCGCGGGTCACGGCATCAAAGGACCCAGCCTTGGCATAAAGTGTTTTCGCCAAAATGTCACTCAGAAGACGATATTGAATCTTCATTTCCTTTTTCAAACAAGAAATACTCACCTGCTCTTTAGACACAGAGAAGAGGCTTCGAGCATCAAAAACCAAATCTTTTGGTACCTCTGAAAAATCTGTCAAACACTTTTACATCGAACGTGATAGCCATCATCAACATGAATCTATCGCGGGTCACGGCATCAAAGGACCCAGCCTTGGCATAAAGTGTTTTCGCCAAAATGTCACTCAGAAGACGATATTGAATCTTCATTTCCTTTTTCAAACAAGAAATACTCACCTGCTCTTTAGACACAGAGAAGAGGCTTCGAGCATCAAAAACCAAATCTTTTGGTACCTCTGAAAAATCTGTCAAACCCTATGTGGGCAGTCCAAAATTCGTAGCAAAAATATTCTCAGAAATCTCAATCGATGTTCCCCTGATGGTGCTGACCACCACTCCATCTCTTACTGAACTATTTTCGAAAAACTCGGTAAGATCAGCTTCATAGAACACGGCGGGACAGCCCAAAAACTCCTTAAGCCCCGTCGCAATAAGCGTTTCAAACATTTGCACCAAACCAGTATCATCAATCCAGAAGACGGAGTCGAAATCGATGTGGTAGCTGCTGCTAATCAAAGATGATGCCATTTCTTCGTTGAGCAAGAGATTAGATGCCTGTAAAATAGGTGCAAAGAGAAAGCACGCAGATAATACGAATGCTCGAGAGTAAAATTATGCAAGGTAAGAGACGATGAAAATAGTTAGCACCGTAATATATTTGGAATGCGAAAAGTTAAAAGATTGGAAACGGTGTAGATGTGACTTTTCGAATGATGACAACACGTGTCAATCATCCAGCGGCGCGTCCAATTTTTGAAATGATTTTGAAGATATTTTCAAAATATTTTACTCGTACAGTGTAAAAGGTTTTTCAAAATATTTTAACCGAACAAGGTACAAAGTTAATATATGTGCGCCAAAATTTATAAAGTCACAACTGCTGCGACTGGTTTTAATAACATCGCAGCTGGTTTTTAATGTATCGCAAGGAACGAACAGGATCTGATTACAAATAATTATCGACTGTGTATATGCAACATCTGAGTGTGTCCAGACGCAACATATTCAGTCGACGTCACACTTAACAATCCAGATCCTGGTTCCCCCTGCGACTGGTATTTTCCCAACGCAATATGCTTCCCTCAGCTGGGCGTCTACTGTTCCCCCTGAACAAAAGACTTGCAGCTGAGTTAGGCAACGGCTGACAACCTACAAAATAAGTTAGCTCACAGACATCAAGGCAGTTCAAGAAGACCTAATATGTTCCGAAAATAAGAGAACTTAGCGTCTGGCAGAGGTTTGGTGAAGATGTCAGCAACTTGCTGCTCAGTCGACACGTACTCCAACCGGACGTCCTTCTTTAGCACGTGGTACCTGATAAAATGGTGTCTGATATATATGTGCTTTGTTCTTGAATGCAGTACTGGATTCTAGGTAATCGCAATCGCACTAGTGTTGTCGCAGAGAATAGGCGCTTCAGAAGAATCAATGCCATAGTCCTTCAGCTGATGTTGAATCCATAATATTTGAGCACAGCAGCTGCCAGCTGCGAGATACTCTGCTTCAGCTGTTGATGTTGCAATTGACGTCTGCTTCTTACTGAACCATGAGATCAGTCGATCCCCTAAGAATTGACAAGTTCCACTGGTGCTCCTGCGATCAATCCTGCATCCTGCGTAATCTTCATCACTGTAACCTATTAGTTGAAAGCCTGAGTCTTTGGGATACCAAAGACCCACGTTGGAAGTACCCTTTAAATATTTCAATATTCGCTTTATAGCTATGTAATGCGATTGCTTTGGCTCTGCTTGGAATCTAGCACACATACAGACAGCAAACATGATGTCTGGTCTACTAGCAGTTAGGTATAGCAAAGAGCCTATAATACCACGATACAATGATACCTCTATGGCAGATCCAGCTTCGTCTTTATCTAACTTTATCGAAGAGCTCATTGGGGTTGCATCTGCTGAACAATTGTCCATGCCAAACTTTTTCAGCAGTTCTTTCGTATATTTCGCCTGGTTGATGAATATACCATTCTCCAGCTGTCTAACTTGTAAACCCAGAAAGAACGTCAGTTCCCCCATCATATTCATCTCGAATTTGTCCTGCATTATCTTGGAAAACTTCTTGCATAGTTTGGGGTTAGTTGTCCCAAAAATAATGTCATCAACATAAATCTGAACTAGTAAGACGTGATCATCTTTAACAAAGTTTAAACAACGTCTTAACTACTGTGCCTATAGTGAAGTCATGCTCAAGTAGGAACTTGGATAGTGTGTCATACCAGGCTCTGGGTGCTTGAAAGTTGGATATATCTCGGAATAGATTAAACATTTGTTTCAGAGGATGTGTATGACTTACGAAGCCAGGAGGTTGTGCAACATACACTTCCTCTGTTAAGACGCCATTTAGAAAGACACTCTTTACATCCATCTGAAAGACTTTAAAGTCTTTAAATGCAGCATATGCTAAGAACATGCGGATGGCTTCTAATCTTGCTACTGGTGCAAAGGTCTCATCGAAATCTATTCCTTCCATTTGTCTAAATCCTTGCGCTACCAGCCTAGCTTTGTTTCTAGTTACTATGCCATCTTCATTCAGTTTATTCCTAAAGACCCAGTTAGTTCCTATATCTGAATGATTAGCAGGTTTAGGTACAAGTGTCCAAACGTTATTACGCTTAAACTGGTTAAGTTCTTCTTGCATTGCTTCTATCCAGCTGGGGTCAGCTGTTAGAGTAGATGCCCAACTAGCCAACTTGTGGCGTGTGGGTTTATAGACTCTTGTATATGACAATCTTTATATATGATATTCGCATTTATTTATATGGCGTTATTTACTTTCATTGTGTTGTATAATGATTAACAATTGCGTTGAGTAAAGACCTAGAATGCACTTAAGTGTATGTTAGATGTGATAGTGGGTATGACGGCTATCATGAAACACATCTAATAGTCACTGTATATTCTGAACATGTTCCTAGTCGATTGGGCCGTCAAAATGAGGATAAGGCCGCCCGAGATCGAGACTAGTATCTGCGATGCGAATTATCGTGTTTCATTGGTAGGGAATTTGTGATGTTCTGAGCATGCAGATAGATAGTGACCTGGTGATCTATCGAACTATCCTCGTTCGGACTTTCCAAGTAGTTACCATTTGTCGAGTGGATAAGTCCGAGGTCTTGGTTGTACTGATTAGTCCTCACGACTCGAAACGTCATTGAGACTCTACATGATAGGCGTCTCACTTTGACCCGTTTGCCGACTCACTTGGGGTCATCAGGAGGCGGGATTGGGTGAGACCCCGATGCATGTAGGAGTCGATGCATCATTGTCGAGGATTCACCGCTCGCAGACATGCGTGGATATCCTATGCTATCTGAGGGGATAATAGTGTATAAATCTCTGGCCAGAGTACTAGAAGTGTTTTAGGTAAATGTGTTTACCTAGTTACACTCGCGATGTCACTATTCGATCTCCAAGATGTACGCATAGCTATCGGATCTATAGCGACTCTTGATTCACCAATGGTCGTTGATCTGATCGGGATATATGGGTTGAAAGGACCGTACTGTACGCTAACCACGACCAACTGGTTCTTGCAGGCACTATCAGTGATACCTAGGGGATCATGGGGTGATGTTGCTAGACGCTCTTACCATGATCCGATGGGCAAGTCCGGAATTGTGATTCCGGAGCCACAATGGTTGTGGGCCCACGGCTAGCTGTATCCCTGAACCATTGAGGGTCACACAAGTACTGGATTCGAGATTCCCGCACGGATACTCAGCTCAATGTGTTGAGCATGAGAAGAGGATTTTGGGGAGTGCGACTTCCTAAAAGTCAACGGAGGTCAAATCGAGATTTCCCGAAGTTGAGGGGCAAAACGGTCATTTTGTGCTGTGGTTCTGAAAAATGGTTTTTCAGATCATAGTATTCAGTTTTGGAAACTGAGTCGATCGGTCCGATCTGATCGGCGATCGGAGTTACGATGAAGTCTTGGTGATGGGGATGAACGGAATGTTCATCCGTTGGACCCGGGCCCGTTGGGCCGGATCCAAACCCATCATTAAGTCTATTTAATATAGACTTAAGCCTAGACTTCATAACACTTGACTTAATACTCTACACTTAACCCTAAACCTAGAAGTGGCCGCCCCTTCCCTCCTCTTACAAAGCCGCCGCCGCCGCCGCCGCTCGTCGCCGCCGCCGCCGCCGCCACTTCTCTCGCTGGAAATTGTTCCGGCCAATCTTGACGAGGAGAATCCGTCCGCGCCGATCTCGTCAGGCCTTCTAGTGCAGGCTGACGAAGGAGTCTCGTCTCCGGTCGTGGATCTGATTGACGTAGTCTACCGCAATCTACCGTGAAGTGCCGGTTTCCTCGAGAAACTGGTCGGATCCAGGCACGAGTTGCCAGCAAGGTATTCCACTAAACGCCCTATGAATGTCATAGATTTGTGTTTGTTTTTATTGTATTGATCGTCTCCCGGCCATTGTTTTGTTCTTCCGCTGCCTCACCGGGAGGTGCGATCCGGATCCGCCGCGGCTACCCAACAGTGGTATCAGAGCCAAGGTTTTCGGATCTGATCAATACAGTACTGCCTTATTGTATCTAATGTCTCGAATTGCAGATCGAACGAAATAAAATTTCAAGAAAAGGCCACGGCGCCGCCGCGCATGGCGGTGCCCCTCCTCGCACGCCCGTGCGCAAACGGCCGCGCGCTTGTCGCGCAACGGCCGGCCAACGACGCCACTCTTTTGCGCAAGTGTTGCGCAGTTTTGCGTCAAGGTTGGTCGACGTTTTCGCATGGATGCGCGAAGCTCGCCCATCGCGCTTGGAGATCGGCCGCTGAGCCGCGTGCTTGTCACGCGCCTCGGCCGCCGCACGTGAGAACCAGCACGCTGGCCGCGCTTGGTTGCGCGAAGTTGGGCGACGCTTGGCGCAGCTTCACGCGAGGAGATCGGGCGCTGGTCGCGTGGGGAGGGCTGTTCGGGCGAAGCTTGCTGGGCACTGGTTGGCAACGATGGCACATGAAGTGCGCCGCTGCTGGCCGGCCGATGTGCGCTGAGCGCCGCTCCTTGCGCGCGGCCGTGCGTTGCGCTTGGCGCAACGTCGCGCGGCTGCCGTGCAAAAATTTCGTGTGGCGCGGCCGCCGGCGGCCGCCGCTCTGGTGAAGCTCCGGTGATGTCGTGACGGCTGAATTCCTCTAGGGTTTGGTTCGGGTCTGTCCCGGGCAGCCCGTGAAGTTTTCGGGCCGGTATACGATATCGGGCCCGTTTTGGTCGATTTTGGAATTTTGAGATTTTTGGGCCTGGAATTGTTTTAAGCCCAATTTGATACAATTAAAATTGCAAAATATGATTTTTATTTTTAAATGTGATTTTATAAATTAAATATGATTTTGTTGATTAAACTTTGATTTTATCGACAAAATAGCCGCATGCGCGATGGGACTTCGGTCCGCGAGCATGGGGTTCGTATGATTGGGCTCGTTGAAAAGCTGTCGGGCCTTGATATCGCGCTTCCACACGAGCTGTCGGTGGATGTACTTCTCCTCTCGCTACCCGCTGCATTTGACCCCTTTGTGGTCAACTTCAACATGAACAAGCTGGAAGCCACCCTCGAAGAGGTAGTTAACATGCTTGTAGTGTTTGAAGGGACCATTAAGAAGGACAAACCCGTCCTCCTTCTGGGCTCTTCTTCCTCTGCGAAGAAGGGGCCCAGACGCAAGAGCAAGAAGCGTTCTGCTCCTGCGAAGGAGGAAAAGTCCGCCAAGAAGCCAAAGGCAAAGGCTTCCAAACCAAACAAGTCTGAGGATGTTTGCCACCACTGCCACAAGGCTGGGCATTGGAGGAGGAACTGCAAGGAGTACCTCGAGCAGTTGCGAACTGCGAAAGGTACGTTCTATATTGAAATAAATATGTCTCTTAGTTCGACTTCTTGGGTACTTGATACAGGATGTGGATCTCATATCTGCAATGATTTGCAGATGATGACAAGAATCCGACGTCTTGGAGAGGGTGAGACCCACTTGAGGCTTGACAATGGAGCAATAGTTGCTGCCATTGCTATAGGAGATGTTTATTTATTTCTGTCTTCTGATTTTAAGTTGTTGTTGAGAAACGTTTTATTTGTTCCCGAATTAATAAAGAACATTATTTCTGTTTCTATGCTTGATAGCGATGGATATTCTTGTATGTTTGCTAATTCGATTTGCAATATTTACAAGAATGAATGTTTAATTGGAATTGGGGAACGCGAAAACGATTTATACACCTTAAAATTAAAAGACGTTCCAACTCGCGATGTCGAAGCACATACAACAATGATTAAAAGGAAACACGATAACTTGAACCCAGCACAACTTTGGCACGCTAGGTAGGTCACATTTCTCTAAGTAGGATGAACAAGTTAGTTAGGAGTGATTTGTTTGATCTGTCAGACATTAACTCCCTACCGACTTGTGAGTCTTGTCTTAAGGAAAAGATGACTAAGCAACCCTTCAAGGGCAAGGGTGAGTGTGCTCAAGGCCTATTGGATTTGATCCATACTGATGTGTGCGGCCCGTTTAGTATTGGTACTAAATACGGTCACACATACTTCATCACCTTTACCGACGATTACTCTAGGTATGGGTACTTGTACTTGATGAAGCACAAGTCTGAATCCTTTGAAAGGTTCAAAGAATTCAAGGCTGAAGTAGAAAATCAATTAGGCAAAAGTATTAAAGCACTTCGATCCGATCGAAGAAAATCAATAAAAGTATTAAAGCACTTCGATCCGATCGAGGTGGTGAATACTTGAGTGCTGAATTTCAAGATTATCTGAAAGAGAATGGAATGGGA
>KV002504.1:104141-125320 GCA_001598015.1 Dorcoceras hygrometricum
TTTTGAAGCTGAATTTTCGGGTTTTCACATCCCTCCCTCCTTAAAAGAAGTTTCGTCCTCGAAACTTTGGTTACTTTGATTATCGAAAAGGTAGGGATATTGGTTTCGCATCTTTTCTTCCACCTCCCAGGTGGCTTCTCTTTCGGTGTGGTTGGACCAGTGGACCCTGATATAAGGGATCGTTCTTCGTCGGAGTACCTGGTCCTTTCTGTCCACGATTCTAATCGGGACTTCTTTATAATTCAGTCCTTGGGTTAGATTTCCTTCCACAAGAAGTGGCCCTTCATCAAGAACATGACTAGAGTCTGAGATATATCTCCTTAGTTGAGATACATGGAAGACATTATGGATTCTTGACATACTGGGTGGTAAGGCCAGTCTGTAGGCAAGTGTTCCTACTTTTTCCAATATCTCAAAGGGTCCGACGTACCGAGGGTTTAGCTTTCCGGCCTTATCGAATCGGACTACTCCTTTCATTGGTGAAACCTTAAGGTACACTTTTTCACCTACTTCGAATGCCAAAGGTCTTCTCTTTTGGGCTGCCCAGCTCTTCTGTCGATCCTGGGCTGCCTTCAGTCTCTCCTTGATAATGACTACCTTTTTCACTGTCTCTTGAACGAGCTCAGGTCCAGTGATAGCCTTCTCTCCAAGCTCATCCCAATATAGCGGCGATCGACATTTCCGACCATAGAGGGCTTCATATGGTGCCATCCCTATGCTGCTGTGGTAGCTATTGTTGTATGCGAACTCTATTAGGGGTAGATATTCGCTCCAATTGCTACCGAAGTCTAATGTGCAAGTCCGCAGCATGTCTTCTAGGGTCTGGATGGTCCTCTCAGTTTGTCCATCTGTTTGCGGGTGATAAGCAGTACTGAGAGTAACCTTACTTCCCATGGCTTCTTGGAAGCTTTTCCAGAAACGAGATACGAACCTTGGGTCCCTATCTGACAGGATTCTTGTTGGAACTCCGTGCAGCCTGACGATGTTGTCCATGTACAACGAAGCTAACTTGTCCAAGCCGTAGTTCATTCGGACAGGTAGAAAATGCGCGGATTTTTTTAACCTATCCACGATTACCCATATTCCATCGTGGCCTAGTCTTGTCTTCGGTGGGCCAACTACAAAGTCCATGGATATGTTTTCCCACTTCCATTCTGGAATTTCTAGTGGTTGTAACAATCCTCCAGGTCTTTGATGTTCGGCCTTGACTTGTTGGCATACATGGCATCTTGCAACAAAATCAGCAACATTTCTTTTCATCCCATTCCACCAAAAGTGTTCTTTCAAATCTCTGTACATCTTTGTACTTCCCGGGTGGATTGAGAATTCGGACTTATGTGCTTCAGACATCACTTCCTGACGGAGGTTATCGATGTCGGGTACACATAGTCGTCCGTTCATCCAAAGGATCCCATCTTGGTCCGTTCGGAAATCAGGAGATTCCCTTTCCTTGAGCTGTTCCTTCAGCCTCATCATGCTGGGGTCTTGATCTTGTTTTAGCTTGATCAATTCTTTAAGACATGGTTGGGCTGAGAGCGATGATAGTACCACCTTGCTCATATTCTTCTGACTTAGCGCATCGGCCACCTTATTTGCCTTTCCTGGGTGGTAGTTGATCGTTAAGTCGTAGTCCTTTATCAGCTCGAGCCATCTCCTTTGTCTCAAATTCAATTCCTTCTGAGTGAATATGTACTTGAGACTTTGATGGTCGGTGAATACTTCGCATTTTGCACCATAAAGATAGTGTCGCCAAATCTTTAGGGCAAAAACCACCGCTGCTAGCTCTAAGTCGTGTCGGGTAGTTGCGTTCATGCGTCTTCAGTTGCCTTGAGGCATACGCAATTACTCTTCCATCTTGCATGAGCACACATCCTAGTCCTTCTTTCGAGGCATCGCTGTAGATGGTAAAGTCTTTGTCTCCCATCGGTAGCGTCAGAACAGGGGCAGATGCAAGCTTCATTTTCAGAGTCTCGAAGCTTGTCTCACACTCTTCGTTCCAGTTGAACTTGGAGTTCTTCTGGGTGAGTTGCGTGAGTTGTAAGGCTATGGAAGAGAAACCTTCTACAAACTTTCGATAGTAGCCGGCCAACCCCAAGAAACTTCTAACTTCTGTCACCGTCTTCGGTGCAGGCCAGTCCATTATGGCTTCCACCTTCTTTGGATCTACTGATACGCCTGCTTCGGAGATTATATGGCCTAGGAATGCCACACTCTTCAGCCAGAATTCGCACTTCTTGAATTTTGCGTACAGTTGTTTCTCTCGCAGGGTTTGGAGAGTGATTCGGAGATGTTCCTTGTTGTCTTCTTCACTTGATGAGTATACAAGTATATCATCTATGAACACCACCACAAATTTGTCGAGAAATGGTCTGAATACACGGTTCATGAGGTCCATGAAGGCAGGGTTTGGAGAGTGATTCGGAGATGTTCCTTGTTGTCTTCTTCACTTGATGAGTATACAAGTATATCATCTATGAACACCACCACAAATTTGTCGAGAAATGGTCTGAATACACGGTTCATGAGGTCCATGAAGGCCGCTGGTGCATTGGTTAGACCAAATGGCATCACTGTGAATTCGTAATGACCATACCTTGTTCTAAATGCAGTTTTCGGAACATCCTCAGTCTTGATCTTCAGCTGGTGGTAACCTGACCTCAAATACAGCTTGGAGAAGGTTGTAGCTCCCTTGAGTTGATCGAAAAGATCGTCGATTCTTGGAAGAGGATACTTGTTCTTGATTGTGATCTTATTCAACTCTCTGTAGTCGATACACAATCTCATGGTTCCATCCTTCTTCTTGACGAATAAGACTGGAGCTCCCCAAGGTGATACACTGGGTCGGATCTGCTTTTTGTCTAGCAGTTCTTGTAATTGATCCTTGAGTTCCTTGAGTTCTGCAGGTGCCACTCGATAGGGTGCCTTGGATATTGGGGCCGACCCTGGCACTAGGTTGATCTCGAACTCAATTTCTCGATCAGGAACTTTTCCAGGTAAGTCATCTAGAAATACGTCTGCAAACTCTTGTACAACTGGGATGTCTTCTATCTTGAGCTCGTCTCCTTCTTTTAATTCTTGGATCATTGCCAAGAAAACTTCTACTCCGATCTTCATGGCTGTCCATGCTTGGGCCGCAGAAAGTAGGGACTTTCGCTCCTTGTTCTTGCCATGATATACCAACTCTTCTCGATCGAGGGTTTGGAGCTTCACACTCTTACCTCGGCAATCTACTAGTGCATGGTGTTTAGATAGTCAATCCATTCCTAAGATGGCATCGAACTCGACCATGTTGAGTTGTATCAAGTTTGCAAAGAATGTACTATCGCTGATCGATAACTCGCAGTCTCGATGGAGTTTATGTGTTTCGATGGTAGTATTGGTAGGAGTTGCTACTCTATAGGGTTCAGATAGAACTTCAGGCTCTAATTTCGTTGGTCAAAGCTGGGTTGACCGTCCAACAGCTGGTTTGACTTTCCTGCGTCTGGTTTGACCTTCCTGCGTCTGGTTTGACCTTCCTGCGTCTGGTTTGACCTTCCTGCGTCTGGTTTGACCTTCCTGCGTCTGGTTTGACCTTCCTGCGTCTGGTTTGACCTTCCTGCGTCTGGTTTGACCTTCCTGCGTCTGGTTTGACCTTCCTGCGTCTGGTTTGACCTTCCTGCGTCTGGTTTGACCTTCCTGCGTCTGGTTTGACTATTCCTGCAGCTGGGTTGACCATTCCTGCAGCTGGTTTTTCCTGCGTCTGGTTTTTCGTTCCTTTGCAATCCAGTCGACTGGTATAAAATCTTGCGACTGGATTGATCTTCTGTCTTTGCGCTACTGTTGAAATCATCGTTGCGTCTGGATCTTTGCGACTGGTACTTCAGCTTGCGACTGGATGCACTTGCAGCTGGTTGTCCAGTCGTTGGGTTTTTTTTTTTTTAAGCTGAATTTCGGGTTTTCACAATTACCCATCGGCTGGATACTCAACTGAGAGAGATACCTTGCGTCTGAAACTGATCTACTGTAGATTGCGACTGGTTACATGATAAACTCAACGTCTGAATCAATATCCCTGCGTCTGAATACCCAACGACTGGTTATACACTTCACTGTAGCCAACGTCTGAATATGCAACTCACTGTAGCTAGCATCTGAATTACCCAACGACTGGTTTACTGTAGCTCTCGTCTGGATTGTGTGAGACCTGAAAAGTTAATTAAGATTAATTGTGGAATTAATCGGTTTTTAGATATTTCTGGTGGTTCAGATCTCTGTTTGGAGGTTTTGGTTTTATTTTCGGGTCAGAAATCGCATTTAGAACAAATCTGGGAATTTTGGTTTTTCGAGTTGAAATCTGGTTTTGCGAGAAATCTGTTTGTTTCGTGAGAAATCTGTTCGGATTTTGTGAAATCTGGACGCTTAGCGTTGCGGCGTGTTTTGTAGCGAGAGAGATCTGGTAGCGCTAGACGTATTGAGAAGTCTGCTCGCGCGTTTTATGTGTTGTATTCCAAAACGCCGTCGTTTGGTGAAGTCTGGTTGTTTTGTGAGTAGGAGGGATCTGATGCGTTAGTGTGTAGAGATCTGGTCTCCATGTGTTTTGTATCATGTGGGATACGACACCGTTTAGATTAGTTGGCGCGACGCCGTTTTGAGTGTAGCGCTAGCGAGAGATCTGTTCAAGTGAGGAGAGGTCTGTTGTGTGTAGCGCTAGTTGTGAAAACAGACGTCAACGCGGGTCAACACTTCCTGTTCAGATTTCTCCAGCGTTGTTGTTAACGTCCAGACCTCATCGTGGTGCTATGCGGCGTCGTTTTGAGCGGTTAACGCTATTTCCAGCTTTTAGCGTTTTGGCCTCCAGATTTCACCGTGGTATTGGAGTGACGTCGTTTTGGGGTTTGAGCGTTGTTTAGCGCAAGCAAGCGTTGTCTTGTCGGATCTGTTTCTGTCGGTGGAATACTTAACCAGATTTCTCGCGTCTCTATAAGAAGCATGGCTTGGCTTCGTTTTATTTCACCAGATTCCATACTTAGCAAAATTCTCCCAACTTTCGTTCTCTGTTTCTCAAACCCTCGGGTACTGTTCACCGTTGATTTTATCCGGTGATTTCCATCATTTCCGGCCATCGTTTTGGATGTGCGAGGTAGCGTTGGACTCCTCTTGAGAAGATCTTTCATCTCTTACCCATTTTGGAGGCTATCGTTGGCTAGAACAAAAGCTCTAAGCTACTGTCTTTCGGCCGAGTGTTGTGTACGCAGGTAGATTTCGAATTCAGTTGTTGGAATCTTGTTCTAGGCCTTGTTTTAAGCTTCTTTTATAGTTGTATGGGTTGTGTAGTTGCTGGTTGAGTTGTTACTCCCATCCAGTGTTTGGCCGTGAGTTCTGTTGGTATTTCCCTGAACTTGCTTGTGCGTGTGTTAGCAGGTATTGGACTTAGATCTCTGGGGCTCTTTGTTGTGGTATTGAGCTAGGAATTAAGGTACGGATCTTGGCTTGTAATTCAGCGTGGAATTTGGCTGGGATGAATTGTGAGATGGCTGTGTTGGATTGCCGTGCTTGGTTGTTGTCCTGGTTGAGGACTGTGTATGCTTATTGTGTTTAATTGCTGTGTTGCATATGTTTATATGCTTGTGTTCCAGCATGTTGCATACACGCATGACATTCCATTTCAGTTGTGGCAGCCATTGCGTTGTTTCGTTGTTGCTTCTTTATTTTCTTACCAGGATGCGAGGGCGAGCGGCGATTCCGCACTCTCATTTCCCCTATGCGCCGAGTGGCTAGCTACCACAGTTCATAGGTTGAGTGTTGATGCATCTGGTAAGGATGGGCGAGTAGGGGTGAGTGGGTAGCACCCACATGTCCTACACTCACCGTGGCCACATATCCTGTTGTAGTTTCCGTTGAGTTGTTGTCTCCTTTCTCATGCATAGCATCTGCATTTTATTCTTGCTGTTTACTGCTGTATTATAGTTGCTCTCCGTACTGGGGTTTGACCCCATGTCCCTCTGGGGCTTGGTTTGTTTCCTTGTTTGTGTTATTTTCAGGAAACCCAGGTTTTACAGCTGGTCGTGGTTTTAACCCAGCTGGTGGTGCCCCAGGAGATGGTTAGTGTGTCCCAGTGCGTATAGCATATCTATATGTATCAGTTGAGTTAGCCAGTGGATGCCCTGTGCTTTGTTGTTGTATTTAGCTTGTTGGAGTCTGATACATGTTGCTGTTGTTTTTATGCTATACTGTATTGTTATGGCTTGTAGCCTTTGGTTTTCTAGTCGTTTTTACAACTGGGATCTATTTTAAGTATCGCACTATTTTAAATTATATTGTTTTAAACCGTCACGCCAAAAGCGAAAATTTTACCCGCTTTTTAGTAGCTTCCGCATGTGTTGGTATGTTTTATCTCTGATTTGAGTACGAGGCCTGACAGATTGTCTGTCGACTGAATACTCAACTACTGTTATCAACGTCTGAATGACTAGATTTATCTTGTCTTTTTGTTATCACCAAAACTATAAATTTTATCCTAACACTTTTCAAACAGCTATAAATTTGTGTCAAACGTTCATATCCTTACAGAGGCTATATATACATGTTGAACTAAAGACGAAGAGGAAGAGACTCTCGAAAAGCATGATGACGGACAGACGGACGAACGAGAGAAAATAACAGAGAGAAGAACAGAGAGAATAACACCGGTCTGAGAGTCCATTAGAGGGAAGAAAAAGAGATATCAGCTTAGAGAAAAATGAAATCCGAAGGCTTCGGGATCGAGGTCTCATTAGCCGAAGAAGAACTTGGCCAATCCACGTAGTTCTGTCTTGGCACGAAGACGTAAAAATTAGTGTCTGTAGTAGAGAGACATTAAACATCTGCACCAGTTCGAAGTCTAGGTGTCTCAATTTAGGCAGTGTGAGAAGTCCTAGCTGAGGTGTTTGTACAAGGATTTGTATAAATTAAAGTCTTATAGTGAATTTTTCCAGTTTGAGAATGCGACACGTAGAAGTTGTTGCCTTCGAACTTCCAAAAACAAATATCGTCTACAATCTATTTTATAGCATACTTCTTTACTGCATTCTTGCGTTCATGTTTTAAACAATTTTAAGTTTCAGTTTACAGGGAGTATGTCGGTTTTATGCCTGATATTTTAGACCAAACCTGATATACTCTCGGTGCTCAAAACTTTTAAGAACACGGAGCTATTGCACCTCCAATATTATTTCAGATCGCTATCTGACGGTATGAGTTGTGTCGTTGTTTTTAAAATGTTGTTGCTTTTAAATACGCACTGTCTGTGTTCCGTGCTGTCCCACGGCACGAGCGCTATCTAATCTATTTCGGTTCGGAAAATTTCTAACAAGGTCTTTAGTGACTAGTTTGGATTTGATCCCAAATTTTCTTTTCACGTGGCTTCCTTTTTCCCATATTATTTTACGTTTTTGTGCATTTTAGGAAGTTTGACTTGATATTCCGCAAACGACATAGCCAATGAAATTATTAATATTTCTTTTTACTCAAAGCCTATAAGTATGACAGCTTATTTAATTTTCTGATTTTAGAATCTAGTGCTCAATTTATAATCTTTTGTTTTTTCGATTGGTTGTGATGTTTAATTGGTGAATGATTATGTAACTTGTTATACATATGAATAATACAAATAAAAATTTGACATATTAACGCACTTTTGCCTCATTATTGTTTTCTTAATTTTCAATTTCGGTCTCTTATGGGCACCCATCACTATAATTAAGTAATATGAAAACTAAATTCATAATAGTACTAGGAAAATAGTGTGGCTCTTAGATTTTTCTATAGGTGTAAATATTATAATTGATTGCTATACAATTTGACAATAAAATATTAAACTTTTGACAAAAGCGTGTAGTTTTAAATTTTGTCGTTTTAGTTACTATGCTCGAAAATTAAAATTAATATAGTAAATCTTGTTATTGCTAGCTAGTATTCCGTGAGAAAGATTAAACACTGATGTATCTTTTATTTTGTTAATATTCATTTATTTTGAGAAAATTATACTCTGCCCCTCAAGTAAGAAAGTGATTTTGGAAGTTGAAAGTTAAATATTTCAAATTGTATTAATATTGGACAGAATCCGAAGTACAGGATCCAAGTTTCAAATTGGAGCTTCGTATCGCGTATTAAATAAATAAACCTTTTTTCCCTAGGTCAAGTTCGCCGGCACCAAGACAATGTCAACCTACTAATAAATCTCAAATTAAATGAACTAATTTGAAATTTTTGGTCATGCGATCCTAATTAATTATGAGTTGAAAGTTTTCATATATATGTACTTAAAGTTCTACTAACAATCTATGCCTCTATTAATTCTACTACAAAGTCTAGTGGGTTAGTAACATTAGTCGTACTTTTGGTAAAATTTATTATTTTGATGGTACGAAATAATTGCTTTAGTTTTTTCTTATAAAGGTGGAACTAACAATTTGAAACTGTTATGAGATCTTGAAGCATGACACATAAATTTCAGAATTCACCATGAAATTTAAAATATTTTCTCTCATCATTTTGAGACTTAATAGATGATAAATCTCTCTTTTTGATACAAAAAAAAGTATTAGATAATAAATTTCTTCTTTTTTGAATATCATTAATAATTTAGCATTTGATTCATGATAACTGAATAACATCTGCCTTAAAAACATATATAGGAATTGTGAATTTTACAAAATAAGGTATTATGGGATAAGATTAAAAAGGATGTATTTCCCGATTTTTATTTGCTAAATGAAAATCTGTTAATGGCTTTGTTTATGTTAATATTGGAATCCGAAGCATCGAATGAACCTTGTAAATTATGAGAGGTCTAAACACCTTGTGTAGCAGGAGGAACCTTGATTAATTTGTGCTTAAAATAGTATGTTTGGATTTATATCGACCCGGATAATATTTCAAGAAAAAATCGAAAAATATGGTGAACAGTTATGCTAAAAGGAAATTAATTGCCCCACGCATCACCAACTTACCAAGGCATTAAATTTTTTATATTTTATAAAAACTTTGAGATTGTATTGTGTTAGATTGATGATATAATGTAATACCATAATTATGTTGGGAAATAATTAAAAATTAAAATTTGAAACATAGTTTACAACATTATGATATAATAACATAATAACAAAATTTTGTTGATGAAACATGAAAGGTAAGATTTGAAAAAGAACAACCCATAAAACAGGAAAAATTGGTTATTTTTCCGAAGTGGAAACATCATACGCTTTTACTTTTGCCGTTGCGGCAGAATGCCATCACATACCCGCCAACTTTGGACTCTCTTAAAAGCATAGCCCCATTCGATCAACTTACAAATAAATATTGGTGTTCTTTTGTTCTTCGTTTTTTGATTTCAGATTAATTTTCTGATTTTCCCAAGATAGTAAAGCAATTTTCACAGCCGATGAATCAAAAAATAACACGTAATACCAAGATGTTACGGTCCAAATCAAGGTATTTGAGCAGTTTTTCTTGTACCACGAATTTTTAGTGGTATACTGTGTGTGTTACAGAGATTTTATCGGATATTTCCTCAGCTACATGCTCATAATCCTGACTTTTTTCCCATTTTGTTGAATATTTTTTGTATCACCGGGTTTTTTGTGAGATATTCAATTATTTCGTTGATTTTTTTTTTGGTGTTTTCCATGGGGTTTGTAGATCAGCGACGATTGATTCTGGCCAAAAGAACAGCTTTTCATCACTATTTTCGAGAACCTTTTCTGCATCGAAGCTCTGTAGGGGAGGTGTTTTGGGTTCAGAGATTGATTCAAACGCCCTTAAATCTATAGATACGAAGCCTTCCAAGAATTCAAGTTTAACCCAGGTATTTTTAATATCTAACTTGTTATATATATCGATGTGATGATGTTGTTAAAATGGAAATGGGTTTTTGAGGGTGATTTTGTTGCAATGTAATTTATATAGAATTGGATCGATCCAATCATAGCGATGCAACAGCAGATGGGAGAGATAGAGGAGGAGTTGAAAAGAACTAAAGAAAAGTCGATTGTTAGTGAAGTAGAAAACCATCGTGTTTTCCATGAACTTAGAAGCGCTAGAGAAGAAGCAAAGGAGGCTAATATGAGGGCGAACGACGCTTTGTCTCCTAAAAAGGTGACGGAACTGAAAATTGAGCTCGAGAATATGAAGGACGCGGTATCTTGCTTGCGAGATGAGTTGCTTACCAAAGATAAAAAGATTGAATATCTTGAACTGGAACTTCAAAGAGCTCGACATTATGAGGTTGCTTTGGCTGAAAGTACCGAGTCTTTGAATAGGTTGAAAGAGAGGGAAAGGGATATGATGCTTTTGGTTTCGGAAAATAAGAGAAGGGTTATAGAACTAGAAGATGAACTGGGGAAGGAGAACCATACGGGATCGATGATGGTTGATTCTTTGGCCAAAAAGAAGAAGCAACTTGATGCGACCAAGATTGAACTCGAGGAAGCGAAGACAGAAATCATTTTTCTACGAGATAGGAATGAGTCGATGGCTAAAGTTTCCAGGCTAAGTGATGGTAAAAGTACTTGTGATTCGAGTGAAGGAGATGTTAGAGATACAGAGTCACAGTTCCAAGAATCAAAGCAGAGTGAAAAGAAAGCCTTTCTGAAGAATAAGAGCCTAATGGGAGAGATCGCGTCACTAAAAAATGAACTAAAATTGGCTATTGAGGGTGAGGAAAAGAGCAGAAAGGCCATGGAAGATTTAGCTTTGGCACTTAAAGAAGTAGCCTCAGAAGCTAACCAAGCAAAAGAGAAACTTAGCGTTGCACGACTCGAGCTCGAACATGTAAAGGGAGAAGCCGAACAGTTCAAGTCCATAATACGAAGTGCGGATGAAAAGCACGAAAAGCTGTTAGATGAAGTGAAACGAGAGGCAGATTTGCACAGAAACACTTCAGATAGGCTTAGAATAGAAGCCGAGGAAATGCTTTTGGCTTGGAATGCTAAAGAGATTGGATTCGTAAGTTGTATAAAACTAGCCGAAGAGGAAAAAGCTATTGCACAACACAAAAGTAGTAAAATCTATGAATCATTAAAATCAGCTGAGAATATGACAAGGGCAGCGAGAGAAGAGACATACAAGCTGAGGGACATTCTTAAACAGGCTATTAATGAATCTAATGCTGCAAAAGCAGCTGCCGGAATTGCTCGGGATGAAAATTCTCAATTGAAGGATTGTCTTTCAGAAAAGGAGGAATTGTTGCATTTCCTTACGCAGGAGAATAAACGACTCAGAATTAATGAAGCTGCAGCTAAGGAGAATGCAAAAGAGTTCAAGAGATTACTTTCAATGACTTCAACTGAATTGAAAGTTGATGAACTTAAGGAACAGAACGAAATAATATGTAGCTCACCAGATTCGACAGATCAAGAACTTGAAAGTAGAAATTTGAAGAAAACTTTTAGTTTTACTCTTGAAGATTTAAAATTCATGACCGAACCAGATGAGTTGAATGATAGTGTTTTAGATGAAGACCCTGAGAAGGCCGAGGCATTGAAAGGCTCAATATTTGATCTCAATGCTGAAACACCAAAATCTGATGTTCACATGCCAAAAATAGTCTCGTCCCACCAAAGAAGGCACTCTTCTGCTTTTACAGAAGATGGGGGAACACTGGATAGTGAGGATTTTGATAATTTAGATGGTGCACATGACGAATCGGATACTGATAGAAGCTCCCATAGAAGAAGAAAAACAATGTTTCGTCGAATGGGTGATCTTCTGATGATTAGAAAAAGTTTTAGCAGGAAGGAACCAGGCGAGTAAGTAAAGTTTTATAACACATTCTTAAATTTTAGCTAGTTAAGCTCTTTCTTCTCGTCTTTTTTCTTTTTATGATACTCTTGGATACATAGCTGTTACGTATTTTATTAATAACCTAGTATAGTTACAGATATTGAACCATTCTTAGTTAAGATGTTGGTTTTTAGTTCCTGAGGCGCTCTTTTTTTATTTCATTGTTAAAAGTCAAAACCATCTGTAAGATTTATTTGTTGAACGAAGTTTTGGGCATTTGAGTATATTTCTGAATGAACAGCTTGAAATGCAACGTTTGTGTCCTGTTCAACATGTTTTTTATGTGTGCAAATAAGGAAGAAAAATAATAGTTATCAATTGATTTTTTATGAAGAAAGGTTATGATCTGCGGCCTTTCTCTCCTTCAAAATAGTAAAAGATATACGCAAAGAAGAAATGTAATATGTCAAATGATAAATGGAGTGGCTTTTTGTACTCAATCTCAAGGAATCCATGTCAAGATACAGGTTAAAAAAGAGGAATGGAGGCAAAATATTAATAGAGTTGGCAGTTAAAATCTGTTGGTAATCTTAAATAATTATGCCGGAGGGATAGAACCAGAAAAAGAACACGCGTGAGAAAGGAAGGCTAAAATGCATTTTACATCCATGACATTGAGAAGTAACCATATATTAGAGTTGATGAACAAGCCGAGGATCTATGAAACATTCTTTATTTCAATAAATTTTCACCAATTTTATCTAGATGTCTATATATGCTTTCGCATAAAAAAAACCTTTTCTTTGATATGTGGTGATGTAGTTTGGATAGGAAACATGAAATGTATCGTTTGAGATTATGAGGGTATTTTACTAAATTTATTTGAAACAACTTATAAGATTTATATCTTAAAAACGTTCATAAGCTATTTTAATAAGTTGTTAGGTATATTGTAAAAATAAGTTGTTAAAATATTTAGGTAAAGTTGTTTTAAACAATTTAAAGATATTGATATATTTGATATTATAAATAGAATGCCCGAGGTACTAAGCGCTCGCACTTAAATTTGCATGTTAATCAAATAAATAAATAATAATTATATTTGATATAAAATTTTCATGCAAAATTATATACTAAACATGTATTGGAAATTGCGTAACTTTAAAATTGATAATATAGTTCCCAAGTCAAAATTTGATTTGAAAAGGCTAAAATTCTTACAAGTTGGATATTTTTTGTTTTTGCAATTTTCAAATTCAAACACGATGTCTGTAACGTATATTAGGAATTTAAGATCGAATTAATTAGATCATGACGTGTGGGGAACAACCAGAAACAACGACAATGTGTGTTTAAAAAACAATAGTATTTTAAAAACAACAAGACAACACACACTGTCAGACTGCCATCTGAATAAGAAGGGAGTTGCAATAACTCCAGTTATTGAAAACTACAAACACAGAGAGTTATTTTAATATGAAATACCAAGAGGAAAAATACCCGACATACTCCATGAAAATTGAAATTAAATTAGTTTAAACTATGAATACGGTAAAGCAATAAACAATACACTGAGATTTGTTTATGAAAGTTCGAAGTCATCGCTTCTACGTCTTCCCTTCTTCCAAACTATAAGGCTCTACTAGAATATTTTGAATTATACAACAGCTTGTACAAACCCATCTCAAAGGAGCTACACACTGCCGAAACCGAGACTTCAGATTCCAACTACAAATGTTTAAATGTCTCTCTGGGAAAATTACAAACACTAAGTTTAATGTCTTCGTGTCAAGAAAATATTTGAAAGATTCGAATTTACAATCACTCATCTAATCTGATTCTCTGAGCTCTCGTATATTGTGAGTGAATGTATGTGTGTGTGAGAGGATTAATCTGTTACAGTGTAAGCTCTCAAATGTAACCTCACACACTGTCGTTTTTTGATGATCTTCAAGCCATTACGACTACATCTGCTGGTGCACAACTGATTTCTCTTGTCTCGTTGGGACACTATGCACACATGCAACTTCTCTTTCTCACATCAGTTCAGTCTTGTATTTATTTCCTCTGTACTGATATGAAAGTCGGTCACAAGTTTATAGCTGTTTGAAAAGGCTTCTGTAACGTTATGACTTTGATGTACTTGTTGTTCTTTCTTTGTACAGGATAGGTGAGACTATTTATGATGTTTGACTGCTCTGAACTGATGTATTATCGTACTGGAAAAATCAGTTTGAACCTCTTATATTCAGTCTGTTGGAAAAGCGGTGGCGGATCCGGATCCCGTCTCCCGGCGGCGCAGCGGAAGTTTAAAATTAAGCGCCGGGAAACGTTCAATACAATACAAACAGCACTATAAACCATTCATAGGGAGTTTCTCGGGGTGTTACCTCGCTGGCGGCAGGCGCCTGGCTCCAACCAGAATCACAGGGAGACTGGCTCTTCACGGTAGCCGGCGGTAGATTACGTCTAATCAAGTCCATGACCGGAAGCAAGGTTCCTTCGTCAGCCTGCACTAGAAGGCCTGACGAGATCAGCACGGACGGAAACTCCTCGAAAAGTTGATCGGAACAAGTCCGATCACTTAGCGGCGACGGCGGCGGCGATGGTGGTGGCCGGCGACGGCGGCGGCTTTGGGAGAGGAGGGGCGGCCAACTTTGGAGCTAGGGTTAGGTTATGAGTTGAGTTATGTCATAATGAAGCCCTAAGTCTCCTTTAATAAGACTAGTAATGAACTTGGACCGGCCTAACGGGCCCGGGTCCAAATGACGATATCCATCACTGCGACTTCGTTACAACTCCGATTGCCGATCAGATCGGACCGATCGACTCAGTTTCCAAAACTGAATATCATGATCTGAAAAACCATTTTTCAGAACCTCAGTGCAAAATGACCGTTTTGCCCCTCAACAGCGGGAAATCACGATTTGACCCCTGTTGACTTTTAGGAAGTCGAACTTCCAAAAATCCTCCTCCTATGCTCAACACATTGAGCTCAGTTTCCGTGCGGGAATCTTGAATCCAGTACTTGTGTGACTCTTAATGGTTCAGGGATACAGCTAGCCGTGGGCCCACAACCATTGTGGCTCCGAAATCACAATTTCGGACTTGTCCAACGGATCATGGTAAAGCGCCTAGCAACATCGCGCCATGATCCCCTAGGTATCACTGATAGTGCCTGCAAGAACCAGTTGGTCGTGGTTAGCGTACAGTACGGTCCTTTCAATCCATATATCTCGATCAGATCAACGACCATTGGTGAATCGAGAGTCTCTAGAGATCCGATAGCTATGCATACATCTTGGAGATCGAATAGTGACATCGCGAGTGTAACTAGGTAAACCCATTTACCTAAAACACTTCTAGTACTCTGGCCAGAGATTTATACACTATTATCCCCTCAGATAGCATAGGATATCCACGCATGTAAGCGAGCGGTGAATCCTCGACAACGAAGTATCGACTCCTACATGCATCAGGGTCTCACCCAACCCCGCCGCCTAATGACCCCAAGTGAGTCGGCAATTGAGTCAAAGTGAAACGCCTATCACGTAGAGTCTCAATGACGTTTCGAGTCGTGAGGACTAATCAGTACAACCAAGACCTCGGACTTATCCATTCGACAAATGGTAACCACTTGGAAAGTCCGAACGAGGGTATTTCGATAGATCACCAGGTCACTATCTATCTGCATGCTCAGAACATCACAATGCTCCCTACCAATGAAACATGGTACTTCGCATCGCAGATACTAGTCTCAAGCTCGGGCGACCTTATCCTCATTTTGACGGCCCAATCGACTAGGAACTAATTCAGAATACACAATGATTATTAGATGTGTTTCATGATAGACGTCATACCCACTATCACATCTAACATACACTATGGTGCATTCTAGGTCTTTATCCAACACAATTGTTAACATTATATAAACATAATGAAGATAAAGAATTCCATAAACAAATGCGAATATCATATATAAAGACTGTCATATACAAGAGTCTATAAACCCACACGCCACAAGTTGTCTAGTTGGGCATCTACTCTAACAATCTCCCACTTGCCCTAAAGCCAACTACTCATCAGACGCAGTCCCATTGTTTCGCGATGTTTTTCAAACAACGGTCCTGGCAAGGGCTTCGTAAGTGGATCAGCAACGTTGTCCGCAGAGGCGACTCTCTCAACTGCTATGTCACCTCTAGCCACAATATCCCGGATTATGTGGTATTTCCTCAGTATATGTTTGGATCTTTGGTGAGACCTAGGCTCCTTTGCTTGCGCAACGACACCCGTGTTGTCGCAGTACATCGGGACTGGACCAACTCCATTAGGAATGACGCCCAACTCTTGGACGAAATTCCTTATCCAAACCGCCTCCTTAGCAGCAGCTGATGCTGCGATGTACTCAGCCTCATTGGTTGAATCTGCGATGGTGTCTTGCTTGGAACTCTTCCAAGAGACAGCACCACCATTGAGCATGAATACAAATCCAGAGGTTGACTTCGAATCATCCACGTCACACTGGAAGCTAGAATCAGTGTAGCCTTCCAGTTTCAGTTCACCACCCCCATAGACCATGAACATATTCTTAGTCCTTCGCATGTACTTAAGAATATCCTTCACAGCCTTCCAATGCAATTGGCCGGGGTTGGCCTGGCAGCGGCTCGTGACACTCAGAGCATATGCGACATCCGGTCTAGTCGAGATCATGCCATACATAATACTACCTATTGCCGAGGCATATGGCACACATGTCATACTCTCCATCTCCTCATCAGTCTTTGGACACATAGACTTAGATAGAGTGACCCCGTGACACATAGGTAGGTGTCCTCTCTTGGACTCTTCCATAGAGAACCGCTTAAGTATGGTATCGATGTAGGTAGCTTGGGTGAGTTCGAGCACCCGTTTCAATCTATCCCGATAGATCTGTATTCCAAAAATATAGGATGCTTCACCCATGTCCTTCATCGAATATCTACTAGACAACCAGACTTTAGTTGACTGCAGCATTCCTACATCATTCCCAATGAGTAGAATGTCATCAACATAAAATACGAGGAATGTCACAGTGCTTTTAACTACCTTCTTATACACACATGGCTCCTCGGGATTCTTGATGAAACCAAATTCCTTAATTGTTTCATCGAATCTCAGGTTCCAACTTCGCGATGCTTGTTTGAGACCGTAGATCGATCTCTGAAGCTTGCATACCTTATGCTCGCTTCCAACAGATGTGAAACCCTCAGGCTGCGTCATATAGATTTCTTCCTTAATGTTTCCATTAAGGAACGCAGTTTTCACATCCATTTGCCATATCTCATAGTCGTACCATGCGGCTATGGCAAGTAAGATTCTAATTGACTTGAACATTGCGACTGGCGAGAAGGTTTCATCATAGTCAACACCTTTCCTCTGAGTGTAACCTTTCGCGACCAGTCGTGCCTTGTAGGTCATTACCTTACCATCAGGCCCAAGTTTCCTCTTGTATATTCATTTGCACCCAATAGGAACAATTCCTTCGGGAGGGTTAACAAGAGTCCAAACTTGGTTCGCATGCATTGAGTCAAACTCAGACTGCATTGCTTCAAGCCACAAATTAGAATCAGCATCGGAAATTGCCTCCTTGAAAGTTCTTGGATCAGATCCAACAACTTGATCACCTTGATCATCTTCAAGAAGAAAACCATATCTCTCAGGAGCCCTAGGAACCCTTTCGGATCTCCTAGGTGCGACCATTGCTGGTACTTGCTCTGGAGGTGTAGGAGACTCGCCTGGTACTTCAGTTGGTTCTCGAACCTCTTCGAGTTCTACTATTTTGCCCTTTCTATCAAGTAGAAATTCCCTTTCCATAAAGGTGGCATTCCTAGAAACAAACACTTTTGTTTCACTTGGATAGTAGAAGTAGTATCCAATGGAATTCTTTGGATACCCAATGAAGTAGCATAAGATGGATCTCGTATCCAGCTTATCTCCCACTGTCTGCTTCACGTAAGCAGGACATCCCCAAATCCTCATGTATGAGTACTTGGGTGGTTTGCCCATCCATATCTTATATGGAGTCTTATCCACTGCCTTGGTGTGGACATTGTTCAACAACATTACCGCCGTTTCGAGCGCATAGCCCCAAAATGAGGTAGGAAGTTCAGTGAAGCTCATCATAGATCGAACCATGTCTAACAGGGTTCGATTACGACGCTCCGCTACACCATTGAGCTGTGGTGTGGCCGGAGGGGTCCACTGTGCGAGAATCTCATTCTCTTTCAGATAGTCTTGAAATTCAGCACTCAAGTATTCACCACCTTGATCGGATCGAAGTGCTTTAATACTTTTGCCTAATTGATTTTCTACTTCAGCCTTGAATTTTTTGAACCTTTCAAAGGATTCGGACTTGTGCTTCATTAAGTACAAGTACCCATACCTAGAGTAATCGTCGGTAAATGTGATGAAGTATGTGTGACCGTACTTAGTACCAATACTAAATGGGCCGCACACATCAGTATGGATCAAATCCAATAGGCCTTGAGCACGCTCACCCTTGCCCTTGAAGGGTTGCTTAGTCATATTTCCCTTAAGACAAGACTCACAAGTCGGTAGGGAGTCAATGTCTGACAGATCAAACATGTCACTCCTAACTAACTTGTTCATCCTACTTGGAGAAACATGACCTAGCCTAGCGTGCTAAAGTTGTGCTGGGTTTAAGCTATCGTGTTTCCTTTTAATCGTTGTTGTATGTGTTTCGACATCGCGAGTTGGAACGTCTTTTAATTTTAAGGTGTATAAATCGTTTTCGCGTTCCCCAATTCCAATCAAACATTCATTCTTGTAAATATTACAAATCGAATTAGCAAACATACAAGAATATCCATCACTATCAAGCATATAAACAGAAATAATGTTCTTTTTTAATTCGGGAACAAACAAAATGTTTCTCAATAACAACTTAAAATCAGAAGACAGAAATAAATAAACAACTCCTATAGCTACTGCAGCAACTCTTGCTCCATTGACAAGCCTCAAGTGGGTCTCACCCTCTCTAAGACATCGGCTTCTTGTCATCACCTGCAAATCATTGCAGATATGAGATCCACATCCGGTATCAAGTACCCAAGAAGTCGAATTAAGAGACATATTTATTTCGATATAGAACATACCTTTCACAGTTCGCAACTGCTCGAGGTACTCCTTGCAGTTCCTCCTCCAATGCGCAGGCTTATGGCAGTGGTGGCAAACATCCTCAGTCTTGTTTGGCTTAGAAGCCTTTGCCTTTGGCTTCTTGGTGGGCTTTTCCTCCTTCGCAGGGGAAGAACGCTTCTTACCCTTGCGTCTGGGCCCCTTCTTCACAGAGGAAGAAGAGCCCATAAGGAGGACGGGCTTATCCTTCTTTATGATTCCTTCGAACACTACAAGCATGTTAACCACCTCTTCAAGGGTGGCTGCCAGCTTGTTCATGTTGAAGTTGACCACAAAGGGGTCGAATGCAGCAGGCAGTGAGAGGAGAAGCACATCCACAGACAGCTCGTGTGGAAGTGTGATATCAAGGCCCGACAGCTTTTCAACGAGCCCAATCATACAAACCCGATGCTCGCGGACCGAAGTCCCATCGCGCATGCGGCTCGTCATAAGCTCCTTGACAGCCGTGAACCTCTCATGTCGAGAGTTCTCCCCATACAGTTCTTTGAGATGAAAAAGTATGTCAGCAGCATACTTTGTCTTCTCAAAGCGCCGTTGCATTTCGTTGGACATCGACGCCATCACATAGCATCGAGTCTTAAGCTCGTCGTCCTACCATTGTTTAAGCGTAACCAGATCCTCAGGGCTGATATCGGCAGGGGCTCCTTTGGAGGGATCTTCTCTATCGTATAAAGAAGTTTCTTCGAAGCCAACACAATGTTGAGGTTTCGAAGCCAGTCTTGGTAGTTCAGACCGGTGAACTTGTTGCTATTCAGTATAGCAGCGAGTGGGTTTTTGATCGAAGACATTATAAATGCAGTTATACTGAAAGGAAAACAGACAATCATCACTAACTATATATAAAATAATCGCTAAGACATAAAACAAGGTTGTTAAGTTTTATGAATTACCCTCCCACTATTTTAACGATTTCACCACCCTCTAATGAAATCGAAAAAGCAAGTTTCTTTAGTGGGTACACGGAGCCCAATCAAGCAATCATGGACCCGAATAATATCAGCCATCCATGACCCCCAAAAGGTAGTTTCCGATTGCAACCGGTGCAACCTCCATGTATTCACCTCACGTCCAGTAAGGGCCGAATAATATGACGCCGTTTACTATCACGTGTCAAGATGACCCATCAATGTTGAGTCGTGAAGGACGGTCCCCTTAACGTCCCCAATAATATGAGCCAATGTTAAAGGGAGTTCCAACCGAACTCACAACAATTGTCAATGGCGTGGACAGCTTTCCGGCATACATGACCCCCTCAATAATATGAGCCGGGCCATGTATACGGGTAGCATCGACGTACACCCATTGTTGATGGAAGGTAGGGTTAATTTAAACAAATTTAAATACCCTTTTGTTTATCGAATAAACATTTTATCTTGATATAAGTTTTAAATCAAATTTAAAACGAGGGATTTTATTTTGAAAAACATTTTGGTCTCATGCATATTTAAATCTAATTTAAAACATGCAAACATGCGGATTCAATTAAACTATATATCAACATATATAAAGTAAACATTGGGATGATCGATCGCGAGAGCTATGCGGTCCGTGGGTCCAATCCTAAAGGTAATGCAATATGCAATGCAATCCTATTACAATGCTTTCCGGTTTTACAGATCTTCGAACTTCAATATCTTGATCATCATCGTCCACCGTCTTCGGATGTCCTCCCACTAAATCTAGTAATTTACATTTAAATTGCTATGACAGATAAGGGATACATTTATCAAGGGGTGGGAACGGGCCACAAACAGGCCCACTTTAAATAATGATAATCAATATTAAAAACCGAAATCAAATAAAACCTATTGCATACACCTAACACATTGGGCACGGCTCTCGATCACCCCAATCATGCAATTAATCTAATTAACATGCATAATTAAATAATCTAATTATTTATCGTAAAATCATATTCTAATTACGAAATCGTATTTTATAATAAAATCGCATTTTGCCGATAAAACAAATTTTAATCAACAAAATCATATTTTATCACAAAATCACATTTCATAATTAAAATCACATTTTACTAATTTTAAATGTATCAAATTGGGTTTAAAACAATTTTAGGCCCAAAAACTTAAAATTTCAAAATCGATCAAAACCGGGCCCGACATCGCATGCCGGCCCGAAAACTTCACGGGCTGCCCGGGACAGGCCCGAACTAAACCCTAAAAGAAATCAGACCAGCCGTCACGACATCGCCGGAAACTCGCCGGAGCGGCGCCGGCCGGCGGCGCCGC
>KV002504.1:125709-158135 GCA_001598015.1 Dorcoceras hygrometricum
AAAACCTATCGCATACACCTAACAAATTGGGCACGGCTCTCGATCATCCCAATCATCAGATAATCTAATTAACATGCATAAATTAAATAATCAAATTATTTATCGCAAAATCATATTTTAATCATAAAATCGCATTTTATAATAAAATCGTATTTTGTCGATAAAATGAAATTTTAATCAACAAAATCATATTTCATTATAAAATCATATTTTACAATTAAAATCACATTTACTATTTTAATTGCATCATATTGGGCCAAAAACAATTTTGGGCCCAAAAATATCAAAATTTCAAAATCGACCAAAATGGGCCCGATATCGTATATCGGCCGAAAACTTCACAGGCTGCCCGGGACAGGCCCAAACAAAACCCTAGAAGAAATCAGCCGTCACGATCTGCCGGAGACATCGCCGGACGGCGGCGGCCGCCGCCACCATGTTGCGCGGCAGCCGCGCAAACAAGCGCACGTTGCGCGCATCAACGCGCGATAAGCAGCCATCGGCCGCGCGATCGTTTCACGGGACAGCGGCCAGCGGGTGGCGCATCCGAGCGTGAAATCGCGGCAGCCAGTAGCGCAACAACTCGCGCGGAAGAGCAGCATGTTTCGGCCGGAAGTTGCTGGCCATTGCGCGGCCAGCGCGCAATCCCGCGCGCGCACATGCGCGCGGTTGGGCGCCGCCATGCGCGGCGGCGCTCTGCCATCCTTCTAATTTTTTTTTTGATTTCAATCTGAAAACATAGAGATTAGATACAATTATGGCAACAATTGTATTGAAGGATCCGAGCCTTGGCTCTGATACCACTTTTGGAAAAACGGTGGCGGATCCGGATCCCGTCTCCCGGCGGCACAGCGGAAGTTTAAAATTAAGCGCCGGGAAACATTCAATACAATACAAACAGCACTATAAACCATTCATAGGGCGTTTCTCGGGGTGTTACCTCGCTGGCGACAGGCGCCTGGCTCCAACCAGAATCACAGGGAGACTGGCTCTTCACGGTAGGCGGCGGTAGATTACGTCTAATCAAGTCCACGACCGGAAGCAAGGTTCCTTCGTTAGCCTACACTAGAAGGCCTGACGAGATAAGCACGGACGGAAACTCCTCGAAAAGTTGATCGGAACAAGTCCGATCACTTAGCGGCGGCGACAGCGGCGATGGTGGTGGCCGGCGGCGGCGGCGGCTTTGGGAGAGGAGGGGCGGCCAACTTTGGAGCTAGGGTTAGGTTATGAGTTGAGTTATGTCATAATGAAGCCCTAAGTCTCCTTTAATAAGACTAGTAATGAACTTGGACCGGCCCAACGGGCCCGGGTCCAAATGACGATATCCATCATTGCGACTTCGTTACAACTCCGATCGCCGATCAGATCGGATCGATCGACTCAGTTTACAAAACTGAATATCATGATCTGAAAAACCATTTTTCAGAACCCCAGTGCAAAATGACCGTTTTGCCCCTCAACAGCGGGAAACTACGATTTGACCCCTGTTGACTTTTAGGAAGTCGAACTTCCAAAAATCCTCCTCCTATGCTCAACACATTGAGCTCAGTTTCCGTGTGGGAATCTTGAATCCAGTACTTGTGTGACCCTCAATGGTTCAGGGATACAGCTAGCCATTGTGGCTCCGAAATCACAATTTCGGACTTGCCCAACGGATCATGGTAAAGTGCCTAGCAACATCGCGCCATGATCCCCTAGGTATCACTGATAGTGCCTGCAAGAACCAGTTGGTTGTGGTTAGCGTACAGTACGGTCCTTTCAATCCATATATCCCGATCAGATCAACGACCATTGGTGAATCGAGAGTCGCTAGAGATCCGATAGCTATGCATACATCTTGGAGATCGAATAGTGACATCGCGAGTGTAACTAGGTAAACCCATTTACCTAAAACACTTCTAGTACTCTGGCCAGAGATTTATACACTATTATCCCCTCAGATAGCATAGGATATCCACGCATGTAAGCGAGCGGTGAATCCTCGACCACGAAGTATCGACTCCTACATGCATCGGGGTCTCACCCAACCCCGCCGCCTAATGACCCCAAGTGAGTCGGCAAACGGGTCAAAGTGAGACGCCTATCATGCAGAGTCTCAATGACGTTTCGAGTCGTGAGGACTAATCAGTACAACCAAGACCTCGGACTTATCCACTCGACAAATGGTAACCACTTGGAAAGTCCGAACGAGGGTAGTTCGATAGATCACCAGGTCACTATCTATCTGCATGCTCAGAACATCACAATGTTCCCTACCAATGAAACATGGTACTTCGCATCGCAGATACTAGTCTCAAGCTCGGGCGGCCTTATCCTCATTTTGACGGCCCAA
Organism: Dorcoceras hygrometricum; assembly: GCA_001598015.1. Taxonomy (NCBI): domain Eukaryota; kingdom Viridiplantae; phylum Streptophyta; class Magnoliopsida; order Lamiales; family Gesneriaceae; genus Dorcoceras; species Dorcoceras hygrometricum. The sequence goes on from KV002504.1 coordinate 128,042, forward strand.
TCGACTAGGAACTAATTCAGAATACACAGTGACTATTAGATATGTTTCATGATAGCCGTCATACCCACTATCACATATAACATACACTATGGTGCATTCTAGGTCTTTATCCAACACAATTGTTAACATTATATAAACATAATGAAGATAAAGAATGCCATAAACAAATGCGAATATCATATATAAAGACTGTCATATACAAGAGTCAATAAACCCACACGCCACAAGTTGGCTAGTTGGGCATCTACTCTAACACAGTCTTGAGTAATGCTTGTTCAAACTGCTTTGTCGTTGCGAAACGGTGGTCTGTGCTGATCTGATCCGAAGTCCGTTCTGATCTGTTCCTTTCAGTAAGCTCTGCTCTTCTTATATGAGCAGATCTGTTCCGAAGTTCCAACTTGATTTCATCACTGAACTACACGGCTCTTTTTCACCTGAACTGAACTACTCCGTCCTTAAATGATTCCAATATCTTCTGTTCTGTTCACTTCTCATCTGAGCTGTTCTCTTCTGCTTACTTTTCTGAGCTGATATGTCTGTTCTCGTCTGATCTACCCACTGCTCTTATCTGTTGTGAATTTATCTAATCTTATCTGAAATGTTCTATTATGCTCTAGGCTGATTCTGTTCCGATCTCATTTGATCACTTCTTTGAGCCGATATGTTCTATTTGTTTCTTAGCTGACCCGTTCTTTTATTGATCTGAACTGCTCTTGCCATCATCTAATCTACTCTGAAATGATAATCTCTTCTCAACTCTAAATTGATCGGCTCTTTTTCTCAACTGACCTCAACTTTTCGCTTATAATGTATAGTTCTTCAGTCAACAGCTCTAATTTGTTCTGATCTATTTCCATCAAGATCTGCACATTCAAGTAAACTGTTAGAAACATAACAACAAGTCTAATGTTTATCAAAATTAAGATTTGATCTGTTTCACATATCTAATAAGAGACTGTGGAGTACTTCAATAGTTTTCATGCCAAGTCTTCAATAATTTGGCCGACAAGATTTAATGATATTTCATACGGTTGGCAAGGTGGCAGAAATAAATTAAATGTATTTTCTATTTGTATTCATTGTATTGACATTTAAACATTTATATTACATAATCAAATTTATTTAAACCATAACCTTCATCTTCAACCTCCATACTGTTCAAAAAAAAAATTTCAAGCTTCGTTTACAAACTTTTAGAAATGTCTGAGATTTGCAAAATGGATACTGAACATATAAATTGATTGTAGTAGTGAAAATTGAGTCCAATTTGAATGTGTTTGAAGTCCATTAAATCCCATTAGGATAGTAAGGGTAGGCAACACTTAAATCAGGAACCCTAGCCTCCATTTCTCCACTTTATGTAAAAACCCGAAAATTCAGCTCGAAAAAAAAAAAAAAACTTCACCTGCTGGTCGAAAATTAGCAGGTGGTCGAAACCAGCAGTTGCGCGTTTCGACCGTAGAGGTTGCTGCTGGCAGGCGTGGCTTTTAGCGCGAGAGTGTTCGAGAGAGCGACACGTGTCGGTCAACATTTTTGAGTGATTGACTGCTGGATCAGCAGATGCGTGAGTTTAGAGTGACCAGCTGTTGGTTTGGGAAACCAGTCGTAGAAGTGAAGCGACGTCGTTTCGTTAAGTTGAAACGCTGCATTTGAGTGTGTCGTATGGAACCAGCAACGAGGGATTGATTGGGAGAAATTAGCACGGGGCCTGCTGATCGCTAATTCAGCAGTTGGTACTTGAAGTTTAACGATAGCAAAACGATGTCGTTTGAATAAGTCGATACGATAGCGTCTTGCCTTCGCTCTAAAGACTCAGCAGATGGCTTGTGCGATGATCAAACCAGCAGGTAGTCACAGTTATCTTGAATCAGCTGTTGCAAGAGGTCAGCAGGCATATTACTTAAAGATAACCAGCAGGTGCTTTACAACGATATCAAAACGTTGTCGCTTGAGTAAGTTGAGACGGCAACGTTTTGACTTAACACTAAAGATCAGTCGTGGAGCTTGAAGAGAAACCAGCAGCGACACGAATTCAGCAGCTGGCGTTTAGCGACGCATAATTCATCTTCTCCACAAAAATTCTCGACGCAAAGCAAGATTCTTTGTACAGAAAGCTTCACCATGGAAATTCGAAAAGATTCCTCATGCGTACAAGGCAGATTTCGCGCAGTAACCGTCGAATTGAGAGAAGTAATGGACAATTAAAACTCGCAAATCATGCGCGCGTAACAGTCGACGTAATGATAGGGAATTAAGAGCCTTTAATGACGGACGCTCGACTTCCTCACCTCTGCGCCTATAAATACCAGAGGACGACCACAGAACTCCTCACACCATTTCGAAATTCACAGTCAGAAAAGCAACAATTTTTCGCGACAAAGTGCTGCGGAAATTCCAGCAGGTTCTTAGCCAAAGTTCTGTGCAAGCGACGATCCAGCAGGTGCGAGACTTAGGAAGAATTCGTGCAATCGATTTACTGCCAGACTTTGTTCAAACAGCAGGATTCGTGCTACCAGACTTCACACCAGATTCCTCACAAGATCCAAGCACCTCCGCACTTTAGGAAGACCAGACTTCAGGCTTCGCTCAGTGCACGTAAAACCAGACTTTGAATTAGTAAGTGGGCTTTTGCTAATATGTATTTCGTTGGCTATATTATATATATTCATTTCGAAAGTTCAAGTTCTTTGTCTACTGTTCGAGCACCTTTGGTTCAGGTTGGTTTATCTCATTCAAACTCCACTTGCACTGATTTTTGCTTTCGTTATATGGGTCTACGGAATATTTCGGCTTTCTGGGTTACTGTGTGTGACCACATGGCCTCGACCCCTTAGAGGAGTAAAAATTAGGGACTGATTAGTAAACCATAGACACGATTCTATCGTTATATGGGTTTACGGAATATTCCGCAATCTGTGTTACTTGGTGTAACCACATGGCCTCGACCCCTTAGAGGAGCAAAACTTAGGGACTGATCAGTAAACCATAGACATGAAGTAATCATCAGTGCTATCCGTCATGCTATGCTCTGTTATGCTATGCTAGGCTCTGTTATGCTATGCTATGCTCTGTTATGCTCTGTTCTGATTATGTTCTGCTCCGAAGTCAGTCATGTATATATGTATATTTGTTATGCTCGAATGGTATCCCCCATTTACTGAGTGTTTCCCCAAACACTCATCCCTTACTTCTCCACCCAGATAATAATGAAGAGCAGGTCGAAGAAGAAGAGCAAGATCAGTTCTGGGGTTGGTGAAGATTCAGACTTTTGTTTAATTATGTATTTTCGCTTCCGCAATTCTGTTAGTCAAATTTTATTTTCCGATGTAAAAACGATATTATTTTGGATATGTAATAGACTGGTTTGAGCTATGCTATGATGGCTTAATGTTTTACAATTTTTAAATTGTTTAATATTGCCGATGTCATGAGTCTCGGTCTCGAGGCGTGACATTTTAGTGGTATCAGAGCTCACCAGGTTCATAATCCAGCTGGGAAACCAAATCTGAAATTTTCAAGGCCCAGGAAGAATTTCAGATTTTGGCGAAAGACCAGTGCTGCCCTCCGAAAACATACTTTGCCTTTTTGTGTAAAATTTTAATAACTTTTTATACAGGACTCCGATTTCAGTTCCATCAGCTGTTCTGAAATCCCTATGGTTAGTATCTTCTGTTTATGGATTAACCTCACGACTTTATATTTTTTGGACGTATCCTCGATTTTAGGAAATGTCCCCTTATGTTCCCCGTACTCGTGCTGCGGCTGCCCTCCGTGTGAAACAAATTGCCCTCGATAACCAAGACCGCACAATTAGGCGCCTTAGAGCCCAGTTAGCCACTGAGAGACGAGGATTGGCCGCCACGAAGAAGGAACTTGAAGAAACGCAAGTAGCCTTAGAAGCCTCACATAAGGTCATTGCCGGACTGACCGAGATAGGCCTTAGCATGTCCAAGAAGATTGAAAAGATGAAGGTTAAGAAACAACAGGTTAGAGCAAACCATGTGGAGTGCCATCAGAAGTTCCAGGCTCGCATCCACGAAGCCGAAGACTCAATGCAAGCTCAACACTTGATCATCGAGGCCCTAGTGGATGAGAAGGACAGCCTAATCCAAACCATCCACGGTCTCCAAGAAGCTAACAATGCCCCTGCTCCATTCGATGTATCCGACAACTCCTTGTTGCTTTTGGCCACCACACCCCTAATAGCGCTCCATAGGTACCCACGATGCACCTCGATCAGTATTTTCAGAACACCTTGAGGTCTCGAGGTGTGACGAGTCTTCAAAGTATGGCTTGGCGACGTGACCTGTGGGGCAAGAAGTCTGCCATTGGTAATTATCCATTACAACCACTTGGCTCTCTTGTTTAGCACATAATTAGGGTGAACTGACAAAGCTGCAAAACCCATCCCTTGCGTTGGATGGTAGGGTAGTGTTCACGCAAGGTCTGTAAAGCCCACTCTGGCTCATGATTACCAAGGTAACTGTTAGGATCAATGAATGGGAGGAAGAACCGGAAGAAGAACCGGAAGAGGAAGAGATTGGGGATATTCCTCTAGGCGAGGGAGAGATAGATGATGAATAGGATATATTGTAGCTTTGTATTCAATTCATCTTTCTATTCGAATAAATTTCTTAGCCTTCAAGATATCTTATTCTCGACCTTTCACAGTTATATACCGCGTTCTTAATAAAGACTCCCTATGACAGAATATGGCAGGCGATTGTAGAAGCGACAGGAACAATGGAGGCGAAGGGCCCTCAAACAACGGAACTGGTCTTAGCAGAGAAGACCTAATGGCAATAGCTACAATGATTGCCACAATGCTTCAAGGGTTGGTTGGTCCCAACCACAACCAAGCTCCACCTCCTCCCCCTCCAACCCGTGGGACGAAGTTCTATTACGAGTCCCTCCGTAATAACAAAGCCCCCACCTTTGATGGGAGCCACGACCCCGAAGTTGCTCAAACCTGGATGAAGAACATCGAGACGCAGCTTCGACTATTGGAGGTCCCAGACACAGTCAAAGTGGATGTGGTAACACCACTCCTCGATAGTAAAACTGGGAAATGGTGGGAAGCTGTTGAGCCCACCATGACTGCCAATGGACAAGCTATGACGTGGCAGAGGTTTCGAGAAGCATTCTTGAAACAGTACTTTCCGATGGAAGTACGAATGCAGAGGCTCAGCGAGTTTGAGACCTTCACTCAGACCGCAGACATATCGGTTGTAGAGTACACCTCAAAGTTCAATTCGTTGGGCACCTACGTCCCAACGATTATGGCGGATAACACTCTAAAGCTGCACCGATACAAGAAGGGTCTAAACAGCCGTATACAGTCAGCCCTCGCAGTTTACCAAGCCACGAGTCTTGAAGACTTGATGGGAGCTGCAATCCGCGCTGAGACTGACATAAAGAGGCGGGAAGCGGACAACAAAAACAAGCGCCCCCTCAATGCTCAGACTTTGCAAGGTGGGCCTAGGAACAAGCGGCCAAACTTCAACAACCGCGGCTCAGCTCCTACACAGAGTAACCCGGCATTGCCCACTTGCTCCACCTGCAGCCAATGTCATCCTGGAGACTGTCGCAAGGAGAGCGGTGCATGCTTCAAGTGTGGAAAGTTGGGTCACCGAATTGCGGATTGTCCAGAGAACCAAGGCGCAAAAGCTGGATCGAGCAATGCGGCTCCGAGCAAGCCAAGGCCTAGGGAGGATAAGCCCAATGCTCGTGTATTAACAATGACACAGGAAGAAGCTAAAAACGCCAGCGACGTGGTGACAGGTACCATTTTCATCAACAAGCTGCCTGCTTATGTGTTGTTTGATTGTGGTGCTACGTATTCGTTCGTGTCTAGGAGGTTTGCTAAGAAGTTAGGGTTAGAGCCTGAAATTCTATCTGAACCCTATAGAGTAGCAACTCCTACCAATGCTACTATTGAAACATATAAGATCCATCGAAATTGTGAGATTTCGATAAGCGACCATTCATTCTCCGCAAATTTGATACAACTCGACATGGTCGAGTTTGACGCCATACTAGGGATGGATTGGCTAGCTAAGCACCATGCATTAGTGGATTGCCGAGGTAAGAGCGTGAAACTCCGAACCCTCAGTCAGGAAGAGCTGATATATCTTGGTGAGAACAAGGAGAGAAAGTCCCTACTTTCTGCGGCCCAAGCATGGACAACCATGAAGACCGGAGCAGAAGTTTTTTTGGCAATGATCCAAGAAATAAAAGAAGGAGACGAGATCAAGATAGAAGACATCCCAGTGGTGCAAGAGTTTGCAGATGTATTTCCAGATTACTTACCTGGAAAAGTGCCTGATCGAGAGATTGAATTCGAGATCAACCTAGTGCCAGGGTCGGCACCAATATCCAAGGCACCCTATCGAATGGCACCTGCAGAACTCAAGGAGCTCAAGGATCAACTACAAGAACTTCTGGACAAAAAGCAGATCCGACCCAGTGTGTCACCTTGGGGAGCTCCAGTCTTATTCGTCAAGAAGAAGGATGGAACTATGAGATTGTGTATCGACTACCGAGAGTTGAACAAGATCACAATCAAGAACAAGTATCCCCTTCCAAGAATTGACGACCTCTTCGATCAACTCAAGGGAGATACAACCTTCTCCAAGCTGGATTTGAGGTCAGGCTATCACCAGTTAAAGATCAGGGATGAGGATGTCCCTAAAACTGCATTTAGGACAAGGTATGGTCATTATGAATTCACAGTGATGCCATTTGGTCTAACCAATGCACCAGCGGCCTTCATGGACCTCATGAACCATGTATTCAGACCATTCCTCGACAAATTTGTGGTGGTGTTCATAGATGATATACTAGTATATTCATCAAGCGAAGAAGACCAACAGGAACATCTCCGAATTACTCTCCAGACCTTGCGAGAGAAAAAACTGTACACCAAATTTAAGAAGTGCGAATTCTGGCTGAAGAGTGTGGCATTCCTAGGCCATATAATCTCCGAAGCTGGCGTATCAGTAGACCCAAAGAAGGTAGAAGCCATAATGGACTGGCCTGCACCTAAGACGGTGACAGAGGTTAGAAGTTTCTTGGGGTTGGCCGGCTACTATCGAAAGTCTGTAGAAGGCTTCTCTTCTATAGCCTTGCCACTCACTAAACTCACCCAGAAGAACTTCAAGTTCAACTGGAACGAAGAGTGTGAGACAAGCTTCGAGACTCTGAAAATGAAGCTTGCATCTGCCCCTGTTCTGACGTTACCCGTAGGGGACAAAGGCTTTACCATCTACAGCGATGCATCGAAAGAAGGACTAGGATGTGTGCTCATGCAAGATGGCAGAGTAATTGCATATGCCTCAAGGCAACTGAAGACGCATGAACGCAACTACCCGACTCACGACTTAGAGCTTGCTGCGGTGGTTTTTGCCCTAAAGATTTGGTGACACTATCTTTATGGTGCAAAGTGCGAGGTATTCACCGACCATCAAAGTCTCAAGTACATATTCACCCAGAAGGAATTAAATCTGAGACAAAGACGATGGCTCGAGCTGCTAAAGAACTACGACTTAATGATCAACTACCACCCAGGGAAGGCAAATAAGGTGGCCGATGCGCTAAGTCGGAAGAATATGAATAAGATGATACTATCTTCAGTCTCAGCCCAGCCATGCCTTAAAGAATTGATCAAGCTAAAACAAGATCAAGACCCCGGCTTGATGAGGCTGAAAGAACAGATCAAGGAAAGGGAATCGCCTGATTTCCGAATGGACCAAGATGGGATCCTTTGGATGAACGGAGGACTATGTGTACCCGACGTCGATAACCTCCGTCAGGAAGTGATGTCTGAAGCACATAAGTCCAAAATTCTAATCCACCCGGGAAGTACAAAGATGTACAGAGATTTGAAAGAACACTTTTTTTTGGAAAATTTTGATTTTTGCCAAAAAAATTGGAATTTTTGAAATTAGAAATAATTAGTTTCCTTTTTGTGAAAAGGAGATGGCGACCAGGGTTAGGGTTTGAAAAACAGCAGTTTTAGGGTTAAAATTTCTCGATTCGTGCAATTTAATTTCTGGGTTTAACTTTTTCTGAATTTGGATTAATCGGCCCTTAATTTTAATTTATGAAACAAAAATTATTTTCTTATAAAATTAATAATTAAAATGTGATTTTATTATATATCGGAAAATTTGATTTTACCGGAAAAATTTGATTTATTAATAAATTAATTATGAATTAAATAAAATAAGTTTATTAATTTCTTTAATGATTATGATGGTTAGTATTAAAATTGATAAATACATGATTTGAGTCAATTATTTGATTTTTTTGAATAATTGACGATGATATGTGATATGAATCAAGAGACATAACCAATGTGTTAGGTGCATGTTATTATATTTTATGTGTTGTAATATATTAAATTTGATATCATTTAAAAGTGGTCCCAGTTTATGGACCATTTCCACTTATCAAATTGTATCCTTTATTTGTAAATATTTATTTAGAGCTACAAAAGGAGATAAAGATTTTGAAGATGTCGGGCCTGATAATCGAAGAATTGAATACATTAAAATATTGGAAGTTTATGTAATTATTTGTATTTACATCTCTGCATTTACCTAGGTTTGAATTTATCCATGTTCATGGATTGAATAGTAAATGGCGATAGTTCATCTTTGTTAATTTTGCATTATGATTTACATATGATACATATGTTGTAATGAAAATATATAGATTATTAGATAATATAGTTGTATGAATCCTACAACCATACAACATGACATATGTTTTTAAAAAATTATGATACTATTGTAAAAATTAAAGCCCCTCATTTTGACCCTGTTTCAAAATTAATCAAGTACTAAAAAGAAAATAATTAAAAGGATTTAATTAATTTCCACCTTCCATCATTAGTCGATAGTGATGAATGATACGCATAGCCATGGTAAGGCTTATGTCATCGGGGAGATCCGATTGCTAGAAAGCTGTTTTATCCATTGAGATATATTGTGAAAAACCCGAAGACTCAAAAAATAAAAAAAAAAAAAAATTACACCTGCTGGTCGAAAATCAGCAGGTGGTCGAAATTCAGCAGTTGATGGCGCGAGAGTGAAACACCGTCGTTTCGTGGAACCAACAGTTGCGCGTTTCGACCGTAGAGGTCGCTGCTGGCAGGCGTGGCTTTTTAGCGCGAGAGTGTTCGAGAGAGCGACACATGTCGGTCAACATTTTTGAGTGATTGACTGCTGGATCAGCAGATGCGTGAGTTTAGAGTGACCAATTGTTGGTTTGGGAAACCAGTCGTAGAAGTGAAGCGACTTCATTTCGTAAGTTGAAACGCTGCGTTTGAGTGTGTCGTATGGAACCAGCAGCGAGGGATTGATTGGGAGAAATTAGCACGGGGCCTGCTGATCGCTAATTCAGCAGTTGGTACTTGAAGTTTAATGATAGCAAAACGATGTCGTTTGAATAAGTCGATACGACAGCGTTTTGCCTTCGCACTAAAGACTCAGCAGATGGCTTGTGCGATGATCAAACCAGCAGGTAGTCACAGTTATCTTGAATCAGCTGTTGCAAGAGGTCAGCAGGCGTATTACTTAAATATAACCAGCAGGTGCTTTACAACGACATCAAAACGGTGTCGCTTGAGTAAGTTGAGACGGCAACGTTTTGACTTAACACTAAAGATCAGTCGTGGAGCTTGAAGAGAAACCAGCAACGACGCAAATTCAGCAGCGACACGAATTCAGCAGCTGGCGTTTAGCGACGCAGACTTCATCTTCTCCACGAAAATTCTCGACGCAAAGCAAGATTCTTTGTACAGAAAGCTTCACCATGGAAATTCGAAAAGATTCCGCACGCGTACAAGGCAGATTTCGCGTAGTAACCGTCGAATTGAGAGAAGTAATGGACAATTAAAACTCGTAAATCATGCGCGCGTAACAGTCGACGTAATGATAGGGAATTAAGAGCCTTTAATGGCGGACGCTCGACTTCCTCACCTCTGCGCCTATAAATACCAGAGGACGACCACAGAACTCCTCACACCATTTCGAAATTCACAGTCAGAAAAGCAACATTTCTTCGCGACAAAGTGCTGCGGAAATTCTAGCAGATTCTTAGCCAAAGTTCTGTGCAAGCGACGATCCAGCAGGTGCGAGATTTAGGAAGAATTCGTGCAATATATTTACTGCCAGAGTTCGTTCAAACAGCAGGATTCGTGCTACCAGACTTCACACCAGATTCCTCACAAGAGCCAAGCACCTCCGCGCTTTAGGAAGACCAGACTTCAGGCTTCGCTCAGTGCACGTAAAACCAGACTTTGAAATGTAAGTGGGCTTTTGCTAATATGTATTTCGTTGGCTATATTATATATATTCATTTCGAAAGTTCAAGTTCTTCGTCTACTGTTCGAGCACCTTTGGTTCAGATTGGTTTATCTCATTCAAACTCCGCTTGCACTGATTTTTACTATCGTTATAATGGGGCAGTGGTGCTGGTGAAGATTTAGACTGTTAATGTAAATTTCGCTTCCGCATTTCTGTTATTCAGACTTTGATTTTCAGATGTAAAAACGATTATATTTTGGTTATGTAACAGACTGGTTTTGAGCTATACTATGAGACTTAATGTTTTATAATTTTATAATTGTTTAATATTGTCGATGTCATGAGTCTCGGTCTCGGGGCGTGCCAGTTTGGATGCAAGTGTTTCATCCATATAAATGGTAAAATGAACTTACCAACCTTTGATGTAAGATCTGATGCAGGTATATTTTTGGGATACTCAGCTGTTAGCAGAGCATATAGAGTGTTCAACAATAGAATGCTAACAGTAGAAGAATCGGCTCATGTAGTGTTCGATGAAACCAGCTTTTGATCATCATCAGCGTCGAAGTTACATGATCTATGCACTCGTCTGGAATCCACACATCTGGGTGAATCAAGCGACGACGAGGAACAACCTAGACAGCAAGCTGATGACCAGCACGGTTTGGACAAATCAGTTACCAACACTGATATTCCAGCTGTTGATCAAGCTGGTCCAGATCCTGAACCAGCTGGTGGAGAACATACCGGCCGACGTAAACACTACAACGAGTGGTACGTCGAATAATGATATTCCAGAAGAACCAGCAAGGACACAGGGTAAACAACTCGAACCATCTACCTCACACAGACCAGGTCTTCGGTGGAATAAAAATCATCCACCTGAGCTGGTCATCGGTAATCCTACTGCACCTATTCGGACACGAGCCCAGATGATAAACGAATATTTAAACTCTGCGTTCATATCTCATATAGAGCCTAAGAAAATAAAGAAGCCTTGGTTGACTCTAGCTGGATAGACGCCATGCAAGAAGAGCTAAACCAATTCAAACGAAGTAAAGTATGGAATTTAGTTCCTAAACCCGATAATCAAAATGTTATAGGAACAAGATGGGTTTTTCGGAACAAGCTAGATGAACAAGGTAATGTAGTTCGAAACAAAGCTAGGCTGGTTAGATATAGACAAGAAGAAGGCATAGATTTTGAAGAATCCTTCGCACCGGTAGCTAGACTAGAAGCCATTAGAATCTTCCTTGCATATGCATCATTCAAGAATTTTAAAGTTTATCAGATGGATGTCAAAAGTGCTTTGTTGAATGGTATCCTGAATGAGGAAGTATATGTATCACAACCTCTTGGCTTCGTAGATCATACTAGACCGGAACATGTATACAAGCTGGATAAAGCTTTATATGGTCTGAAACAAGCTCCAAGAGCTTGGTATGATACTCTATCCAAGTTTCTCATTGACCATGATTTTGTTATTGGTTCTTCGATAAGACATTGTTTAAATTTGTGAAGAATGATCATATTCTGCTTGTACAGATTTACGTTGATGATATCATTTTTGGATCAACTAATCACAAACTTTGCAACAAATTCTCCAAGTTAATGCAGGACCAATTTGAGATGAGAATGAGGGGGAGTTGACATTTTTCCTAGGATCACAAGTTAAACAGCTTGAGGATGGAATTTTCATCAACCAAGTGAAGTATACAAAGGAACTTCTAAAGAAGTTCGGGATGGAAAATTGTTCTTCTACAGCTACTCCCATGATCACCTCCATCAAGTTGGACAAAGATGAAGCTGGAACTGCCTTAGAGGTAACCATGTATCGTGGGATGATCGGTTCATTGCTATACCTCACAGTAAGCAGACCAGATATAATGTTCTCAGCATGCATGTGTGCCAGGTTTCAAGCCGATCCAAAACAGTCTCACTACATGGCTGTTAAATGCATTCTAAAATATTTAAAAGGCACTCAGAATGTGGGTCTTTGGTATCCCAAAGACTCCATCTTGAATTTAATTGGTTATAGTTATGCAGACTATGCATGGTGTAAGATTGATCGACGAAGCACAAGTGGAACGTGTCAATTTCTGGGTGATAGGCTTATTTCATGGTTTAGCAAGAAACAGACATCAATTGCTACGTCCACCGCTGGGGCAGAGTACCTTGCAGCTGGTAGTTTTTGTTCGCAAATACTATGGATTCAACAACAACTTAGGGACTACGGCGTTGATGCACAAGAAGCACCCATCTTCTGCGACAACACAAGTGCGATTGCGATCACTCAGAATCCAGTGTTGCATTCAAGAACTAAGCACATTGACATAAGACATCATTTCATTTGAGACCATGTACTTAAGAAGGACGTTCGAGTGAGCATGTGCCAATGGATCAGCAAGTAGCTGACATCTTCACCAAGCCTCTGTCGGACGCTAAGTTTTCTTACATTAGAAACATTTTAGGTCTCCTTGATATGTCATGAATACGTTCGGCATGCATCAATTCGGGGGGAACAATATGAGTCAAACAGATAACTAAACCAGTCGTTGGTTGCCATCGAGCTGGTTGATGCCATACCGATCTGGTCCAGCTCGAGGTATAGTGCGACGTTATCAAGGGGTTTGCCTCAATTTTTTCCATGCTAGTATATAAACTTGAACGAAAGAGATTGTGATAGAGTTTAAAACTCATTTTAAATTGGACGGACATCCTTTCGGTATTTTAAAAGACTTTTAAATCTGATGATGACACATATCCAGAAAAACTCTTCTCTCTCCCCGCTCAAACAAAAACCATTCCTCTGTATTTCGTTTAGTACGCTTCCAAATTATCGCAACATTGCAAATCGCTGATTTGCATCCTTTGTGTTTTATCTAAAAATATTCAACTAGTTACTATCAGAAATGGCTTCTTCTCTTTTCGTAAACACTCTGTAGGTGGATTTTGCATCTGTATTTGCTTTGGAACACACCGGGATGATTCGCATGTTCCCTGGAAGATATTGGGCTGCGAGTTTCTTGGACGGTACCACTTCTGTATTTGAGAATGCTGTTACTGAATTCTTTGTCAATGCCAAAGTCATAGCTGGGACTATTGTCAGTACTGTGTGTAGTCGTAAGCTGGTTGTCACCGATGACACATTTTCTGCAACTTTTAAATTACCCATTGCGGGAATAACCGGTCTTGCCGATATTTCGAAAGAAACTATAGTTGAAACGTGTCATAGGTTCTCTGCAACTGATGAGCCATTCAAGACATCTAGCAAGAAAAGATAAATGAAGTTTGAATATCGCCTGTTGCATGATATTGTTGCAAAGTCCCTATGTCCAAAAGCTGGCTCCTTCGATACTTTACATGTGAGAAGTTTGAGTTTATGGCTGCAATCTCTACCGGTATATCAGTAAACTGGGGCATAATTTTATTTCAAAGATTTTTGAGTATGGTACAAAATCCCAAAAAGCAGTCTCAGGGATACACAGTGCTGATTACTTTGATGGAAACCTTGGTTAAGGCTGATCTCGGGGCATCCATCAAGATGCACCCACAGAATGTCTTGACAAGCAAATCTGTGCAAACCTACATTAAGAAAAATCAAGATATTGCACCAGAAGGAGAAACCAGCAAGCGCACCAAGGACACCGCTAGTAACACTGAAGTCAGTAGGCCACAACAAGTAGAACTAGCAGTAACTGAATCTTTGGCTGCAAAGGAAAAGGGTGTGAACAAACCTACAAAGAGAAAAGCAACGGGTGAAGGACAGAAGAAAAAGAAGACGCAAAAAGCTGCTGGGATGGCAAAACAGAGAATTGAAAAGCCATCAGTAGAGCTTGGGAGACAAGTTGCTCCTACTAACTTTGATTTTGAGGAAATCTAAGCCGGATTCATGCCCGTTGGTGGCACGTCGATGCAAGCGAAAGCAAGATGATGAATCCTCTGATTTGGAATCCACCATTTCCTTTCCCATCAAGGATTTTGCAAAAATAAGGAGAACACAGAGGCAACACAAACACATGGGATGGACTGGTGTCAACATCGCCTCTCAATTTGATCCTATTCTAGTCTCTCCCACTGAAGAAGAGAGACCTTCGGGTGAGGACAATCTAATAATCAGCTCAGGAGAACATGAAAGAATGGAGTTTACCCTGAACGAAAAGAGAGGTGATGATGATTATTTTGAAGAAAATATGGAATTTGATTCTCAGATGGAGCATGACGGTCAAAATGCTAAAGAAATCATAGCTGTTGTAAATAAACCCATTCCGGTTGAGGAGCATTGTCGGTTGGTGCTAAGCTCCGCGTGGAGTAATGTCTTCACACAAATGAACATTTTTGAAGAATGGAGGCACTTCCGCAAAGAGTACATATCACAGATATCTCATCTTTTGAACCGTTAATCAAAATTGAAAAGCAGTTGTTAGAGTGGGGAGAGACAGAGGAAGTGTCTGAGTTGTTCGAGCGTCGTTCGCTCATTTTGTACTAAACTCTTTGAGATGGAAGTTGGGAAGGTGTATCATGAGCATCTAGCTAACTTCAAGCTTGACGCTCCTTCCGTGAATTATGATTATTTTTGCATTTGGCGTCTTCACAAGGAGCTGAAGGTGATAGCCACCACGGTGCACAAAAATCACCAAGCGATGGCGGGTCTGATAGGAGCTTGGAAAAACACTCTGCAGCTATATGCTTTCTGAGGATAATCCGGAGACCATCACCGCCTCTGAAAAGAATAATTGTGACCATCAGCGTCCTGTTCCGTCTAATTTGCAGTTAGCCGTGCCGACACCAACATATCCTTCTACTCTCCAATTCATGGATACCACTACCCAGTCTCTTACCACTCTATCCACCCGTGTATCATCTCTTGATCTGACATGTGCACGCATTAATGATGATACGAACCTCATAAGGCATCATACAACTCTACTTCGCGAGCAAATCAAGAATGCTGTTGATGGGCTGGACATCAAAATTGATGTACTGGAGCGAACTTTGTCCAAAAAAGGATGGATGACAGCCACCTGCATTTTACCAAGCTGGAAACTACTATGGTTCGTAAGTATGCTGATAGCCACCAGCAGCTGGTTGACGAGCTGGCTTCAGTGAAATCTCAGCTTGCTGCGATGGTTGAGAGTATAAAGGAGCTTGGTGCTGACAAAAAGGGGGAAGGAGGACAAAATAGACCGGGGCAGGGATTAAACAGAACTAAAGAAGGATCAAGCGGCGGGCAGAGCAGTTTACGGGGTAGAAGATCTAGTTCAAAGGAGGAAGAGGTCCCAGTCCAAGTAATGATGATCCAAGTGACCCTAGCAACAGATTTAGATATACGAAATGTTTTTGAGCCATTGGATGGTCTAAATCTGTTAAGAAATATTATTAAAGCTCCTAGTGTAAAATGGTTAATGATATATATAAAACTCTTTTTACGAGCAAAAGTTTTGTCATCACCAAAAAGGGGGAAATTGTTAGGATAAAAATTTCAGAAGTTTTGGTGATGAAAAAATGAACAACAAATGGAATTCATAAAAGAGATCATTCAAACCAAAGCGACAAGATCTGGTCAAGGAAAGACCAGCTCAGCGTGTTGTGGATAAAGTCAAACCAGTCCGGAACCTTAAGGTTTGATGACTTAGTAAACCAGCTGGACAATGGAAACTGCTGAAACCAGCTCAGGGTATTGAACCAGCTGAATACTAAGACATTATGGGAAAACCAACTTGGCACAGGACAATGAAAACCAGCTGAGTACAGAACGACATAAGCAAATTGAACTTTTGGAATGTTTGAAGCTACGTACAGTCTGAAATTAATCAGTTGACATCTCTGCTATGATTTGTAGTCGTTGGAACTACTTCAACTAAAACCAGATACGCAGAGATATGACACAGACTGAAGACGGCGTAGAATTTCCAAAAAGGGCAATGCATTTAATGACGATGTACCTTCATCGTACAAGCATTTAAAGCGTCGCAGGAATTTCAAATTGGATGCATACAACGTGTCTACTGGTAACATTTATTACCGTTACATCCAAAGAGTATATATAGAGGAGAAGAGAAGCTGTGAAGGGAGGATCACACACGACGACTATCTTGCACTCATCAAACAAAGATCACTCCCATTGACGAACAAGCTTTCAAAAGAAAAAGCAGAGTTCAAATTTGAATCAGCTAACTCAAGTGACACACACACAGATTGTTAACTTCTTTTGTGTCACTAACTCGTCTTCATACATTCTGTAGATTTGAGTCCGAATTAAAAATTATAGACAGAGTGTGTCTGAGTGCTTGAATAGCACAATCAGCTGAGTACTGGAATTGTTGTAATACGAACCAGATCACGGGTCTGTGCGTCGTTGGTTGCTAGGAGTCTCTTTGCTGCGGGTCACAAGAGTGGGTTTGTACAAAGGGTTGTATAAATCAAAGCCTTCTAGTGTAAACCTTTCCATTGAGGAAGAAGGGGAGACGTAGGAGAAATTGCTCCGAACTTCCAGAAACAAATCTCTCGTCTCTACTACTTTTACATTCACGCATTTTGATTAAATTGTTCAACTGATTGAATCGTGTTCATTCCGCATAAAAATCATTTTATTACACGAGACAACAGTAGTCACTGAGAAGCTTCCCAGTTAGTAACTCGGTTGGAAGTTGGCCTTAAGCTGTAAAACTTTTGAAATGGTTTTTAAACAAAAAATTACCAAAGGAGTTCTGTCAGGCCCGGTGCTCTAAACCAAGGATTAATTACTCAATTAATCACAATAATGCGGAAGCATCAAAATAGGGCTTAATTTTTTTTTTCGATTTCGGCCTGAACGGAAAATCATTTCTTCAAAATACAAGCATGCTTAAAATAAGGATTTTTAACTCAAGAATCCTTCAAACATCAATATACAAATAAGTATGCATCCAATACAGGTAAATACAAATCAAGATCCCCAAATAAAAGGTCACGCAGGGCATGCCCTGTTCAATACATAATATAAATAACTGGGACTCAACAAGGGGATCTACCAGCTGACGCTCCACTCTGTCCAGCTGGATTACCTGACAATCCTACAAAGGCCAACACAGACCAAATCAGCCCACAAACAGGGAAAATAAACGAGGTCAAACATCAGTACGAAGAGCACTCATAAAACAGCAATTCATAAAACATGCAATATTTCAAGTCATGATATGCATGAGGATATCCAAGAACAATCGGTAATCAATGCCAACAACTCAGCTGACAAATCAGAGGAGCCTCAACACCACGCACAGCCAATCCGCCTGTGTAAATAATCGATCCGTGATCTTCAGGAGCGACACATAGTCGAACATCACAACTCAGTGGTATTTAGGCACGACAACTCAGTCGGCCACCACCTCGATGATAGCATTGAACCTTTCAGGCACGACAACTCAGTCGGCCGATCACAACGCTAGCTCGACTCGGGCATCAATCAAATTCAGGCTCAATATGTATGCGTGAATGCCATTCAATATCAATTCACTAACATACATAAATCATACGTAAACAGAACAGAAATTCAGATCACAGTCAAGAAAATCTGTTCACGTAAACACTCATCACAACAATCTCATCATACTGGAAATATTTCATGCTTATGCCGAAGCTGTTTAAATAAGCTCCAATCCGTACCTCAAATATCAGTTTCTACCTCGACAGATCACACAGAACACAGCTCCAGCAGCCTGCTCAACTCAGCTGCTTTACTAGCTCACGACGAACACAACAGAAGCTGCTCGAAACTCAAATCTGTCAAGAAATCTCACAGATCAACTTAAATCTAAGCTCATACAGCTTACAGTCTAAAGCCGTGTAGCCTAAAACAGCTACATCAACTCTACAGAGCACGATCCAGCTCTAAATCGAAGCTTAAATCGGTAAGGAATCACTTACTCAAAGCTGCTCAAGAACGATAGAACCACTGGTCAACAATCGCGAAGATATCGAATTCTGCAACTACTTCGCGCTCTCTCAACTCCTCGATTCAAGTCTCCAAACTGGTATCAATCGAAAGCCCTAAGGAAGACGAGCTCAGCGGCACCAATCTTGCTCCCAACAGTGGCGTAAATCGACGGCAATCTCAAGAAATAGGGTTCGAATGAACAGTAAGGGTTTCAAAGCTCTTGGGAAGAAAATAAGAAATATCGGGTTTGAAATCGATTAAGTGTTGCTCGACACTTATATTTAAATCTCCCAGTAAAAGCTACAGTGAAAGTCAATCACTCAAATCTGGACGCTACCTCAGATCTGGGCGCCATCTCAAATCTTAGCGCTAACTCAGATCTGACTCTGCTACGTTATCCTCGCGCGCAATCATCAAACGACATCGCTTTGTAGTATCTGAAATAATTAAACAGCATCGGTCTACACCAACTCACAAACCGGACCGATCCACACAGTACCGTTGACCATCACTTGACTTCCCCGAATAGACGCGCACATCTGCTCACTCCCACTGAACAGATTTCACTCAACCAACGTCAAATCTGGTAACACGATACGACGTCGCATTACCTCGCGCTCTAAATTCCATTACTCAAATCTGTACACTCAACTCAAAGTCTCCAGAACATCTCAAATCTGATGTCTTCCAGACATCCATCCCGACATACTCATCAATCCATCGAGATACACACAATAGTTCATACCCAATTACGATCTTCCCAAATCCTCTTGCGCCACTCGGATCTGTTCCAAGCCACCCTATAGCGACCCAACAACTCACATCTGATCCGTTCTACCTAAAATCTGAAAATCCGAAAATCACCAACAGAAAAACCAATTCCTTCAAATCTGAAAACCCGATGGTTAACTTTTCCTTGGTTAATCCTTATCTAGATCTGATTATTTCGTTAATCACCAATTAATAAATATCTAGTCCTCACAAGTTCATTCACCCCCCTTTGAACTCCCTAAGTTTACTTTTCGATCCTACAATGAGAAAACGGCTCGGCAACACGGCACGAGCGTAACAGGTTACATCATACCTACAACCAGGCTACGAACTAACTGTTAGAGTAGATGCCCAACTAGACAACTTGTGGCGTGTGGGTTTTATTGACTCTTTTGTATAACGATCTTTATTTATGAAATTAGTATTCTTTATGGCATTATTTATCTTCATTATTAGTTTATAATGTTAACAATTGTGTTGAAGTACCATGTTTCATTGGTAGGGAACATTGTGATGTTCTGAGCATGCAGATGGATAGTGACCTGGTGATCTATTGAACTACCCTCGTTCGGACTTTCCAAGTGGTTACCATTTATCGAGTGGATAAGTCCGAGGTCTTGGTTGTACCGATTAGTCCTCACTACTCAAAACGTCATTGAGACTCTACATGATAGGTGCCTCACTTTGACCCGTTTACCGACTCAGTTGGGGTCATTAGGTGGCGGGATTGGGTGAGGTCCCGATGCATGTAGGATTCGATGCTTCGTTGTCGAGGATTCACCGCTCGCTTTTATGCGTGGATATCCTATGCTATCTGAGGAGATAATAGTGTGATAAATCTCTGACCAGAGTACTAGATGTGTTTTGGGTAAATGGGTTCACCTAGTAACACATGCGATGTCACTATTTGATCTCCGAGATGTATGCATAGTTATTGGATCTCTAGCGACTCTCGATTTACCAATGGTCGTTGATCTGATCGGGATATATGTGTTGAAAGGACCATACTGTATGCTAACCACGACCGACTGGTTCTTGCAGGAACTATCAGTGATACCTAGGGGATCATGGGGCGATGTTGCTAGGCACTTTACCATGATCCGATGGGTCAGTCCGAAATTGTGATTTCGGAGTCACAATGGTTGTGGGACCACGGCTAGCTGTATCCCTGAACCATTGAGGGTCACACAAGTACTGGTTTCACGATTCCCGCACGGAAACTGAGCTCAATGTGTTGAGAATAGGAGGAGGAATTTAGGAAGTGCGACTTCCTAAAAGTCAACAGGGGTCAAATTGCAATTTTCCTAAAGTTTGGGCTAGTTTGACTATCCTTGAAACTTGCAGGGGCCAAACTGTTATTTTGGACTAGTTGGTCCGAAAAATTATTTTCACATCATAATACTCAGTTTTAAAAACTGATTCGATCGGTCCGATCTGATTGTCGATCGGGATTATGATGAAACCACGGCGAATTAAATGAACCTGATGTTCATATGGACCTGGGTTTGACCCAAGTCCATTGGGCCGGTTCAAGCCCATGTACCATCTTTAATTAGTAGAGTTGGCTAGGGCTAGAACACAATTCATTCACAAACCCTAGACCTAGAGCACGCGTGAAACTGGTCAGAGCCAGGGGCCTAGACGACAGCAAGGTAACGCTCCAAAACATCCTATGAATGTTTTATTGCTTTCAATATTATGTATTGACCGTTCCCAATGCAACTTTTTAAAACTTTCACTGCACCCCGGGAGACGGGATCCGGATCCGCTGCTGTGCCAACACTCACAGCCCACAACCCCTATGATCACATGCTTAACTTAAAGATGTAACTACAAGCTCCGAATTCGTAACGTACGCAGATCTTGTCAAAATACCTCAGCATAGCTCATGAATGCCAGCCGATGCACTCCCTGCTTCGCTCGGCCAACAGCCCGGGCCAGCGGATCACGTCAAACCACCTAGGAGATACTAATCTACCAAGATACTTAAAAAATCAGCACTGCATAAGCTTACATAGCTCTCGGCCGAAGGCCTCACAGCGCAGAACCACTATGACTACAAACAGAGCCCCATACAGCTCAAAGGTAAACACTAGGGACATAAATCAACGCTATAAAAACACATTTACCTGAACTGAAACTCAACCCGACCGGAAATCATGAAACCCAAATCACACAGCTTCACGACGATCTTCTCTGTCCGGCCTCCTCCCGACTCCACACTGGTATGGAAACGTCGGCCTTGAAGAGGGGTTTCCAACCGAGGTAACCTCCCTCTAAACTGACCTGCCGATCTCCAGAAATCTAGGAAAAAATAGTCGGGTGAACAGTGTCTAGGGTTTGGGGAAAATATCTGTCGGGATATTTCAGAAGACGCTAAGGGATGTGTTCTCAAATGCTAAGTGCTGGTATATATATATACTCATAAGTGCTGGTATATATATATACTCAATACTTCAACAGATCACGACTACAGTGACTTCAGCCCAGCGTACACGGGTTCTCAACAGATACGCCTTCACCGCTCAGCTTACCTCAAAGCTGCCACCAGCTTGGACAGACAGCACGGGAAGCTCCCATTAACAGCTTGCGTACCAACAGATCATGACTACAGTAACTCACGCCTGCAGTTCTTGTGTATGCAGGTTTAGCCCCCAACAGCTCAGGAGAGCTAGGACAACTTCTCCCTAATCTGACCAACAAACACAGCTCGCAACTACTACAGTAGTAACAGATCACAACCTCAACCAGATTACGCACCTGGACAGCTCACGTGAAACCAACAGCTTAGTCGAACCTGCTCTATGTCATCAGCTTGCACCAAGGCAGATTAGATCGCATCCTACTTACCAACTTAGGATGCTCCAACAGCTTACACTCCCCCAAAGCTGTTCGATAAGCTCTCGGATCATAGCGCATAATCCAAGAACAGCTTGCGATCCCAGAACTGTTTACGCCTCCACACATCACACCGGCTCGCGTAATCTACCAGCTTACCTCTAATCTGTTCCAACACCCAAGAGCATCATGGCTACTCAACAGCTCGCACCAGTGCTCAGCCAAGCTGAGACCCGAAACAGCTTACACCAACAGCTTAAAGCGAAACGTGATAGCTCTCTAAGCTGAATAACCTCAGCTGATTAACCCTTAATCTAAACCCGATTAAGCTACTAATTATCTTTTTTAATCACAGCCCTCACAAACTATTCCTTACTCCCTGCTCTAACCTAAACCATCGCCCATCTTAGCCTCAACAGTCATCAAACCATCAACCCTTTCCCAAAACTCTAATTCTATGCAGCCTCGTCATGATAATTAGAGGAAAAATAAGATACATTGACATCAATTTGTAGCCTCAAAATCATTTAACCCGAAATCTTAAAGAAAACTCACACACAATAATATGAATGAAAGGTGCACTCAAAGGAGATTTTGTACTTTCCTTGTATCGAGAAACTTACAACCGGTGTCACGAAGCTGTAAGGAATGGAGAACACTGAGAACATCTCTGGTTTTTGCTGCGGAAAGCTTTAAGCTGATGGGGGGAGGGGGGGGGGAATAAGAGGACGGCGCTACAGGAAAAAAACTAAGGTTACCCTTTTTTTGGAAACTAACAACGCGTGTGTGTTTATACAGGGGCCGAGACTATTAATTAAATAGAGGAGAGATTGGTGTTTTAAAATGTGTCAAAAGATGCTATCCAAATGATTAAAAGTGCTACTAAAATCCCTTAAGGAATGGCCTCAAAATTAATTTCCCAAAAATCATCTTTATCTCGGTGTTCCTATCGTCTCCATTCCTGCTCATAGCACCTGCATTGAAAATTCTGAAAAGATACTCGTCTTAATATAGCTTAAATAATTAATACAGTAAAATCGAAGAGCGAAGTCAATATAGCTATTATAACAAATGAAAATAATGCTAAGGCATGCAATTATTAGTAGGAAAAATTTCTAGGCGTTACAATACTCTCCCCCTTAACAAGAATTTCATCCTCGAAATTCGAAATCTTACCTAAAAGTCCTGGGTAGCGCTCCTTTATGTCAGCCTCTACCTCCCATGTAGCTTCCTCCTTGGAATGATTCAGCCACTGTACCTTGACCATTGGAATGGTCCGATTGTGTAGCTTCCTATCCTTTCTGCCTAAGATCCAAGTAGCTGGCGATAGCTGAAGTGGCTCGACACTCAGCACATGCGAGGGGTTCGGCACGTATTTCCTAAGCATGGAGATGTGGAAGGCGTTGTGTATGGCTGCTAGTCTCGGCGGTAGCGCAACGTGGTAAGCTAACATCCCCACTATGTCTAAGATCTCTAAGGGTCCTATGAATTTGGGTGCTAGCTTCCATTTCTTACCAAATCTCATCACACCCTTCATAGGAGCAACCTTCACAAAAAAGTTATCCCCGACTACGAATTCTAACTCCCTCCTCCTCAGATCAGCGTAACTCTTTTTTCAACTCTGGGAAACCCTCATCCTATCCTTGATCCTCGTTACAGTGTGCCGTCTGCTGAAGTATCTTAGGAGCCAGCTCTGGCCGCTCACCTACCTAGTCCCAATGGATGGGCGATCAACACCTCCTCCCATAGAGTGCCTCATATGGTTCCATGCCGATGGAGGCCTAAAAGCTGTTATAAGTGAATCTAATAGAGGTAGCTTGCTTCCCAACTCCCCTGAAATTCAATAGCACAAGCTCGCAACGGGTCCTGTAGTATATGGTTCACTCTCTTTGTCTGTCCATATGTCTGCTGGTGAAGGTTGTGTTGAACTGCAGCTTCATACCAAAATAAGCGTGAAGACTCCTCCAAAACGTAGATGTGAATCTCGTATCTCTATCCGACACAATTGAGACTGGTATCTCATGCAGTCTAACAATCTACCGAATGTACAAATCTGCGTACTGTGTCATGGTGAACATGGTCTTCACGGGCATAAAATGTGCCGACTTGGTGAGTCGGTCCACAATCACCCATATAGAATTTAATCCCCTAAAGGTCCTCGGCAATCCAACAACAGAGACCATAGAAATGTTCTCCCACTTCCACTCCGGAATAGGGAGGGGTCTCAATAATCCAATGGGTCTCTGATTCTCTGCCTTGACCTGCTGGAAATCCAAGCATTCGGACACAAAAAGACTGATGTCGTGGTTCATGCCCGGCCACCAATATAACTGTTGTAGGTCCCTGTACATATTCGTGCTCCCTGAGTGAACCGAGTAAGGTGACACATGAGCCTCTGTCATAATCAACTCTCTCAGTGAATCACCTAAAGGAACCCAAAATCGTCCTCTTAAATTCACAATCCCGTCGTACACGGTGTAGAGTCCATTGCCTTTCTCCTCATCTCTCAACCTCCAACTTTGCAACTGCTCATCACTAGCCTGGCTATCGTGAATGCGACCTAGTAGAGTAGACTGTACAGTCACCGAATACAGTCTAGGAGCTCTCCCTACAGTATAAACCTCTCGTCCAAAGCTCTGGATCTCTCGCTGTAACGGCTCTATGACTTTCAGATGAGCTAAAACTGCGGTCTTCCTACTCAGTGCGTCGGCCACAACATTAGCTTTCCCCGGATGGTATCTAATCTCACAGTCGTAATCTTTCACCAACTCTATCCATATCCTCTGTATCATGTTCAGTTCCTTCTGCGTGAAGAAGTATTTTAGGATCTTTTGGTCTGTGAATATCTTGAACTTCTCCCCATACAGATAATGCCTCCAAATCTTGAGTGCAAAAACAACAGCTGTTAACTCCAGATCGTGCGTCGGGTAATACCTCTCGTGCACTTTCAGCTGTCTAGAGGTGTAAGTTATAACCCTGTCATTCTGCATCAATACTGCACCTAGGACTAGCTTAGATGCATCGGTGTAGATCACGAAGTCACCTTGCCCTGATGACATAGCCAAGGCAGGTGCTGATATGTGGGCTTGCTTCAAAGTATCGAAACTGTGATGGCACTCCGGGCTCCATATATACTTTGCATGATTCTTCGTCAGCGCAGTCAAGGGTACCGGAATAGAATAATATCCTGCCAATCCTAGTAACCTACAAATATCAGAGGCATTCTTTGGCACTGCCCACTCTCTAACTGCCTCCACCTTGGATGGATCAAATTCCACTCCTCTGTTAGAAATAACGTGACCAAGTAAGGTCACTCTCTCCAACCATAATTTGCACTTGCTGAATTTTGCATATAGTTTCCTCTCTCTCACAACTCCTAAGATCATCCGCAGATGCTGACTGTGCTCCACCCTGCTCCTCGAATAAATTAGAATGTCATCAATGAAGACGATGACAAACCGATCAAAGTACGGCTAAATACTCTGTTATGATAAAATTTATTAGTTTTGGTGATAACACAAATAAGACAAGTGCTGAATTCTAAGTTACTTCTGGACAATCAACCGTTGCAATTAACAGCTTCGCATATTCAGATGTTGATTCAAAGGGGTACGCAATTAGTATTTCGTTTGTATTCAGCAGTTGGGTATCTACTTCAGAAGCGAGTGTATTCAGCAGTTGGGTATCTACATCAGAAGCGAGTGTATTCAGCAGTTGGGTATCTACTTCAGAAGCGAGTGTATTCAGCAGTTGAGTATCTACTTCAGTAGTGAGTATTTTCTGACGTTGGCTACAGTTGCTTGTGACTCAGTTGTGACTTTTTAGGAACTATTTAGACTATGGATTACATGAGTAACGGAGCTAGTATTTCTGTTTTTGAAGTATTTCAGCTGTTACAACATTCAGCTGTTGGCATATTTCAGCTTTTACAACATTCAGCTTTTGATATATTCAGCTGTGACAGCTATTCAGCGATGAAATAGTCATCCTCTTCAAGAAAGAAATAACAGTATTAAAGGGAAAACTTTCAGGCGCAAACGACGAATCGATTCAAGCGCTATCAATGTTTAAATTGGAAAGAATCAATGGTGAAGATTGAATCATACAGTTGCCTGGAATTAAGGAGACACTGTCAGTGCTATTTTGGGTAAATAGTACGCAGTATACAGAGGACGTTATACGGTGCTTGCACAAATATGGAGATACGACAATTTGGCTCTGACGAAGTGCAATTTACCTCTAGTGGAGCAGAATATGCGATGGACATATATTCAAAAAGGGTATTCTGTTTACCTTGGCGTAGATTTAATGACCGTTGTGGACCCAGAAGATTTACAGTCTCAATAGCTTTGCATTCCATTGTATCATTCATTGTTGAGTCTGTAATAAACGTGCTACACAAAGCCGTTTGATAGAAATTCTAAGTGTTGTATTAAGCAGTTACATCTGCTTGTTGATTGGAGATTGCTAGGAGTTCATCTTGAGCGAGGCTCGGTGACTGGGTGGTTACAGAGGCTGTAAACATGAAGTATTTTAGTGGAACCTTCCTGAAAAGGAAGAAGAGGAGACGTAGGATATTGATATCCGAACTTCCATAAACAAATCCTTGACCCTATACTTTTACTTTATCGCATTTATTTAAGCTTTAACTATTCACTGATTGATTGGCTTTTTTCCACACATTTATTGTTAGCCAAGAAATCAGCATTAAAACTGAGATACCTTAAATATGGTAACTCGGGTTTAAGTTAAGCGGGTGCTTGTAAAAATCGTTTTAAAGGTTTCGAAAATATTTAAAAATACCAAGGAGTTCATTCAACCCCCCCCTTCTGAACTCCTAGTCCTGTTTTTCGAGCCATATTGATCCTATCAATTGGTATCAGAGCCTGCGCATCTCAGTTATTGAACAGTCTGTTGTTTGTGTTTATCATATTTTAAAATGTCTACTTCTCACAACAAAATTCCTATGTTTTCTAAGGAGGACTACAATGACTAGAAGATTCACATGCAAGCGCATCTGGCTGCTCAGGATGATGACATGTGGTCAGTTATCACAGAAGGGCCGATGAAGATAATGAAGCGAAACTTATCCTTTGCAATTTCCAATGACGAGCCTCAGTATCTGGAGAAGAGCATACATGAGTACACCAACGAAGACAAAAAGAAAGCAAATCTGGACAATGTGGCCAGGGACATTCTCTACAAGACACTGGACAAAAACATGTTCAGCAAGATAAAAACCTGCGCCAAAGCAAAAGATATTTGGGAAAAGCTGACACAAATATGTGAAGGAAATGATGTGATGGATCTGTGTTTTGAATTACACAAAACCTGTTACTGTGTTTCTAACAATTCTACGAAGTGTGCAGATGTCAACGGGAGAAATCTGATTTGGAGTGAATAGTAGAATTCTGGAAGTGTGCAGAAGACGTTGACAGGAAGTGAAGATATCAGATGTTGACATGGGGAGAAATCTGGTATCAGATGTTATAGAGAAGTTTGATAAAAGGAACGGATCTGATAACATGAAGAGCAGAGAAGCTGGACGTGAAGTGAACAGTAGGAATCTGATCAGTAAAGAGAGAAGTCGTGAACGCGAAAGAGAAGGAAGGAGTCTGAACAGAAGAATCGAGAAGACCTATCGGATATGCTTACGTGGACAGAGATGATTATGTGGAATCCAGCGTGGACAGAGATGCTTACGTGGAATCCAACGTGGACAGAGTTGCTTACGTGGACGAGAAGAAAACAGAAGAATCCGACGAGAAGAATAGGAGAAGTCTGGTAAAGGTAAGAGTGATCAGACGTTGATAAAAGGAACGAATCTGATCAAAAGAGTCTGATGAAGAAACCCCTAAGACACCTGACGAGAAGTGATTAGAAGAGATATCTGTTAAAGTCAGGCAGACGTATGAAGAGAAGAAGAACAATGAACAGTAGAGATCTGTTGAAGACGTAAGAGTCTGATGTGAAGAGAAGAAATGAAAGCAAAAGACGATAACAGTTGACGAAACAACAAAGACGAACAGAAGCTGACAACAGTTAACAAAACATTGAAGAGAATCAGGCGTTATTCAATGTAAAGAAAAGAAAACAACTGTTGAACGAAGTGTTGTAACGAAGAATACAACAGCTGATGATCAAATATGGTGACGTATCTGACAACAGATGTGCAAACAGCTGATGATCAAATGTTGAGTGCAAAGAAAAACGTCAGCTGAACGAACAGTTGATGAGCAATGTTGTGAACGAATCTGACAACAGCTGGTATCGGTGAGATGAATCAAATGAGGACAAAGTAAAGATGAACAGAAGCTGACAGCAGTTGTTACGCACCAGCTGATGAAGACTTAGGACGTCAGAGAAGCTGTTGCGTGTAATAAATCAGCTGGTGCGCATACACAAAGATGCATCAGCTATTGCAATGAAGAAAAGCTGTTATCAGACATTGAGTAACACGTGGAGCAGCTGCGCATACACAAAGATGCATCAGCTATTGCAATGAAGAAAAGCTGTTATCAGACATTGAGTAACACGTGGAGCAGCTGATCAAATTAGGAGCACTTGTTTATCAGCTGGAACGTGAGGAGAATTGTGGCATCAGCTGATGAACAACTCAGATGAAGAACATTAAGAAGCGATCAGCTGCTGGAACATAAAAGCAAAATCAAAAGATGACAAAAGCCTGCAAAAGAAAGGACACAAGGACAACTCCCTGTCGGTACTTTACAGAACATCTTTTAACAGAAAGAAAAGTGTGTCAAACAGATTAAATGAACAGAGGCTTTATATACAAGAAGATTTGAAGGAATCGATGATGCTGGTGTGAAAGACAAAAACAGAGAAATTACAGAGGGAAGAAAAACAGAGAGACGAAGCAGTCGACCACCATTAGAGAGGAGCGCACAACGAGTGTCGACTGCGGAGTCTTCATCAGCTCTTTAGGAGCATTTCCCAGTTGTGTGAGATTTTATTATTACGAGATTTGCTTACACTGTAAATCTCACACACACAGAGATTCATTTACATTCATGAGAGTTGAGCGATATTATATAGTGAATGAATCTCAAACCCAAAACTAAAATCAGATCCCGTCCAAGCACGAAGACTTTAGACTCTGTGTCTGTAGCCTTTCTCACAGAGGCGTAAAACAAGTGATTGAGTGAACAGCCGAGGGCTGATTTAGAGTTCTAGGAGTTCGAATTTGGGCAGTGGGTAAGTCCCAAATTCGATTGGGTCTGCGGATCAAATTCTTCTAGTGGAACCTTTCGAGGCGGAAGAAGGGGAGACATAGGATATTTATATCCGAACTTCCATAAACAAACATTGAGTAATCTCTTTACGATTTACAGTTCCGCATACGCATTTTATTAGCATTCGCATAACACATCTGTTGGCACATACACATGCACAAATCTGTTTGGCACAAACAGATGTCACGCATACTTTAACTCACAATTGTACAGCAAACAGATTTCATGCACTTTTAGTCACGCATCATACATATGCTTTAATAGAAATCTATTTGCGTTAGTTTTAAAATTTAGGATTCAGTTCTGGTGTTTTCCGCATATTTTTATTACATACCAAATCTGTCTCCGGTGCTCTGTTTTATGTTCAAGAACCCGAGGTATTGCACCTCATTTTAGTAGCGCAAAATTTTTAACAGTAGCAGCGCTCTTTATTTTCTTTATATTTATGGATCAGATCTCACGCCCCTCCCTTATGTTATGCTGTTTATTGTATTGCATCTCGAGATCTGAACCTTCGGTCCTAACAAGTGGTATCAGAGCAGGTTGTTTTTGAACGAGCATTTATTTTAAAACGCATGTGCTATTTGTTTTAAAATGTTTTTAAATGTTTTTGAAAAGCTTATTTTTGAAGATAGGGAGAGGAATGATTTTTGAACTTCGGTTGGTCTTTTGTCGAGCTGACACGCAATGCGCGAGTTTCGTGTGGATGCCAAGATCCTATTTTGGTTGGGCTGTTCTCAGCACATGTGACAAAATAGGAGAAATGAAAGAGATCTGATGGTTCGATTATTGTTTTTATCCAAATCTGAATAATTTAAGCAAATTCAGTAGCACATGTTCTTATTTGAAACAAAGTTTTATTCAAGTGCTCTGATGTGTTCTCAAAATCTGTTATGCGGAATTTCAGCTGATGCTTTGTTGTTTATTTGTGCTATATTATAAAACGCAGGGAGAGTTGATAATTTTTGGAATTTGCAGTAGCATTGTTCCAAAAGACGTGCAGTGAT
>KV002504.1:206744-225684 GCA_001598015.1 Dorcoceras hygrometricum
TCATTTGCGAGAGGTCTGTTAGCAGCTTTGTACTGTTCATTTCGCGAGAGGTCTGTTTCAACTGGTAGAGATCTGTTTCTTAGTAGCGATAGTCTTCCCTTAGTAACATTCGAAACAATCCATCCAGTGCGTTGACATCTGAGTTGATCGCACCTCTAACACCGGTTACCAACGTTCGTCTTTCACTAGCGAGGATCTTTGTATAGTAGAAGTCTGTTTCCAAAGTCGCAATGTCATTACGTATCACCAGATATCTCCTACAGTGAATTCTTGTTAGTGATAGTTTTCCATGGTAAATACATGAAACCTTATTAGCGATAGCGACCCTCGAGACATTTGTTTAGACTTCTGAAACTTATCTCGCATCGAACATTGTTTCTTCCAGACTTCTGCTCTTCCTTTATAGTGGTTGAATGCTCAGTGAAAATATTTTGATGGAAAAAGAATTTTAGAAATGAAGTGAACCCGATGTGAGATCTGTTTTCTCTCAGAATTGTTCTAAGAAAGGAATGTTCAGATTTTACGATTTGTGTCAAAGATAACATCCGGTCCATATTTGAAGGGTGAGCAGTAGACGAGTGGGTCTGTTGCCCCTTCATATTGGGTGAGATTTCACCATATTGTAACTGATATCAGTAGTCATTCGATCGAGTGCAACGGGACCTACTGGGAGAACTTCTGAGCCACAAGTCTGTTGAGAAAAATTGATGGTGGGATCTGAGGTTTTCCCACAGTATTGTTTACGAAGAGATTTTATGTTTTAGTAATGTTAATGCCTGCCCATGGTACTTGTTACTTCTCAGTTTGCTTGCTGAGCCCCTAGACTCACTAGTTTTTTGGTGCAGGTGAGTCAGCGCCGGAGCAATTGGGAGGTGGGGTCTGAATCAGCGACAGTGTGCAAGTGTTTATCGAAATGCCAGCGATTCCGCGAAGTTGTTTCCATTTTCTTTTTATTGTTTTGGATCTTTGCTAGATTTGTACTGAGATCTGTTGCAACAAAAGAGAATTCATGTAGAATTCCCAACAGTTGTAATGTCTGCAATTGCGTTTTGTATTTTGGAAATGTTGTAATAGAAATCTGTGTTGTTAAATTTGGCGCCATTATTCAGACTTCATTTTTTTTATCATTTCTGTCCTTCGATTTTTTCCCCTTCTATTTAGTTCTTCTTAAATTCGTGACCCCGTAAGGTTCGGGTGTCACAAACTTGGTATCAGAGCATGGTCCAAAGATAAACACACGCATTCTCCGCTGGAACAGATTTCATTGACCGTTTCTTCGGTGCAGTGAGTTTTCTTTTATGTTTAGAGCATGTATCTTTTGATTCTTACATGTTCTGATGTTCATATATGGTGGATTACGGGCTATAGATTAAGATGTCTGGCCGAGGAAGAGGGAGGAGAAATACCCCCGAAGATGAACCCAGTCCCGACAGCAACGCTAGCATTGCCCAACTTTTAAGGTTGCTGGTAGAACGGCAGGGTAGAGGCAATGGACAATCTTCCAGTAGTAGAGGGCCAAATAACGATGATCCCAAGAACGATTCCGAAAGACAGAAGCCAAAAGAGTTCTGCGGTACAACAGATCCGTTTGTTGCAGAAAGCTGGGTAAAATCAATGGAGGTGATATTTGAGTATCTCCAAACACCAGATTTAGAAAGATCCAGGTGCGCAATTTATATGTTGCGGGATGACGCGATGCTCTGGTGGGAAGGAGCGAGGCTTACAGTGGATGTGACGAACCTCCCTTGGAAAGAATTCAAGAGAGTGTTCTATGAGTAATATTTTACAGAGGATAAACGGTCGAAATTGAAAAGAGAGTTCTTGATGATTAAGCAAGGGGACATGTCTGTCCAGGAGTATGCACGAAAGTTTGAGCGAGGATGTTACTTTCTACCCCTGATTGGATCAGATCCCAGGGGGAAATTGCGACATTTTGTTGATGGGTTGAAACCAGCGCTTAGACATGATGTGAGGCTGGTGGAACCCAAGGATTATAGAAGTGCGGTGGATAAGGCCCTGAGAGCAGACCAAGACTGGAGAGCTGTTGTGGAAGAACGACAGCAGAAGAGGCAGATCTTTCAACAGAAAGACCAGCGACCACCCAAGAAACCATATAAGAATCAACAGCGATTGCAAGAACCAAAGCCTCAAGAGCAGAAACCTCTGATTGTTCAACCCATAAGTGCGGTCTCAGCAGTTGGCAATAGACCCCAGTGCCCCAAGTGCCAGAAGAATCACCTTGGTCCCTGCAGAGTGGGGCAGAATGTTTGCTATCGATGTGGATTACCAGGGCATGTTATTAAGAATTGCCCGAAGTCAAAGCATTTGGTAACCAGCAGGGCTTATGTTATGACAACCGAGCAAGCCAACCCAGATTCGACAGTGGATACGGGTAAGATCTTGATCGTTGGAATTCCCTCTTTAGCATTATAGATTCAGGTGCGACCCATTCATTTATATCAGCAGACTTTGCTAAGAGATTACCTGTCAAACCTGACCTAGTGACCATGGGATTTTGTGTAACGGTGCCTTGTAGTGGTAAAACCCCCAGGAGGAGACTGGTTTACGTTTGAAGCTAGTCAAGCCTGTAAGATTCCTCCTATTATTTCCGCCCTTAAAGCTCAAAGCTTTTTAAGGAAAGGTGGGGCAGGATATCTGGTTAGCCTATCTTCTTTAGCAGCAAGTGATAAGCCTCAGCTTTCAGACATTGAAATAGTGAATGATTTCCAGAAGTGTTCCCAGAAGAGATACATGGATTGCCACCCGACAGAGAGATAGAATTTGCAATCGAGTTGATCCCTGGAGCAGCGCCAGTTTCGAAACCACCCTATCGACTTGCTCCAACAGAAATGAGGGAACTAAAGGAGCAAATACAGGATCTATTGGATAGAGGATTTATCAGACCTAGTACCTCACCGTGGGGAGCTCCTGTTTTGTTAGTTAAGAAGAATGAAGGGAGTTTGAGATTGTGTATAGATTATAGAGAATTGAACAAGCTAACGATTAAGAACAGATATCCCGTCCTTAGAATCGAGGATCTGTTTGATCAGTTAAAGGGATCGATAGTTTTCTCTAAGATTGACCTGAGATCTGGTTACCACCAATTGAAGATAAAGCCAGCAGATGTCTACAAAACAGCTTTTAGGACACGTTATGGCCATTACGAATTTCTAGTGATGCCTTTTGGACTCACGAACGCCCCTTCAGCTTTTATGGATTTGATGAATAGAATTTTTCAACCCTACTTAGATCAGTTTGTAGTCGTGTTCATCGACGATATCCTAGTACACTCCAAGAGCAGAATTGAGCACGCGAATCATTTGAGGACAGTGCTTCAAACCTTGAAGGACAAACAGCTATTTGCCAAGTACAGTAAATGCGATTTCTGGTTGAAGAAGGTGGCTTTCCTTGGACATATCATATCTGAGGATGGGTTGGAGGTAGACCCCGCCAAAGTAGAAGCTGTACGCGACTGGCCAGAACCAAAATCTGTTTCAGAAATCAGCAGCTTTCTGGGTTTAGCTGGATACTATAGGCGTTTTATCAAGGGGTTTTCGAAGATTGCTGTCCCTTTGACATCGTTAACCAGGAAGCTGATCAAGTTTGAGTGGACTCCAGAATGTCAATCCAGCTTCGAGCATTTGAAACAAGCGTTGATTGAGGCCCCTGTGCTAACCATGCCGTCTGAACAAGGGAAATTCGTAATTTATACAGATGCTTCCATGTTGGGATTAGGCGCCGTTTTGATGCAAGATCACCGAGTAATTTCTTACGCATCTAGGCAACTGAAAAATCATGAGAAAATTATCCCACGCACGACTTGGAATTGGCAGCAGTAGTGTTTTCCTTGAAAATCTAGAGGCATTACTTATATGGAGAGAAATGCGAGATATTTACGGACCACAAAAGTCTGAAATACTTTTTCACGCAGAAGGAATTGAATATGAGGCAGAGAAGATGGCTGGAACTAGTAAAGGATTACGATTGCACAATCAGTTATCATCCAGGAAAGGCCAATGGTCGCTGATGCCTTAAGTAGGAAGTCTGTTGGTTTAGCCCAGATATCTGTTCAGAGATCATTGGCACGTGACATTGAGAAATCTGGGATTGAAGTGGTACCCAGTGGTAGAGTTTTAGTTTTGGCAGATCTCTCCGTAAGGTCAAATCTGCTGGACCAGATTCGTGAGGGACAACCTAAGGATGAACAACTTCTGAAGTGGGTTAAACAAGACAGAGATAGAGGCAGTAATCTCTACTTTTCCGAGGAGGGAATCATCAGATTTCATGGAAGGATCTGGGTGCCCCAGGTCGATACTTTAAGAACAGATCTCATGACAGAGGCTCACTCAACTCCTTATTCTGTTCACCCGGGAAGCACTAAGATGTATAAAGATCTTCAGAAATTATATTGGTGGCCGGGAATGAAGAGAGACATCACCAGATTTGTCTCCGAGTGTTTAACGTGCCAATTGGTGAAGGCCGAGCACCAGAGGCCGGCAGGAATGTTGCAACCATTGCCCATTCCAGAATGGAAGTGGGACTGTATAGCCATGGATTTCGTAATTGGATTAACCAGAACATCTCAAGGGTATAATTCTATTTGGGTTGTAGTGGATAGACTTACGAAATCTGCTCACTTTTTGCCAGTAAAGACAACGTATGATGTGAGTAAATACACAGAGTTGTATGTAAAGGAGATCATCAGACTTCACGGTGTTCCTATATCTATCATATCTGATAGGGATTCTAAGTTCACGTCTGCATTTTGGAAAAGTTTGCATCGAGCTTTGGGAACTAAGTTGACCTTTAGCACAGCCTTTCATCCTCAAACCGATGGACAATCAGAAAGAGTGATCCAGATTTTAGAGGATTTACTTAGGGCATGTATTATAGATTTCTCTGAAGGATGGGATCTGAAATTGTCGTTGGTGGAATTTTCTTATAACAATAGCTTCCAAGCTTCTATCCAAATGGCTCCTTATGAAGCTTTGTATGGGCGCAAATGTAGAACACCTCTACATTGGGATGAGTTGGGAGAGCGAAATGGTTTAGGACCAGACCTGGTAGAGGAAACAGTGAACGCGGTTCGAAAGATCAAGGAAAGAATGAAAGCTGGCCAAAGCAGGCAAAATAGCTACGCAGACAATAGACGAAGGGAACTGAATTTCGACGTAGGCGACCATGTCTTTTTGAAAGTGGCTCCAATGAAGGGAGTTATGCGATTTGGAAAGAAGGTAAAACTAAGTCCAAGATATATCGGTCCTTATGAGATCTTGGAAAAGGTAGGAGCGTTGGCATATCGATTAGTGCTGCCGCCTCATTTGTCTTCGGTGCACAACATATTTCATGTATCAGCTTTGAGAAATTATGTTCCTCACCCATCGCATATACTGAGTACTGAACCAATTCACTTGGCGTCAGATTTGAGTTATGAAGAAAGACCTGAGAGGATCCTTCTTAGGGAAATTAGGAAACTAGGAAACCGTAGTATCCCTATGGTTAAGGTTCAGTGGACTAATCAAACCGAATAATAAGCTATGTGGGAAGTGGAAGCTGATATGCATAATCGTTACCCAGATTTATTCGGTAAGTGAATTTCGAGGATGAAATTTTTATAAGGTGGGTAGAGTTGTAGCGCCCCAAAATCTATAGAACCACAATTCCAAGTCCTTTTTAATTTAAGGACCTTTTTCGAAAATCAGATTTCAGCTTCTTTAATTGTTCAAATTGTTGATTTCTTGATTTCCAGATTTCATGCGGCACAGAGGTCTGGACAGAGGTCACTTCGGGCACGGTCGAGAAAAATTCAGATTTCACAAGTAAAATGTTTTTTTTGAGTGGGAGGATGACTGTTCTTCGATTGGTGTATCGCTTTTATAATTCATGATTATTGTCTGATGTTATGATTCATCTCAGTCATTGTTCATGCATCTGTTGATTTGAAATGATTATTGTATCGGATTCACTATATTTCTCTTTTTGAAGAGGTAGATGTTTTGTGAAGATATTGAAGATGATGTTGTTGATTGTTTTTAAAACGATGAGCATTTCAACCCTCTGTTCATCATAAAGTTAGCAGCTTTGTACTGTTCATTTGCGAGACGTCTGTTAGCAGATTTGTACTGTTCATTTGCGAGAGGTCTGTTAGCAGATTTGTACTGTTCATTTGCGAGAGGTCTGTTAGCAGCTTTGTACTGTTCATTTGCGAGAGGTCTGTTAGCAGATTTGTACTGTTCATTTGCGAGAGGTCTGTTAGCAGCTTTGTACTGTTCATTTCGTGAGAAGTCTGTTTCAACTGGTAGAGATCTGTTTCTTAGTAGCGATAGTCTTTCCTTAGTAACATTCGAAACAATCCATCCAGTGCGTTGACATCTGAGTTGACCGCACCTCTAACACCGGTTACCAACGTCCGTCTTTCACTAGCAAGGATCGTTGTATAGTAGAAGTCTGTTTCCAAAGTCGCAATGTCATTACGTATCACCAGATCTCTCCTACAGTGACTTCTTGTTAGCGATAGTTTTCCATGGTAAATACATGAAACCTTATTAGCGATAGCGACCCTCGAGACATCTGTTTATACTTCTGAAACTTATCTCGCATCGAACATTGTTTCTTCCAAACTTTTGCTCTTCCCTTATAGTGGTTGAATGCTCAGTGAAAATATTTTGATGGAAAACGAATTTTAGAAATGAAGTGAACCCGATGTGAGATCTATTTTCAGGAAGGAATGTTCAGATTTTACGATTTGTGGCAAAGATAACATCCGGTCCATATTGGAAGGGTGAGCAGTAGACGAGTG
Organism: Dorcoceras hygrometricum; assembly: GCA_001598015.1. Taxonomy (NCBI): domain Eukaryota; kingdom Viridiplantae; phylum Streptophyta; class Magnoliopsida; order Lamiales; family Gesneriaceae; genus Dorcoceras; species Dorcoceras hygrometricum. The sequence continues at coordinate 213,544 of KV002504.1, forward strand.
GGTCTGTTGCCCCTTCATATTGGGTGAGATTTCACCATATTGTTACTGATATCAGTAGTCATTCTATCGAGTGCAACGGGACCTACTGGGAGAACTTCTGAGCCACAAGTCTGTTGAGAAAAATTGATGGTGGGATCTGAGTTTTTCCCACAGTATTGTTTACTAAGAGATTTTATGTTTTAGTAATGTTAATGCCTGCCCATGGTACTTGTTACTTCTCAGTTTGCTTGCTGAGTCCCTAGGCTCACTAGTTTTCTTGGTGCAGGTGAGTCAGCGCCGGAGCAATTGGGAGGTGGGGTCTGAATCAGCGACGGTGTGCAAGTGTTTATCGAAAGGCCAGCGATTCCGCGAAGTTGATGGTACTTGTTACTTCTCAGTTTGCTTGCTGAGTCCCTAGGCTCACTAGTTTTCTTGGTGCAGGTGAGTCAGCGCCGGAGCAATTGGGAGGTGGGGTCTGAATCAGCGACGGTGTGCAAGTGTTTATCGAAAGGCCAGCGATTCCGCGAAGTTGTTTCCATTTTCTTTTTGTTGTTTTGGATCTTTGCTAGATTTGTACTGAGATCTGTTGCAACAAAAGAGAATTCATGTAGAATTCCCAACAGTTGTAATGTCTGCAATTGCGTTTTGTATTTTGGAAATGTTTAATAGAAATCTGTTTTGTTAAATTTGGCACCATTATTCAGACTTCATTTTTTTTTATCATTTCCATCCTTCGATTTTTTTCCCCTTCTATTTAGTTCTTCTTAAATTCGTGAGCCCGTAAGGTCTGGGTGTCACACTTTTGTTCAGGGGGAACGCAAAGACCTTCAGCTGAGGCAAGCATATTGCGTTGGGAGGATCTTAATCGAAGGGGGAACCAGGATATGAATTGTTAAGTTCTACGTCATCTGAATATGTGGGATTTGGATACACTCAGATGCCACATATACACAGCTGATGCTTATTTGTGATCAGATCCTGCTCTACCCTCAACGATATATTAAACTAGCTGTGACGTTATACAATATTGGCGCGTGTTTTTAACTTTTCACTGTACGATTATTTATTTGAAAATCTTTTTAAAATAATTTTGAAATATTTGAAATTCTTTCTAAATCATTTCAAAATGTTGTACGCGTCGTCGGATGATTGACACGTGGCTGTCATCATGCGAAACGTCACATCTACATTTTCTCTCTCCAGTAACTTTTTGCATTCCTTGAATATATTACGGCCTTTCCTGTTTAACCTTTCACTTATCTTAAGCTTTTTACTCTCTGGTATTCTTGTGCTCGTACTCTCTTGTGTGTTCTCTGCAAATATTTTTCAGGTGTTCTATCTTTTTATCAACTAGCTGCGATGGCATCATCACTCTTCACCAACACCCTTCACGTCTGTTTTGACTCTGTTCTTGCTATGGATAACCCGGGTATGGTATCGATGTTTGAAACCCTAATGGCATCTGGCCTATCAAGATTCTTGGGTTTCCCAGCAGTCTTATATGAAGATGCGTTGACAGAGTTATTTCTTAATGGCTCCGTCCGGGACGGAAAGGTAGTCAGTACTATTTGCGGGAAAAAGGTGGAAATCTCTGAGGAGTTGATTGCCAGTACGTTTGAGTTGCCAGTTGATGGGCTGACAGATTTATCTGAGATTCCAAATGATATTTTATTTGATGCGAGGAGCATCTTTTCTTTCTCTGGTGAACAAGTAAGTACTTTCGGCAAAAAGTGGGAAATGAAATTTGAGTTCCGTCTTCTCAGGGATATTCTGGAAAAGACAATATCTTTAAAAGCCGGGTCCTTTGATGTGGTCACACAGGAAAGGTTTTTGATGATGGCAGCTATCACTTGTGGAGTAGCAATAAACTGGAACAGGCTGCTGTTCAATATTCTCAAGGATATGGTGACTGTGGGATCAAGGCAAGCCAAGGGCTATGCCATTCAAATCCGTCTTTTACTGGAGAATGTTCCGAACTTGGAATTGGGAGATTCCTCGGAGTTCCCCTCTTCTAAAATCCTAACCAAGAATACTGTCCACAGATACATTGTTATTAATGACAAGGTTGGTTTGGAGGAAGTGGCAGATGTACCCAGGGTGAAGAAAACACCCGTCAAAAAGGCTGTGTCTAGGAAGAGACCAGCTGCTGCTACTGGTGATGAGCCCGTAGTCAAGAAGAAGAGAACTAAAGTGGCAAAGATTGCTCAAAGTTCAGCAGCTGTTACAATTGCCCAAGATTTGGAGGAAGTGGCAGATGTACCCAGGGTGAAGAAAACACCCGTCAAAAAGGCTGTGTCTAGGAAGAGACCAGCTGCTGCTACTGGTGATGAGCCCGTAGTCAAGAAGAAGAGAACTAAAGTGGCAAAGATTGCTCAAAGTTCAGCAGCTGTTACAATTGCCCAAGAGGCTATTCCTCTACAGGTTGTTGAACCTATGACAGCTGTGTCTCTGAAGCCCAAGCGAAAAGATCCTAAGAGGAGATTGGAACTACCGGCAGGGTCTGACAATGAGATTGTTGAAGAAACAACAGCTGTTGGTGGTACTACTGAGGAGGATCCGGTGTCAGCCGAAACAGTTGTTGATGTGGCTGCTGGGATATCCACTGCTGATGATGTAGATATCATTATTGAACAGGTTCTTGCTGACACTACTCAGATGGATACGGATGCTGAAGGGACTATGTCAGTGGACCAGCTGTGGAGAATCAGGAAGTTGACAGAACGGATGAGATGGAACACTGGTTTAATCTTTCTTACGAGGAATTTGCCACTAGAGAAGCTAATAGACCAGTTGAGACAGGAAGTGATACTGAGGAGGAGTTTGTAACTGAGAAGGTCACTGCGACAGACGTCGGTGTTCAGACAGAAACTGGTTCAGATATCTTGTGGAGACATCTTCTGAGCAAACAGAGTTCTTTCAGGGGACAGAAACAGCAACTGCTGCTCCCACTGCTGATAAGAATATATCGGATTATGAGTCGATGACTCTAGAAGCAATTCTGTCTACCATTTCCGATGATCTCTCTCTACCTTCCACTTTTGGCGAGATTACCCCGATTTTATTTGGCAAAAGCATCTCAATTCCAGGTGTCGATGAAGGAGACTGGTACAAGGCCAGTCTTCCTAAGATTAATCCTGCTGATAAGGGGAAGGTGCCCCTTCAGGAAAGAGACCCGGTTAAGGGAAACCCAGTCAAAGAACAATTTTTGTTGATCGTTGCAGATATTGACCTTCTTGTACAATTGAGGGAACAAGTGATAGATGAAGTAGATCGATTCTTTAATTCTTTTAGCCTTAAGAATTTAGCCAACTTGAAGATAGAAGTTTTTGTTGATCGTTGCAGATATTGACCTTCTTGTACAATTGAGGGAACAAGTGATAGATGAAGTAGATCGATTCTTTAATTCTTTTAGCCTTAAGAATTTAGCCAACTTGAAGATAGAAGATATATATGATAAGGAGGGACAGGTTTTATCTTGGGCAGAAACAGATTCTACCCGAATAGCCCTTCAGCGGAAGATGTATATATTGACAAAGTACAGAGAGTTGCTCCTTCGGAAGTTTTTGGAAATCCGTCTCTCTAATTTTGTTCCCGGTGATGCCACTTCTGCCGTTGATATGAAAGTTCTGGATATGTTATCCAACCTTCATTTATTTGTGATAGATGAGCTGAAGGTGCTGTCGCAGGCACACGGTCTTAGATGAGAAAATCCGTGCTGCTCTATGGTTTTTGAGGGTCCGAATCATGATCGTGGCGCAGTCATTGCCCGATCCAACACCAACATCAAATCTACCTGCTGGAACAGGACAATGCTTCGTATTAATGGAACTTGGGTTATTGAACCCTGTGCTGATTACTGGCAGCAGATACCAAGAGTAGTTGCCTCCAGTATAGTTTTTATCCCGTCTCGGCTTTCATATGTAGATACCCTCCCGCCTGTTAGTGAATTTTTCAAGTTGCTGAAGAAGCGGTGGGTTAACGTGTGTATTGAAGCGCGACATTATTTGTTTCTGGAAAGCTACTGCCGCTTGGATCTCTAAATTTTTGCAGGGCTATTGCTGTTGTGGAATCTGCTCCAGTTCTTGGTTCTCAAAGGCCGATAGTTACCTCTTGGGGATGGTCTCAGTTATGTACAATGTTTTTCAGATACAGTGTATTTAGTAGGTTGCTCACAGTTGATTTCAGTATTTTCGGTTCAGCTACCGTTTCGATCAGACCTTCTTTGGGCTCTGCTAATATTTTTGATACAGGTGTACAGTTACCGCATATTTCTTTTTCTCCAGCTTCAGTATCTGCTCCGGATGTACAGTTAATTACTTCTTCAGATGCTGCCAATCAAGATGTACAGATGGATATTGATCGACATGGCGATTCACCAGATTCCTCTGATGATTCTTCCTTGCACTTCAACGCAAATGACATATCTACGGAAGATGACACAGCTCTTGACCAGTTTATCTTGCATTCTTCTACCACAGATATCTCTGCTTCTCTTGATGCTCTTCGGGAATCTTTCTTCAAACTTGTTGCTAATCAAACGAGGGATTCTCGGAAGTCGGGTGATGCTCCTAGCGAAGTTATGTCCAAAATCAATCACGTTGAAAGTGTTAGAGTAGATGCCCAACTAGCCAACTTGTGGCGTGTGGGTTTATAGACTCTTGTATATGATAGTCTTTATATATGATATTCGCATTTGTTTATGTCATTCTTTATCTTCATTATGTTTATATAATGTTAACAATTGTGTTGGATAAATACCTAGAATACACCATAGTGTATGTTAGGCCAACTTGTGGCGTGTGGGTTTATAGACTCTTGTATATGATAGTCTTTATATATGATATTCGCATTTGTTTATGTCATTCTTTATCTTCATTATGTTTATATAATGTTAACAATTGTGTTGGATAAATACCTAGAATACACCATAGTGTATGTTAGATGTGATAGTGGGTATGACGGCTATCATGAAACACATCTAATAGTCACTGTGTATTCTGAATTAGTTCCTAGTCAATTGGGCCGTCAAAATGTGGATAAGGCCGCCCGAGCTTGAGACTAGTATCTGCGATGCGAAGTACCATGTTTCATTGGTAGGGAACATTGTGATGTTCTGAGCATGCAGATAGATAGTGACCTGGTGATCTATCGAACTACCCTCGTTCGGACATTCCAAGTGGTTATCATTTGTCGAGTGGATAAGTCCGAGGTCTTGGTTGTACTGATTAGTCCTCACGACTCGAAACGTCATTGAGACTCTACGTGATAGGCGTCTCACTTTGACTAGTTTTCCGACTCACTTGGGGTCATTAGGCGGCGGGGTTGGGTGAGATCCCGATGCATGTAGGAGTCGATGTTTCGTTGTCGAGGATTCACCGCTCGCTTACATGCGTGGATATCCTATGCTATCTGAAGGGATAATAGTGTATAAATCTCTGGCCAGAGTACTAGAAGTGTTTTAGGTAAATGGGTTTACCTAGTTACACTCGCGATGTTACTATTCGATCTCCAAGATGTATGCATAGCTATCGGATCTCTAGAGACTCTCGATTCACCAATGGTCGTTGATCTGATCGGGATATATGGATTGAAAGGACCGTACTGTACGCTAACCACGACCAACTGGTTCTTGCAGGAACTATCAGTGATACCTAGGGGATCATGGCACGATGTTGCTAGGCGCTTTACCATGATCCGTTGGGCAAGTCCGAAATTGTGATTTCGGAGCCACAATGGTTGTGGGCCCACGGCTAGCTGTATCCCTGAACCATTGAGGGTCACACAAGTACTGGATTCAAGATTCCCGCACGGAAACAGAGCTCTTGAGCATATGAGGAGGATTTTTGGAAGTTCGACTTCCTAAAAGTCAACAGGGGTCAAATCGTGATTTCCCGCTGTTGAGGGGCAAAACGGTCATTTTGCATAGGGGTTCTGAAAAATGGTTTTTCAGATCATGATATTCAGTTTTGGAAACTGAGTCCATCGGTCCGATCTGATCGGCTATCGGAGTTGTAACGAAGTCGCAGTGATGGATATCGTCATTTGGAACCGAGCCCGTTGGGCCGGTCCAAGTTCATTACTAGTCTTATTAAAGGAGACTTAGGGCTTCATTATGACAAAACTCAACTCATAACCTAACCCTAGCTCCAAAGTGGTATCAGAGCCAAGGCTCGGATCCTTCAATACAATTGTTGCCATAATTGTATCTAATCTCTATGTTTCAGATTGAAATAAAAAAAAAATTGGAAGGATGGCCGAGCGCCGCCGTGCATGTGCGCGCGCGGGATTGCGCCCTGGCCGTGCAATGGCCAGCAACTTCCGGACGAAACATGCTGCTCTTCCGCGCGAGTTGTTGCGCTACTGGCTGCCACGATTTCACGCTTGGATGCGCCACCCGCTGGCCGCTATCCCGTGAAACGATCGCGCGGCCGATGGCTGCTTATCGCGTGTTGATGCGTGCAACGTGCGCTTGTTTGCGCGGCAGCCGCGCAACATGGTGGCGGCGGCCGCCGCCGTGCGTCCGCCGTCCGGCGATGTCTCCGGCAGATTGTTGCGACGGCTGAATTTTACTTCTAGGTTTAGTTCGGGCCTGTCCCGGGCAGCCCATGAAGTTTTCGGGCCGATATTCGATATCGGGCCGATTTTGGTCAATTTTGAAATTTTGAGATTTTGGGCCCAAAATTGTTTTTGGCCCAATATGATGCAATTAAAATTGAAAAATACGATTTTGATTGTAAAATATGATTTTATAATTAAATATGATTTTGTTGATTAAAATTTGATTTTATCGACAAAATACGATTTTATTATAAAATGCGATTTTATGATAAAAATATGATTTTGCGATAAATAATTTGATTATTTAATTTATGCATATTAATTAGATTGATTGCATGATTGGATGATCGAGAGCCATGCCCAAATGTGTTAGGTGTATGCTTTAGGTTTTGCGATTTCGGTTCTATTTAATATCATTGATTATCATATTTAAAGTGGGTCTGTTTGTGGCCCGTTCCCCGATGACGATCAAAGATATTGAAGACCGAAGATCTGTAAACCAGAAGCAAATGTAATAGGATTGCATTGCATATTGCATTTCACCTAGGATTGGACCCAGGTCCGTGATTGGCAATCACGGACCGCATAGCTCTCGCGACCGATCATCCCAACGTTTATATATGTGATATATAGTTAGTTGAATCCGCATGTTTTAAATATGATTTAAAATATATTGCATGAGACCAAATTTTCAAAAATAAAATCCCTCGTTTTAAATACGATTTAAAACTAATATCAAGATAAAAGTTTATTCGATAAACCAAAGGGGATGTAAATTTGTTTAAATTATCCCTACCTTCCATCAACAATGGGTGTACGCCGATGCTACCCGTATACATGGCCCGACTCATATTATTGACGGGGTCATGTATGCCGGAAAGCTGTCCACGCCATTGATAATTGTTGTGAGTCGGTTGGAACTCCCTTTAACGTTGGCTCATATTATTGGGGACGTTAAGGGGACCGTCCTTCACGACTCAACATTGATGGGTCATCTTGACATGTGATAGTAAACGGCGTCATATTATTGGGCCCTTACTGGACGTGAGGTGAATACATGGAGGTTGCACCGATTGCAATCGGAAACTACCTTTTGGGGGTCATGGATGGCTGATATTATTCGGGTCCATGATTGCTTGATTGGGCTTCGTGTACCCACTAAAGAAACTTGCTTTCTCGATTTCATTAGAGGGTGGTGAAATCGTTAAAATAGTGGGAGGGTAATTCATAGAACTAAACGACCTTGTTTTATGTCTTAGCGATTATTTTATATATAGTTAGTGATGATTGTCTGTTTTCTTTTCAGTATTACTGCTTATATAATGTCTTCGATCAAAAACCCACTCGTTGCTATACTGGATAGCAACAAGTTCACCGGTCTGAACTACCAAGACACGCTTCGAAACCTCAACATTGTGTTGGCTTCAGAGAAACTTATTTATACGATAGAGAAGAGCCCTCCGAAGGAAGCCCCTGCTGATATCAGCCCTGAGGAGCTGGTGACGCTTCAGAAATGGTGGGACGACGAGCTTAAGACTCGATGCTATGTGATGGCATCGATGTCTAACGAAATGCAACGGCGCTTTGAGAAGACAAAGTATGCTGCTGACATACCTTTTCATCTCAAAGAACTGTATGGGGAGAACTCTCAACATGAGAGGTTCACGGCTGTCAAGGAGCTTATGACGAGCCGCATGCGCGATGGGACTTCGGTCCGCGAGCATGGGGTTCGTATGATTGGGCTCGTTGAAAAGCTGTCGGGTCTTGATATCACACTTCCACACGAGCTGTCTGTGGATGTGCTTCTCCTCTCACTGCCTGCTGCATTCGACCCCTTTGTGGTCAACTTCAACATGAACAAGCTGGCAGCCACCCTTGAAGAGGTGGTTAACATGCTTGTAGTGTTCGAAGGAACCATAAAGAAGGACATGCCCGTCCTCCTCATGGGCTCTTCTTCCTCTGCGAAGAAGGGGCCCAGACGCAAGGGTAAGAAGCGTTCTGCCCCTGCGAAGGAGGAAAAGCTCACTAAGAAGCCAAAGGCAAAGACTTCCAAGCCGAACAAGTCTGAGGATGTTTGCCACCACTGCCACAAGCCTGGGCATTGGAGGAGGAACTGTAAGGAGTACCTCGAGCAGTTGCAAACTGCAAGATGTATGTTCTATATCGAAATAAATATGTCTCTTAATTCGAATTCTTGGGTACTTGATACCGGATGTGGATCTCATATCTGCAATGATTTGCTGGTGATGACAAGAAGCCTACGTCTTAGAGAGGGTGAGACCCACTTGAGGCTTGGCAATGGAGCAAGAGTTGCTGCTATAGCTATAGGAGATGTCCATTTATTTCTGTCTTCTGATTTTAAGTTGTTATTACGAAACGTTTTGTTTGTTCCCGAATTAATAAAGAACATTATTTCTGTTTCTATGCTTGATAGTGATGGATATTCTTGTATGTTTGCTAATTCGATTTGCAATATTTACAAGAATGAATGTTTAATTGGTATTGGGGAACGCGAAAACGATTTGTACACCTTAAAATTAAAAGACGTTCCAACTCGCGATGTCGAAACACATACAACAACGATTAAAAGGAAACACGATAGCTTAAACCCATCACAACTTTGGCATGCTAGGCTAGATCATGTTTCTCTAAGTAGGATGAACAAGTTATTTAGGAGTGACATGTTTGATCTGTCAGACATTAACTCCCTACCGACTTGTGAATCTTGTCTTAAGGGAAAGATGACTAAGCAACCCTTCAAGGGCAAGGGTGAGCGTGCTCAAGGCCTATTGGATTTGATCCATACTGATCTGTGTGGTCCATTCAGTATTGGTACTAAATATGGTCACACATACTTCATCACATTTACCGATGATCACTCTAGGTATGGGTACTTGTACATGAAGCACAAGTCTGAATCTTTTGAAAGGTTCAAAGAATTCAAGGCTGAAGTAGAAAATCAATTAGGAAAAAGTATTAAAGCACTTCGATCCGATCGATGTGGTGAATACTTGAGTGCTGAATTTCAAGACTATCTGAAAGAGAATGGGATTCTCGCACAGTGGACCCCTCCGGCCACACCACAGCTCAATGGTGTAGCGGAGCGTCGTAATTGAACCCTGTTAGACATGGTTCGATCTATGATGAGCTTCACTGAACTTCCCACCTCGTTTTGGGGCTATGCGCTCGAAACGGTGGTAATATTGTTGAACAATGTCCACACCAAGGCAGTGGATAAGACTCCATATGAGATATGGATGGGCAAACCACCCAAGTACTCATACATGAGGATTTGGGGATGTCCTGCTTACGTGAAGCAGACAGTGGGAGATAAGCTGGATACGAGATCCATCTTATGCTACTTCATTGGGTATCCAAAGAATTCCATTGGATACTACTTCTACTATCCAAGTGAAACAAAAGTGTTTGTTTCTAGGAATGCCACCTTTATGGAAAGGGAATTTCTACTTGATAGAAAGGACAAAATAGTAGAACTCAAAGAGGTTCGAGATCCAATCGAAGTACCAGGTGAGTCTCCCGCACCTCCAGAGCCGGTACCAGAAATGGTCGCACCTAAGAGATCCGAAAGGGTTCCTAGGGCTCCTGAGAGATATGGTTTTCTCCTTGAAGATGATCAAGGTGATCAAGTTGTTGGATCCGATCCAAGAACCTTCAAGGAGGCAATTTCCGATGCTGGTTCTAATTTGTGGCTTGAAGCAATGCAGTCTGAGTTTGACTCAATGCATGCTAACCAAGTTTGGACTCTTGTTAATCCTCCCGAAGGAATTGTTCCTATTGGGTGCAAATGGGTATACAAGAGGAAACTTGGGCCTGATGGTAAGGTAATGACCTACAAGGCACGACTGGTCGCGAAAGGTTACACTCAAAGGCAAGGTGTTGACTATGATGAAACATTCTCGCCAGTCGCGATGTTCAAGTCAATTAGAATCTTATTAGCCATAGCCGCATGTACGACTATGAGATATGGAAAATGGATGTGAAAACTGCGTTCCTTAATGGAAACATTAAGGAAGAGATCTATATGACGCAGCCTGAGGGTTTCACATCTGTTGGAAGCGAGCATAAGGTATGCAAGCTTCAGAGATCGATCTACGGTCTCAAACAAGCATCGCGAAGTTGGAACCTGAGATTCGATGAAACAATTAAGGAATTTGGTTTCATCAAGAATCCCGAGGAGCCATGTGTATATAAGAAGGTAGTTAAAAGCGCTGTGACATTCCTTGTACTTTACGTTGATGACATTCTACTCATTGGGAATGATGTAGGAATGCTGCAGTCAACTAAAGTCTGGTTGTCTAGTAGATTTTCGATGGAGGACATGGGTGAAGCATCCTATATTCTTGGAATACAGATCTATCGGGATAGATCTAAACGGATGCTCAGACTCACCCAAGCCACCTACATCGACACCATACTTAAGAGGTTCTCTATGGAAGAGTCCAAGAGAGGACACCTACCTATGTGCCACGGGGTCACTCTATCCAAGTCTAAGTGTCCAAAGACTGATGAGGAGATAGAGAGTATGACACGTGTACCATATGCCTCGGCAATAGGTAGTACTATGTATGGCATGATCTCGACTAGACCGGTGAGGCTGAGTACATTGCAGCATCAGCTGCTGCTAAGGAGGCGGTTTGGATAAGGAATTTCGTCCAAGAGTTGGGCGTCATTCCTAATGGAGTTGGTCCAGTCCCGATGTACTGCGACAACACGGGTGCCGTTGCGCAAGTAAAGGAGCCTAGGTATCACCAAAGATCCAAACATATACTGAGGAAATACCACATAATCCGGGATATTGTGGCTAGAGGTGACATAGCGGTTGAGAGAGTCGCCTCTGCGGACAACGTTACTGATCCACTTACAAAGACCTTGCCAGGACCGTTGTTTGAAAAATATCGCGAAACAATGGGACTACGTTTGATGAGTAGTTGGCTTTAGGGCAAGTGGGAGATTGTTAGAGTAGATGCCCAACTAGCCAACTTGTGGCGTGTGGGTTTATAGACTCTTGTATATGACAGTCTTTATATATGATATTCGCATTTGTTTATGGCATTCTTTATCTTCATAATGTTTATATAATGTTAACAATTGTGTTGGATAAAGACCTAGAATACACCATAGTGTATGTTAGATGTGATAGTGGGTATGACGGCTATCATGAAACACATCTAATAGTCACTGTGTATTCTAAATTAGTTCCTAGTCGATTGGGCCGTCAAAATGAGGATAAGGCCGCCCGAGCTTGAGACTAGTATCTGCGATGCGATGTACCATGTTTCATTGGTAGGGAACTGTTAGGATCAAGCGCTTACCATTAGGCCAAAAGCTATAGCTATTAGCCAAGGTGCAACTTTATTTCCTTATAATGTGGCAGCGCAGAGTGCACCTATTATGTGCGTTAGGGTTGGGCTGTTAGGCCCATGAGTCAGGAGAGGTGCGTGTCTAACTGCTGGTGCTGTCTCAATTCCCTTAGAGATCAGTCTTACCCTTACCCTACCGCCGGTCCTATCCCCAGCAGAGATAGTATTACCCGTTAAGATCTGGCATCACACTTTTACAGCCCACATGGCAAACCAGATCAAG
>KV002504.1:226430-245767 GCA_001598015.1 Dorcoceras hygrometricum
GCCTTATCCTCATTTTGACGGCCCAATCGACTAGGAACATGTTTAGAATACACAGCGACTATTAGATGTGTTTCATGATAGCCGTCATACCCACTATCACATCTAACATACGCTTTAGTGTATTCTAGGTCTTTACTCAACACAATTGTAAATCATTACACACATAATGAAAGTAAAGAATGCCATATAAAAGAATGCGAATATCATATATAAAGATCGTTTGTACAAGAGTCAATAAAACCCACACGCCACAAGTTGGCTAGTTGGGCATCTACTCTAACATTAACCACGACCAACTGGTTCTTGCAGGCACTATCAATGATACCTAGGGGATCATGGCGCGATGTTTCTAGGCGCTTTACCATGATCCGTTGGGCAAGTCCGAAATTATTATTTCGGAGCCACAATGGTTGTGGGCCCACGGCTATCTGTATCCCTGAACCATTGAGCGTCACACAAGTACTGGATTCAAGATTCCCGCACGGAAACTGATCTCAATGTGTTGAGCATAGGATGAGGATTTTTGGAAGTTCGACTTCCTAAAAGTCAACAGGGGTCAAATCGTGATTTCTCGCTGTTGAGGGGCAAAACGGTCATTTTGAACTGGGGCTCTAAAAAATGGTTTTTCAGATCATGATATTCAGTTTTGGAAACTGAGTCGATCGGTCCGATCTGATCGGCGATCGGAGTTGTAACGAAGTCGCAGTGATGGATATCGTCATTTGGACTCGGGCCCGTTGGGCCGGTCCAAGTTCATTACTAGTCTTATTAAAGGAGACTTAGGGCTTCATTATGACATAACTCAACTCATAACCTAACCCTAGCTCCAAAGTTTGCCGCCCCTCCTCTCCCAAAGCCGCCGCCGTCGCCGGCCACCACCATCGCCGTCGCCGCCGCTAAGTGATCGGACTTGTTCCGATCAACTTTTCGAGGAGTTTCCATCCGTGCTGATCTCGTCAGGCCTTCTAGTGCAGGCTGATGAAGTAACCTTGCTTCCGGTCGTGGACTTGATTAGACGTAATCTACCGCCACCTACCGTGAAGAGCCAGTCTCCCTGTGATTCTGGTTGGAGCCAGGCGCCTGTCGCCAGCGAGGTAACACCCCGAGAAACGCCCTATGAATGGTTTATAGTGCTGTTTGTATTGTATTGAACGTTTCTCGGCGCTTAATTTAAACTTCTGCTGCGCCGCCGGGAGACGGGATCCGGATCCGCCACCGCTTTTCCAACAGAAAGAGTCTTCCTTGATAGTCTTGCTACGCAAAATGAAGCCTTCCGGGGTTTGTTCAAAAGTATTCGCCATGAAGATAAAAATGATAACAACGCTCTGTCGCTAGCACTCAAAGCTGTCCGAACTCAAAATGCCATATTATCGACAGACTTGGCGGCTACTCAAAAAGGAGTCAAGGATCTCAAGGATGAATTATCTAAGGACTTTGATGACAAATTGGCTTATATTGCAATGATCTACTTGAGTTCCGTGTGGAAACACAGGAACAATTGGCTTCTCTTGGCGCTCATCTTGCTGAACTCATTGCCTTTATCACTAAGGGCAGTGATGACAAAAAGGGGGAAGACAGTAGCAGCCGCCCTCAACCGCCTCCTGATGACCAAAATAGACCAAGTGGTGGAAGTGGTAGTAGAGCAGATGACCCAAGCAGATATGGTGGAGGCATTGTCAGTAGAGAGTGATGACAAAAAGGGGGAAGACAGTAGCAGCCGCCCTCAACCGCCTCCTGATGACCAAAATAGACCAAGTGGTGGAAGTGGTAGTAGAGCAGATGACCCAAGCAGATATGGTGGAGGCATTGTCAGTAGAGAAGGTGGTAACAGAGGTGGTGATGGTAGGAGAAGAGGTGACAGTAGTGGTTCTTCAAAGAGAAGGCGTTCTGACAGTGGTGGTGGATCTGGTGGTCGTATAAATTATGGACCATATTTACCGCCCAAGCGAGATGCTGAGTATTGGATTTCGGGAAAAAGACAGTTCTAGGACTTTTGTTTCTGTTTCTTGTACAAATCCTATGTACATTAATCAGTAAAGAAATTTATAAAATTTCAGCAGACTTTTGTGCAATTTATTTTTGCCTATCCTCACTAGTCTAAAGGCTGCTAAGTTTTGTCATCACCAAAAAGGGGGAAATTGTTAAGATAAAATTTATTAGTTTTGATGATAACAAAAATAAGACAAGTGCTGAATTCTAAGTTACTTCTGGACAATCAGCCGTTGCAATTAACAGCTTCGCTTATTCAGATGTTGATTCAAAGGGGTACGCAATTAGTCTTTCGCTAGTATTCAGCAGTTGGGTATCTACTTCAGAAGCGAGTGTATTCAGCAGTTGGGTATCTACTTCAGTAGTGAGTATTTTCAGACGTTGGCTACAGTTGCTTGTGACTCAGTTGTGACTTTTTAGGAACTATTCCGACTATGGATTACATGAGTAACGGAGCTAGTATTTCAGTTGTTGAAGTATTTCAGCTGTTACAACATTCAGCTGTTGGCATATTTCAGCTGTTAAAACATTCAGCTTTTGATATATTCAGCTGTGACAGCTATTCAGCGATGAAATAGTCGTCCTCTTCAAGAAAGAAATAACAGTATTAAAGGGAAAACTTTCAGGCGCAAACGACGAATCGATTCAAGCGCTATCAATTTTTAAATTGGAAAGAATCAATGGTGAAGATTGAATCGTACAATTGCCTGGAATTAAGGAGACATTGTCAGTGCTATTTTGGGTAAAATAGTACGCAGTATACAGAGGACGTTATACGGTGCTTGCACAAATATAGAGATACGACAATTTGGCTCTGACGAAGTGCAATTTACCTTTAGTGGATCAGAATATGCGATGGACATATATTTAAAAATGGATTCTGTTTCCTTGGCGAGATTTAATGACCGTTGTGGACGAAGGGTATAAATAGCTAGATTTTGAATGAATATCTCACTTACTCTCCTTCTCTGGCTCATTCTCATTGATTGAAGTTATCTTGCAGAAATTTTTCTAAGTCCAGTATCCTAATCTCGAAGAACTCTTCACAGTTCAATCCTTCACAGATATTACCTTCGAGATACATCTTCTGGTTACCTTGTGTAATCGAGTTTTATTGTTAAGACCAGAAGATTTACAGTCTCAATAGCTTTGCATTCCATTGTATTATTCATTGTTGAGTCTGTAAAAAACGTGCTACACAAAGCCGTTTGATATAAATTCTAAGTGTTGTATTAAGCAGTTACATCTGCTTGTTGATTGGAGATTGCTAGGAGTTCATCTTGAGCGAGGCTCGGTGACTGGGTGGTTACAGAGGCTGTAAACATCAAACTCTTCTAGTGAAACCTTCCTGAAAAGGAAGAAGGGAAGACGTAGGATATTGATATCCGAACTTCCATAAACAAATCCTTGACCCTATACTTTTACTTTCTCGCATTTATTTAAGCTTTAACTGTTCACTGATTGATTGGCTTATTTCGGCACATTTATTGTTAGCCAAGAAATCAGCATTAAAACTAAGATACCTTAAATCTGGTAACTCGGGTTTAAGTTAAGCGGGTGCTTGTAAAAATCGTTTTAAAGGTTTCGAAAATATTTAAAAATACCAAGGAGTTCATTCAACCCCCCCTTCTGAACTCCTAGGCCTGTTTTTCGAGCCATATTGATCCTACCATACTCGATTCATGAGATCCATGAAGACCGCTAACACATTAGTCAATCTGAAGGGCATCACCAAGAACTCGTAGTGGCCATAGCGAGTCCTGAACGCCGTCTTATGCACATCTAATTCCCTCAACTTCAGTTTATGGTAGCCATAATGAAGGTCTATCTTGGAAAATATCGAAGCTCCCTATAATTGATCAAAGAGATCCTCCACTCGAGGCAATGTGTACTTATTCTTGATAGTCACTGTGTTCAACTCTCTGTAGTCAATGCAGAGTCGAATACTACCATGCTTCTTCTTCACAGAAAGCACAGGTACGCCCCATGGGGAAACACTAGGGTGAATGAACCCCTTGTCTAGCAGCTCCTGAATCTGCTTCATAAATTCTTTCATCTCGACAGGAGCAAGATGATACGGTACCTTAGAGATGGTCATAGTACCTGGTAGCAACTCAATAAAAACTCCACCTCTCACTCCGGTGGAACTCCAGCAATGTCCTTGGCGAAAACGTCGATGTACTCTCGCACTACATCCACGTCGGGCCCTCCGGTAAGGTAGTCACCACAATGCTGGCTAGGAATGACGGGTAACCACTATCAATGAGCTCCCTCGCCTGTATGAATGATATGAGTCGAGGCTTCCTCATGCATCGTCGTGACCGGGAAAACAAATGACTCCTCTTTAGGGAATCTAAGCCGCACTGTCCTATCCTGGAATTCAATCACTGCCTGGTATCCAGACATCCAGTCCATCCTGAGTATGATAACAAACTCCGACATCGGGAATACGATCAAATCTACAACACTATACAGTCCTGCAGCGCCATCTCGAGATTTCGGAAGATGCTGACTATGCGCAACTCCTCTCTCGATGGAATCGTCATTAATAATTGATCTGATAGACTCTCCCGAGCAACGCCCATCCGTCGCACAAACTTCTCCAAAATAAAGGAATGCGTCGCACCTGAATTGAATAGAGCTCTGGTGGCTACTCTGAAAATAAATACTCTACGTGCGGTATATTTACGTATGCATGAAAAAATAATTGTACTATTCACAACCCACAATGAACCCTAATCAAGAAGTATCACAACTCTACTTCCTCAAGTTTCTCAAAATCCGAAATGTAGAACATAAGGTTACCTATGTTCAGTGTGATGTTCGGGTCAGCCTCCTCTATCTGCATCACATACACTCTCCCAGTAGCAGGTTTATTCACTAGGGGCACTGGAAAGATAGGTGTCCTGGATGTTTGCACTTGAAATAGACTCCAGATCCCATTAGGTACTTTCCAGAATGTTGGCGTCCGCAAGTCTGGCAGGTTGGTCTCTCCACTGGGACCCCAGGCTTTGGAGCCTGCTGATTCTGTGGTATTCCAGATGTAGCAGGCTTTGCCGCTAGCCTTGATGTCCCTGATAGTATGAGAGTTACCAACATGCAAAACGCAATAGCTTCTCAAATGAATTTATACTAACCTTGGCCTTGCTGCCTTGGTGGTTTAGAAAATGTCCTCTTGGCCTGCGGTTGCTGATGAGGCTGAGGTTGGAAAGATCTCTTCCTAAGAGCCTCTACTCATATATCCTTCAGCGTCTGCTCTGACCTGAAGGCCTTCTTTAGCGCGACGGCATAGTTTGTAGGATCCGCCATCAGTACGTCTCTACATATGGTTGGACTCAAGCCATCTAGGAAGTGCTGCAACTTTTTTGCTGGGTCATTGTCAATGAGAGGTGAGAAGTGGCAGCCTATATCGAACTTCTTGACATATTCAGCAACCGTCATATCTCACTGTCGGAGGTTCATGAACTCCTCTTCAGTTTGGCTTGCACATCTGGGGTGAAATACTTGTCGTAGAAGAGCTTCTTGAATGCGGCCCAGTCCAGAGTTTCCATGTCGACAGTCTTTTTTTCCCCTTCACACCAAAGAGCAGCATCCTCCTTCAACTGGAAGCACAACTAACCCTGGCAGCCTCCGCCAGCACCATATACCGGAAGATGGTCTCTAAAGATCTGACACACTCCTCAGTAACGAACGGATCAGTGGAGCCCGTGAACTCAGGAGGCCCCAATTTCCTATACTTCACGTACGACAGCTCCGTCCTCCCTGCCTGCGAGGTACCGGCATTCTGCCTCAAAATCTATGCAAGTCCCGCCAAGACCTGCTCGGTGGAACTCAGAGGTGGTGGCGGTGGTGGAGTGACCTGGTGAAACGAACCTTGCTCCTCTAATAAAATCCTTTAAAAATTCGAACCAAACTTTTTTTTTTAAATGAACATACTCAAAGGCTTCAAATTTCCATCCATACATGCTATAAAATTTTAGATAAAGAAAGTCAAGTCAAATTGTAGTCGTAAATTCGACAAGATAAAGAAAAGTCTCAACATCCCACTGCAAGTGTTCCTCATAAATTTAAAAAAAAGACAATCTTCCTTTAAAACTTAACATCATCTTTCAAAAACATAAAAGCGAAAACTGAAGGTCTCGGGAGTGCATTTCTAAGGTTCGAGCATGCCCAATCGCCGCAGCCTCAAACATCCACCTCATCCCCACCTGCAGACTATCAGGTCTAGTGAGTCTAAAGACTCAACAAGCTCAAACCGTAATAGCAAATACTACGTATAGAAGAACATGCATCAACAGTAGCAATATTTAAAATATGCTTCCAACCTCAACTTGAAAACTTAAATAAACTTTAAACATTAAAATTTACTTCAAATCTCAACAATAAAGCGCATTTAAATAAACTTTTAACTTCAAAACATCCATTACACATCAAGGCATGAATAACATATATCCTCAAAACATTTAAGTGAAGTTTATTCATTGCTGCGACCCCTCTGTTCGCTTGATCAAGCTATAAACTACAGTACTAGGCTGGAATAGCTCGACGGACCTCATGTCGTAGTCACTATCCCCCTCTAATATGGCTCTACGGATCTCATGCACCGTAGTCATCATATTCCTCTACGTCTTGGTCACAACAACTCACATTCTTCAAAAAAATTTTCTTCTTTTCATTTAAAACATCAAACATCAAATATCATGCCATAAATCATCATAAAAGTCATCATTTCATTTTAAAAAGCTTTCTGCTCGTAAACATGCCTGTGATGAATTTGAAAATAAATAAGGTTTTAGCCAAGATCGATCGGGATCGTCCTAAGCTTCTCGACGGGATACTTGGACACCCGAAGATATCGACGAGTCACCGGACAAGCCCAAAACTCGCTACAACCAACCCAAACATAGGAAATATAACGGGGTGCTGCTATAGCCTCTATACGATCGACGTTAGGTGCTGCCTCCTATGCATTCCGGACGGACACAATTGGCTTCTAACTTATTTATCCTAAAAATACAGCCCCTAGGACTCGACTTACTACCCCTAATAAACATCTTAAGGACCTCTCAAGGATGTCTAAGTGCGCTGGAAGGGGGCACACACAACCACAACACCAAGAACTAGACTAACCCAACCATAAGCTCTCCCCACTCGAGCAAGCTGCACCTATTTGGCTATTCCATTGAACCAGCCTTAACCCCAACTCTAACCAACCCTATACCAAGCCCATAAGAACCTCTAACCGTGCCTTAGACCCCAACCAAGGACCTGGTCGGTCCCATGACAAACAGCACGAAGGCTGAAGCCCTCATACCGCACAATTCTGCGCACTCCTTCCCTCACTAGCGCATTGTTTCCTTTCGGACAGCACTTAAACCCCTCTTAGGCCAGCTCTTGGCCAATACCAAGTGACTCTCTAGACACTACCTAGCCTTCAACCTTGGCCCTTCCTAGAACAGGAACCATTCTGCCCAGATCCGATCATGGCAGACGCATTCTGCACTGCCAACACAGATTCTGCACTCAGAAATGTCCAGCCCTTATTCTGCTCGTCCAGCCCTCTAAATTAGTTTTACCAGTACCTTCACCAGACGCATTCTGCACTGCCAACACAGATTCTGCACTCAGAAATGTCCAGCCCTTATTCTGCTCGTCCAGCCCTCTAAATTAGTTTTCCAGACCTTCAAACCTCAATCTAAAATTCATTAAAACATCCTATAATGGCAGCACTCAGCTCCGATCATCAGACATAGCAGCAATTTTCGAAACATGCAACATGAAGGAAAAGAAAAACGCGTAACGCACTATAAAGGAAACAAGCCTGCTGAAACGTATTGCTTTCAGAATAAATTTCCATGCATAACAGATTTAAAAGCACACGTATATGGTCTGATTGTGGCAGCAAAAGAATATTTAAACTTGCCTTTCAATGGAGATATTGAGAATACACGTTACCGGAGGCGTTGGGGCGAGACGGGGACGATCACACGGCCTAATCGTGCTAAGGGATGGAACGAGCTTCCTAGATGTTTCTAAAAGAGGGAAAAGTCGGCTGAGGGAGGTGGAAAACGTGCAAGGAGTTGGGAAATAAAGCGTTA
The DNA here is from genome assembly GCA_001598015.1 of Dorcoceras hygrometricum. Taxonomy (NCBI): domain Eukaryota; kingdom Viridiplantae; phylum Streptophyta; class Magnoliopsida; order Lamiales; family Gesneriaceae; genus Dorcoceras; species Dorcoceras hygrometricum. Next base: position 234,518 of record KV002504.1, read on the forward strand.
TAATAGGGTTAAGTGGGCTAAGGTGATGATTCTTGGCCCAAGGTGTGAAAAAGAAGAAAAAAAAGACAACAAGACCAAGCCCAACAAAACAATTATGCATACTAAGTTATTCATATTGAATCTGAAAGTGAAAGGATTTAACCTTTGTTTAAAGAAAATTTTATGATTTACGGTTGTCGCTCAAAAGCAAGAAAATCGGCTAAAAGGTCAGAACGCTCCGAAAATTACATTTTACTCCAACCGTAAATAAAAATCCAAATTTAAATTAATAATTATTTTTGTCTCCAAACCTCTGAAAAGTAAATTTTTGTGACATTTAAAAGTCACCTCTATTGTCCCCGGTCATCCCTCCGCGGCCCGGCACCGGATATTCACCTGAAATCGAAACCTCAAGAAAATGCATTTAAAATTCATAAATAAATAATCATTTAATATTTTGGAAACATCAACCAAAACTTTAAATCATATAACTCATGTAACTCATGCATGCGGTCTGTGTGATCAGATAGCGGACACTACAATTCCTCCCCCCTTAAATTAAATTTCGTCCTCGAAATTAGTACTCACCAAACAACTCTGGGTAGCGTGTCCTCATGTCGACCTCCGTCTCCCATGTACTCCTCCTCCGAGTGGTTAAGCCACTTGACTTTGACCATGTTAATCACTTTGTTCCGCAGTCTCCTCTCATGTCTACCTAGTATGTGGTCAGGTCTTTCATCATAAGACAGGTTTGGTGTAAGTTGCAGTGGCTCCAAACTCAGCACCTGTGATGGGTTTGATAGGTATTTCCTGAGCATGGATACGTGGAAGACGTTATGCACTCCCGCTAGGTTAGGTGGTAGAGCCACCCGATAAGCCAAAGACCCCACTCTGTCCAAGATCTCAAATGGACCAATAAATCTCGGGCTGCGCTTACCCTTCTTTCCAAACCTCATGATTCCCTTCATTGGCACTATCGTGATAAACACATGGTCACCCACTGCGGACTCGAGATCCCTGCGCCTCCTATCCGCATAACTCTTCTATCGACTCTGGGCGGTCCTCATCCTATCCTTAATTTTGACCACAACAACTGCCGTCTGCTGTACTTACTCGGTCCAACCTTCATCCTCTCCCCGACTTTGTCCCAGTGAATCGGGGATCTACACTTCCTCCCATAGAGCGCCTCACATGGAGCCATACCGATTGACGATTGATAGCTGTTATTGTAGGTGAACTCAACTAACGGTAATCACGACTCCCATCCTCCCTGAAATCAATCACACAAGCCTGCAGTAGATCCTCCAGTATTTGTATCACCCTCTCCGACTGACCGTCTGTCTGTGGGTGAAATACGGTACTAAACAGCAACTTTGTCCCTAGGGCCGTGTGCAAGCTCTTCCAAAAGGAGGATGTAAATCTCGGATCTCTATCTGACACTGTGGAGACTGGAATACCATGAAGTCTGACTATCTCTCGAATATATAGCTCCACATACTGCGTCATATTAAACGTCGTCTTCATCGAAAGAAAATGTGCCGACTTGGTGAGATGATCCACAATAACCCACACTGCAGTATATCCCCTCACTGTCTTCCGTAACCCCACTACAAAGTCCATCGTGATATTCTCCCACTTCCACTCAGGAATGAGTAGTGGTTTAAGCATCCCTGCTGGTCGCTGATGCTCTGCTTTCACTTGTTGACATGTCAGACACTCTGATACAAAACGAGCAACATCTCTCTTCATCCCTAGCCACCAATATAAATCTGTAAGTCCTTATACATCTTCGTACACCCTGGGTGGATTGAGTACGGAGACATATGCGCCTCAGTCATGATATCGTTCCTCAAAGAATCGGTGCTAGGAACCCAAAGCCTATCTCTGTACCTCACTATGCCATCCTCCACGATGTACAACAACTGACCCTTCGATTCATCTCTTTGTCTCCACTTTTGCAATTGCCGATCAGTTGCCTATCCACTGCGTATGCGATCCCTCAGAGTGGACTGCATCGTGAGAGTAGAAAGTTAGGGCCACCGTCCTTAATAAAAATTTCCAAGCCAAACCTCTGAATCTCTATCTGTAGAGGCATCTGTACTGACATCTGAGCCACTACTACTGTCTTCCTACTTAGTGCATCAACAACCATGTTATCTTTCCCCGGGTGGTAGCTAATGTCACCGACATAATATTCCACCAGTTCTAACCATCTCCTCTGCCTCATGTTCAACTCTTTTTGGGTAAAGAATAACTCGAGGCTCTTGTGATCCATGTAGATCTTGCAATTCTCACCATACAAATAATGCCTCCAGATATTCAACGCAAAAACCACCGCCGCCAACTCCAGGTCATGCGTCGGGTAATTATTTTCATGCACCTTCAACTGCCTAGATGCATAAGCGATCACACGGTCATTCTGCATCAATAGTTCTCCCAAAACAAGCTTCGAAGCGTCTGTATACAACACAAAATCTCCTTGACCTGATGGCATCGCTAATACAGGTGCTGTAGTAAGTGCATGCTTCAATGCCTCGAAGCTCCTCTGACACTCGTCATTCCCAGATAAACTTTGCATTCTTCTTCGTCAGAGTCATCAAGGGTACCACAACAACCGAGAAACTCTTGATGAACTTTCGGTAATAACGTGCCAAGCCTAAGAAGCTGCGTATCTCGGTTGCATTATTAGGTATGGACCAATCCTTCACTGCTTCCGCCTTACTCGGGTCTACCTCAACACCCGCACTAGACACAATGTGGCCCAAGAAAGCCACCTTATCCAGCCAGAACTGACACTTTCTGAATTTGGCCAACAACTTCTTTTCTCTCAATACTTGTAGTGCTATCCTCAAATGTTGGCTATGCTCCTCTCTGGTCCTCGAATAGATGAGGATGTCTTCAATAAATACAATGATGAACTGATCAAGGTACGACTGAAATACGTGATTCATGAGATCGATGAAGATCGCTGGTCTGTTGGTCAACCCAAACGGCATCACCAAGAACCCATAATGTCCACAACGAGTTCAAAATGCAGTCTTATACACATATGTCTCTCTCACCTTCAACTGATGATACCCTGATCTGAGGTCTATCTTTGAGAATACTGAAGCTCCCTGCAACTGGTCAAATAGATCCTCAATCCTCGGCATTGGGTACTTCTTCTTCACGGGCACTCGATTCAAATCTCTGTAATCTATGAAAAGTCTCATGCTCCCATCCTTCTTCTTCACAAACAGCACTGGTGCATCCCACGGGAAGAAACTAGGGCGTATGAATCCCTTATCGATAAACTCGTGTATCTCATCCTTCAACTCCTTCATCTCTGTAGGTGCTAGACGGTACGGTGCCTTAGAGATGAGCATTGTACTTGGCATCAGTTCAATAGAAAACTCCACCTCTCTCTCTGGTGGAACACCAAAAATATCGTCAGGGAACACATCGGGAACTTCCTGACCACATCTACCTCTTCAATCGTTTGACTGGCTTCCTCTGGTACTGAAAGAACACTAGCCAGAAATCCCCGACAGCCTTTCTTTAACTGGAAAATAGCACAACTAACCCTGGTATCCTCCGCCAGCACCATATACCGGAAGATGATCTCTAAAGATCTGACCCACTCCTCAGTAACGAACGGATCAGTGGAGCTCGTGAACTCAGGAGGCCCAAATTTCCTAAACTTCTCTTACGACCACTCCGTCCTCCCTGCCTGCGAGGTACTGGCATTCTGCCTCAAAATCTATGCAAGTCCCGCCAAGACCTGCTCGATGGAAATCAGGGGTGGTGGAGGTGGTGGAGTGACCTGGTGAAAGGAACCTTACTCCTCTAATAAAATCCTTTAAAAATTCGAACCGAACTTTTTTTTTTAAATATACATACTCAAAGGCTTTAAATTTCATCCATACATGATATAAAATTTTAGATAAAGAGAGTCAAGTCAAATTGTAGTCGTAAATTCGACAAGATAAAGAAAATTCTCAACATCCCACTTGCAAGTGTTCCTCATCAATTTAAAAAAATACAATCTTCCTTTAAAACATAACATCATATTTCAAAAACATAAAAGCGGATACTGATGGTCTCGAGAGTGCACTGCCAAGGTCCGAGCATGCCCAATCGCCGCAGAATCAAACATCCACCTCATCCCCACCTGCACACGATCAGATCAAGTGAGTTTAAAGATTCAACAAGCTCAAACCGTAATAGCAAATACTACGTATAGAAGCACATGCATCAAAAGTATAAATATTTAAAATACGCTTTCAACCACAACTTCAAAAATCAAATAAACTTTATAAATTAACATTTACTTCAAATCTCAACAATAAAGCGCATTTAAATAAACTTTTAACTTCAAAAAATCCATTACACATCAAGGCATGAATAACATATATCCTCAAAACATTTAAGTGAAGTTTGTTCATTGCTGCGACCCCTCTGTTCGCTCGATCAAGCTATAAACCATAGTATTAGGATGGAATAGCTCGACGGACCTCATGCGCCGTAGTCACTATCCCCCTCTAATATGGCTATAGGGACCTCATGCACCGTAGTCACCATATTTCTCTACGTCTTGGTCACAAAAACTCACATTTCTCAAAACATTTTTCTTCTTTTCATTTAAAACATCAAACATCAAATATCATGCCATAAATCATCATAAGACTCATCATTTCATTTTAAAAATCTTGCTGCCCGTAAACATGCCTGTGATGCATTTGAAAATAAATAAGGTTTTAGCCAAGATCGATCGGGATCGTCCTAAGCTTCTCGACGGGATACTCGGACACCCGAAGGTCTCGACGAGTCACCGGACAAGCCCAAAACTCGCCAAAACAAACCCGAGCCTAGGAAATATAATTTTATACATCTTAACATGTTTACAAGCCATAAAAATACTGCTTGGGAGCCTTCGGGGTGCTGTTATAGCCTCTATACGATCGACGCTAGGTGCTGCTTCCTATGCATTCCGGAAGGACACAATCGGCTTCTAACTTATTTATCCTCAAAATCCAGCCCTTAGGACTTGAATTACTACCCCTAATAAACATCTTAAGGACCTCTCAAGGATGTCCAAGTGCGCTGGAAGGGGGCACACACAACCACAACACCAAGAACTAGACCAACCCAACCATTATCTCTACCCACTCGATCAAGCTGCACCTATTCGGCTATTCCATTGAACCAGCCTTAACCCCAACTATAACCAACCCTATACCAAGCCCATAAGAACCTCTAACCGTGCCCTAGACCCCAACCAAGGACCTGGTCGGTCCCATGACAAACAGCACGAAGGCTGAAGCCCTCATAGCGCACAATTCTGCGCACTCCTTCCCTCACTAGCGCATTGTTTCCTTTCGGCCAGCACTTAAACCCCTCTTAGGCCAGCTCTTGGCCAATACCAAGTGACTCTCTAGACACTCCCTAACCTTCAACCTTGGCCCTTCCTCGAACAGGAACCATTCTGTCCAGATCCGATCATGGCAGACGCCTTTTGCACTACCAACACAGATTCTGCACTCAGAAATGTCCAACCCCTATTCTGCTCGTCCAGTCCTCTAAATTAGTTTTCCAGACCTTCAAACCTCCACCTAACATTCATTTAAACATCCTATAATGGCAGCACTCATCTCTGATCATCACACATAGCAGAAGTTTTCAAAAACATGCAGCAGGAAGGAAAATGAAAACGCGTATCGCACTACATAAAGGAAACCAGCCTGCTGAAACGTATTGCTTTCAGAATAAATTTCCATGCATAACAGATTTAAAAAAACACGTATATGGTCTGATTGTGGCAGCAAAATAAGATTTAAACTTGCCTTTCAATGGAGAGATTGAGAATACACGTTACCGGACGCGTCGGGCGAGACGAAGACGATCACACGGCCTAATCGTGCTAAGAGATGGAACGATCTTCCTAAGCTGTTTCTGAAAGAGGGAGAAGTCGGCTGATGGAGGTGGAAAACGTGAAAGAAGTTGGGAAATAAAGGGTTATAATAGGGTTAAGTGGGCTAAGGTGATGGTTCTTGGCCCAAGGTGTGAAAAAGAAGAAAAAAAAGACAACAAACCCAACAAAACAATTATGCACACTAAGTTATTCATATTGAATCTGAAAGTGAAATGATTTAAACTTTGTTTAAAGAAAATTTTATGGTTTACGGTGGTCACTCAAAAGCAAGAAAATCGGCTAAAAGGCCAGAACGATCAGAAATTTACATTTTCCTGCAACTGTAAATAAAAATCCAAATTTTAAATTAATAATTATTTTTGTCTCCAAACCTCTAAAAAGTAAAGTTTTGGAACATTTAAATGTAACCTCTATCGTCCCCTGTCATCGGCCGGCACCGGATATTCATCTGAAATCGAAACCTCCAGAAAATGCATTTAAAATTCATAAATACATAATCATTTAATATTTTGGAAACATCAACCAAAAATTTAAATCATATAACTCATGTAACTCATGCATGCGGTCTGTGTGATCAGATAACGGACACTACATCTGGCGTCTGGGAGTCATTTGGGGGTATAACAACAAATTTCGCTACTCAAAATCAACCTGCCTCAAGTAAAATAATATACATATACAGGTCTCATGATGTAAATTACTAGAAATATCAATAAGCATCAAATCATAGTATAAGAAAACTAACATCTAGGGCAGTCAAACATTAAGACTTACAGACTTCGAGGCGTGACTCATTGAGTTACTGCTGCCAGCTCACAACCCAAACCAGGACCTTGCTCTGTTACCAACTTGAAACGCTCTCAAACTATTTTCTTTCTCTTTTTTTTCGAGAAATATAAATGCGGAATCTTTTTTTGTATAAGTAAAACTCAATAATGTAAAATACATAGGGATTTAGCACAAAGTGGTAGCAATCGAAGAAAACACTCATTATAAATCAAATGAATTGTGCTACAAAGCCTCAACTTAAAAGAATATATTTCTACACAAAATATACTGAAACCTCATGTCTAAATAAATACTTTTCTCTCAGCATCAGCGGAAACACGAGGGGTCACTGGAAATGTGCCAAGCTGAACTGCCATCCGCTTAAAGGTCCTGCCCCTCGGCCTCAGTCTCTACGTCATCTGCACCAATCAAATGTAGTGAGTCTAGATGCTCAACAAGTACAAATTGAAGGATAACAAGTACTAAATAATACAAGCACATGCATTAACATAATTATACTCAAATAATTTTTCTCAAAGTTTTAATGCATAAGAAAAACATAATCTCAAATCATTTTCCTTAAATTCATGAACAGACAATAAACTAGTAAATAAAAATATTTTCTAGTGAACTCCGTTTCTTGACTGTTGTCCCTCAACCTCAAGTTTCCTGATCAAGCTATATAAATACCATGATATCAGGGTAGAAAGGCACCCAAATACTTTTCTGGAGACCAGTTCTGTCAAGTGTAAAGGCACTCCAGTTCTTTTCTGAAGCCCAATACGTGTCAAGTTGATATGGCCAATCGAGACGTCTCCCTGCCACCATATCCGTCATGTTGATATGGCCAAACGGAATGTCTTCCGGCCACCATATCCTCAAATTTAGAAACAGACATCCATGTCACATCATTCAAAACATTTTCATCATATACTCAACATTCAGCCTCAATAAAAACTTTCAAAACCTCAATAGTAATACTTTACTTTAACTCAAACATTTTCGTAGACTTCAGAATGCATAAAATTCTTAAAAACTGCTCAAACATCATAAAATTACTCAAGATCTTCATTTTAAAAGTTTCATGGAAGTGGGCTGCCCCTAGAATTCAAAGACCCGAACTACACTTAATGGAGTAAACACTGTCTACAGACTTCTACCCAACTGCCTCCCGATCTGAATTCGCAGATCAGCTCGTGCTGATTAGATCAGACCATAGAGTCAGCTTACGACGCTCAGTACAACAAGTCACGATCTGACACAGCTTGTGACCTGACCTCTCGCGACTTGACGTAGCTCATGTCTCAAATAGGAATACAGCTTACGACCTAAGTTTATGGGTCGAAACATGGCTGGGGCAAAAACCCGAGACACGTCCGAGGCCCTTCTTCCTCGACATCATCTATCCCTTAGTAACCATCGCCGAGCTTAGCCTCAACAGTCAGCAAACCATCAACCCTTTTCCAAAACTCAAATTCTAGGCAGTCTCGTCATGATAAGTAGAGGAAAAATACGATGCATTGACATCAATTTGTAGCCTCAGAATAATCTAATCCGAAAGCTTAAAGAAAACTCGCACACAATAATATGAATGAAAGATGCATTCGAAGGAGATTTTGTACTTGCCTTGTATCGAGAAACTTACAAACATTGTCACGAAGCTGGAAGGGATGGAGACGTCGGGAACGTCTCTGGTTTTTGCTGCGGAAAGCTTTAAGCTGATGGGGGAGGGGGGGGGAATAAGAGGACGGCGCTACAGGAAAAAAACTAAGGTTACCCTTTTTTTGGAAACTAACAACGCGTGTGTGTTTATACAGGGGCCGAGACTATTAATTAAATAGAGGAGAGATTGGTGTTTTAAAATGTGTCAAAAGATGCTATCCAAATGATTAAAAGTGCTACTAAAATCCTTTCTCCCTCCCTTGTATAATTTCAAATATTTGGATGAATGTGAGGGGAGACTTGTTTTAACACAAATAGACACTTTAAAATTTTTGTACAATAAAACTTTCCAAAACATAAGGAATGACCTCAAAATTAATTTCACAAAATCATCTTTAGCTCGGTGTTCTCATTGTTTCCATTCCGGCCTCGTAGCACCTGTACTAAAAATTCTGATACTCGTCGTAATATAGCTTAAATAATTTAATATAATAAAATCGAAGAGCGAAGTCAATATACTATTAGAATAAATGAAAATAATTATAAGGCATGCAATTATTAGTAGGAAAAATTCTAGGTGTTACAAACATTTTGTGTGAAATATCCGTCACTCATCTTTTCTAATACACATAACTCTCATTTGTGTGAGTTGTGGTGTGTGTGAGATATGTAATATTTACAGGATATAACACTTAATGTATCCTCACACTCAAGATATGAGAAGATCTCTCTTATGTTCTTCCCATTTGCACTCATATCTTCTATTTTGCTATCACACCGTATCTATATATGGTGATATGGTGAGCCTTTTAAGTGCTTCCCTTCTATATCTTCTTTTCATTTTCTCCCCTTATTCTTATCCACTTGGCACCTTAAATATGCATTCTTTAAAAGTTCAACGGAAGCAACAATCATATTTTAATGTCGAAAGCATCTAATTTTACAATTCATTCTTTTGCACTTTCAAACATGAACAGTATTGTTCTAGTTAGAATACCATTTCAGTACTGATCTATGTGACATGGGAAGGAAGCTTCTTTACTTATCTCGAGAAATTTTCTTCGTATTCTAGGATAAAGTACTTACCACAAGGACAAAAGTTATAGCCGCTAGCTATGGTGAAACTTTATTCCTTATACATGTGGCAAGAATGTGCCTATTGTGCGAGTTAGGGACATGCTGTTAGGACCATGAGTCTGGGGAGGTTTGTGTCCAACTGCTGGTGCTGTCTCATATCCATTAAAGACCAGTCTTACCCTTCCCCTACCACCGGCCATATCCTCAGCAAAGATAGTAGTACATTTTAAGATCTGATGTCACTCTTTTATTCCCACCTAGTCAACCAGATTAAGCAGCATAACGTAAGAAACTTGAAGTGTAAGAGCTTCCCAGTAGGTCACTATCCCAATACTACTCGCTTTCTTGTACACTTAACCCAACAATCCCCCCATGAAGTATGAAAATAAGCTTATTGAGAGACTCAACCTAGGCCCTCGCTCTGATACAAATTTTTAAGATTAAGTAATTAACACTAGGCTAAAAGTTGTAGTTGTTAATAATGTGCAACTTTATTTTCTTATATATGTGACAACGGAGAGTGTATTTATGTGTGTTTCTGGCCCATGAGTCGGGGTGGTACATGTATTGTGACGCCCGAACCCAACGGGGCCACGAGAATTGGGTAAATAAAAATTTTCGGATAAAAGAAGGGCTAAATGATAATTCGCTATAGGCTGTATTTCCTATAACCTGAAACGAACAAAACAAACGACAAGCTCAAGGATCAGCAGATACTTAAATTGCGCGCTAACTGCTAAAATATTTGCGGAAAAATAGTTTGTATTGATAATTGCAATTGCGATTACAACAGCTGCTATTCTAATTAAGTATACAACCGTTGCCACTGATCTAATACAGTACAATCTATTCAAAACGATACAACTTAGACACGGAAAACGTAGGCCTTGGATAAACACAACGCCACCCATCTGCTGGTTTTCAAGTTTCACCTGCTGTTCCTCCACCAGTTGTCGTACCTGCACCATTTTAAAAGCTAGTGAGCCTAAAGGCTCAGCAAGTAAAATCTGAGTAGTAACAATTTCATAAAATGCAGGCAGACATCTGTACAATGCATATGTTAAGGAACTTCAATATACAATATCATTTCATAAACATTTCAATGGCAGAAACAGGGGAAAATGGCCCAGTTTCTCATTTCTTTCAATTCCATTTTCAGTTGATCATGGCATATAAGTTCTATTTGGTCCGTGTTGCACTTTGATCAAAATGACTCCCGATATCAGTTTAGCATATAGCTCATATGAAAGGGCAGTCGACATCTAGACAACTGCTCACCCTTCTCCTTGGTGACCGTAACTATCTATGCCATAATCTAAAACATCTTTTGTTCCTTAACAATCCTTTTAAACATTCCTGTAAACCATCGGGTTCCATCATTTTAAACATTTGCTTCCCATTTTAAAACTTTACTGAGTATCGAATTCGACTTTAGAAACATATCGTTAAAATGGAACTGGTTGAAAGAAAACCAGTCGCAAAGGAATAGCACCAGTCGCAAGATACCTGCTGAATGATCAGCACCAGTCGCAACAAATAGGAACCAGCCGCGACGTCTTTTAAATAAATATGAAATGAAACGATGTCGTTGGAGTGATCAGCAGATGAAATAACAAGACTACCTGCTGATCTTACTATGACTTAAAGGAACGACGTCGTTAGCGCGTCAATCAGTCGCAAGGAATACGCTAATCGATCAGCTGCAAGAAAAAGCGCTAACACGTGTATATAAATGAACAGTACCAGTCGCAAGACTAATACCTGCTGAAATGAACAGTACTTGAAAAACGAGTAAAGCAACTGCTGAATTATCACTATGGAATGCATCTGCTGATGAACAGTGCATCTGCTGA
>KV002504.1:265218-283775 GCA_001598015.1 Dorcoceras hygrometricum
ACTTCGCCGGAATTTTGTTCCGGCCTAGTTTTTCGAGGAGAATCCGATCGTGCTGATCTCGTCAGGACTTCTAGTGCAGTCTAACGAAGGAATCTCGGATCTAGTCGTGGACCGGATTGGCGTATCTACCGCAATCTACCGAGAAGCGCCGGGTTCTTGAAACACCGGTTGGAGCCAGGCACAAGTGCCAGCGAGGTAACACGCCTGAAACACCCTATGTATGTCGATACATGTAAATTTGATTATCGTATTGATCGCCTCCCGGTTCTATATTATTGTTCTTCCGCTGCCTGACCGGGGGGCGGATCCGGATCCCCAACAAATAAATCAATCATTCGGGTTTAAAGATCAAAGTAAACATGTTGTATCTGAAAATGTCTAATAAAATAAAAGCATCTGAAGTGGTCACGGGGTAGCAACTGCAGCGGTCGACCATAGGTCTTCACCCCCAGTCGGTATAAAATCAACGGAAGGATCACCTGCACCATTTAATTCTAGTGAGCCTAAAGGCTCAACATGCTCTAACGAAGTACATATAATAAAATCGCATGCAAAAACATACATATCGTAAAATACTTAAAACTTATATGCATGAATAATTGTAAATCATGACTCAGAGACTAGTCATAACAGTGCATAGTCGTATAGCATAACATAATGAGGCATGGACATAACATAAAATTAGCATGAGTCGTATCCATGATGTGTGGGCCATTATATATTAACGATTGATCAATCCTAGAAATCAACGTACGCGGCGATGCGGTTCACCCGACCTTTCTCGGGATTCCAACATCTCTATGCTGCCACTCACCATGTCGTGAACATATGGATCCATAAGCTCATTATAACATTAACAGAGGTTCGTCGGGTCTAACGATTGATCAATCCTAGAAATCAACGTACGCGGCGATGCGGTTCACCCGACCTTTCTCGGGATTCCAACATCTCTATGCTGCCACTCACCATGTCGTGAACATATGGATCCATAAGCTCATTATAACATTAACAGAGGTTCGTCGGGTCCGGTACCCGACTTCACTCAGCATTACTTGCCACAAACCACTTCAATCCCTCAAAATATTTTCTTTTCTTTCATGCCTTAACATTTCGTAAAACTTTCATGATGCGTGTACGTCATAAAATATGCAACTTAAAAAGGGTTTAGCCCGCCAATAGATATTTAATTTTTCTTTAAACAATAACATATCCACATACGTAAAGTACTACATATATAATTAAATATATATTTACGAGCTTCTACATTTTTCCTCCCCCGATCAAGGACTGGTTCAAGTGACTGGCCCACTAAATCTAAGCAAAAGCCTAGACTTGGTCTTAAAATGTAACTTAACCCAAAATCCGAACTTGACCCATTAAAATCAAAATTAAATTTCAAAATTGATAAAATACTCGGTCTTACAACTTAAAGCCAGACATTAAAATTTGACAAAATATCAGTCCTATTGACTAAATCAGACTATAAAATTTAATAAAAATATTTGGCCCATAAATTTAAAGAAATTTAGACTTTAAAAGTTTGACTTAAAATATTCAGCCCATTACACTTAAAACTTTAAACTCTATAATAAAAATATCCGATCCAGAAATAAAATAACCCGGACCCGACTTAAAATAATTTGACCCGACCCCCGACTGACCCGGCCCGATTCGGCTGAACCGCCCCAACCGGTCCAGCTTAACCAGCCGAACATCACGCAAACCCTAGCCTCCGCCGCCTAGCATTCGCTCGACTTCTAGCTTCTCGACCGCACTGTTCCGGCCACCCTTTGCCGGAGCCCCACCTGCAGGACCACCCCAGGCCCGGTCGGCACCCTTGGCTGGGCTATGGCTCGAACCATGGCCGGCATGGCTCGGTCGAAACGCACAAGATGGCAGCCGAGCGCTGCACGTTGGGATGCGGCCATCATATCGGCTTTGGCTTAGTCAGGCTGTCGAGCCACCTCCACCTAACCTTGGACCACCACCGGACCTCCCTGAACCAAACCCCAACCTTTTGAACCGTCCATGACCGAAGCACAACAAAGGATTAATCATATTCGTGGTAAAAGTCGTGATCAATGCATGGATCACAAACAACAACAATAAATCGAGTCATTACGCATACCAATCATGCACATCTCATGAAAACAGTGTATAATGATATAAATGGTGAGAAAAAAGGGAGAATCGAGCATGCTTTTTGAAGAATTTCGAATAATGCACGTTACCGGAGCGGAGGACACGAGATTGGGACGATCAAACCTTGAAATCACACCAAAAATCGATGGAGCTCGAGAAAGAGGGGGGCGACTGCGTGGGGTTGAGGGGGAATGAGGGTTTTCAAAAATTTAGGAGAATGAATGGTGTTCCAAAAGACCCCTCTAAAGATTTTAATTAGGAAAATAAAAGAGTTTTCCTCTCAATAACCCCCACTAATTAAAAATGCTGATTAAAACTCAAAATTAAACTTTAAACTTCTAATTTCCATAATATAAAATTCTCTAATTTTTTTAAAATGTATTAAATTTCATTAAAATAGCCCGTATGGGCGAAGAACGGGTTTCCCTCGACAAATATACATAAAAATCTTACTTTTCGTAAATACTGCTTAAAATAATAAATTTTTTCTCTTAATAATCTGAGGGCTTAAAAATTTAAATAAACTTACACCTCGGTCGTCCCAGTCTCGTCCACGCGTCGGGAACTCGACCAGGCTAATAAAATGTCATGAACCTCTTAAAATATTAATTATCACTTAATCACATAAAATGACATAATTTTTTTAAAATAAATTTCCCCTAGTCATGTACTCACTCTCACGCAAGCAGGATTTCTGGACGTTACAACTCTCCCCCCTTAAAGAAATTTTGTCCTCGAAATTAAGTTACATACCGAAAAACTCAGGATAGCGCGTCCGTATATGGGCCTCAGTCTCCCAGGTAGCCTCATCCTCTCAGTGATTCTGACAATGGACTTTGACCATCGGAATACTCCGCGCCCTAAGCCTGCGTTCCTCTCGTGCCAAGATCTGAACTGGTCACTCCTTGAAAGATAGATCTGGTGCTAACTGAAGCGGCTCAAAATCTAACACATGCGAAGGTTTCGGTACATACCTCCGTAGCATCGATACATGGAACACGTTATGCACTGCTGACAGACTGGGCGGTAGTGCTATCCAATACGCCAATTTACCGACCCTCTCCAAAGTTGCGAATGGTCCAATGAATCTCGGACTGAGCTTGCGTCTTCGGACAAAACGCATCACTCCCTTCATGGGCGATATCCTCACGAATACGTGATCCCCTACGGCCAACTCCAGGTCTCGTCGTCTATGATCGTCATAACTCTTCTAACGACTCTAGGCTGTCCTCATCCAATCCTGGTCACAATGTCCGCTGTCTGTTGCACCATCTCTGGTCCAGTCAATACTCTCTCGCCAACCTCATACCAGTGCACTGGAGACCTACATATTCTCCCGTACAAAGCCTCATAGGGAGCCATTCCAATCGACACCTGAAAGTTGTTATTGTACGTGAACTCTACCAAGGGCAATCTAGAATCCCAAGTACCCTCAAAAGCTATTACGCATGCCCTCAGCAAATCCTCTAGAATCTGAATGTCTCTCTCCGACTGGACATCTGTCTGATGGTGAAAAGCTGTACTGAACAATAACTTAGTCCCCAACACGGTGTGCAAGATCCTCCAAAATGAAGATGTAAAACTGGTGTCCCGATCTGACACAATAGAGACTGGAATGCCATGCAGCCTAACAATCTCTCTAATGTATAACTCTGCATATTGTGTCAATGTGAAAGTGGTCTTCACCGGTAGGAAATGCACGGACTTGGTGAGTCGGTCCACAATCACCCAAATCGCTGTGTATCCTCTGGGACTCCTGGGTAATCCAACCACGAAATCCATCGTAATTTTCTCCCATTTCCACTCAGGGATAGGGAGCGGCTGTAGCAACCCTGCTGGTCGCTGGTGCTCCGCCTTGACCTGTTGACAGGTCAAACACTCAGATACAAATCGCCCGATATCCTTCTTCATCCTCGGCCACCAATAAAGATTCTGTAAATCCCTGTACATCTTCGTACTCCCTGGGTGGATGGAGTACGTCGATGCATGAGCCTTCGATAAGATCTCAGCTCTCAACTTCTTAGTATTCGGCACCCACATACGACCCCTGAAACGAGTGATCCCATCCTGAACTGTATATAGACCCCGACCTCTAGCCTCATCTCTCTGTCTCCTCTGCTGTAACTGCTCGTTAGTGGCCTGACTGTCCCTAATCCGATCCCGAATAGTCGGCCGAACTGTGAGCACTGCTAGATTGGGTGCACAACCCCCTGAATAAAACCCCAACCTGAACCTCTGAATCTCATTCTATAGTGGTCGCTCGACTGATAAGCATGCCACCACAGAAGTTTTCCGGCTCAAAGCGTCTGGTAATACATTAGCTTTACCCGGATGGTAGCTAATGTCACAATCATAGTCCTTTACTAACTCCAGTCATCTGCGCTGCCTCATATTCAGCTCCTTCTGGGTGAAGAAGTACTTGAGGTTCTTATGATCAGTGAAAATCTGACACTTCTCACCGTACAAGTAGTGTCTCCAAATATTCAGTACGAACACGACTGCTGCAAGCTCTAGATCATGCATCGCATAATTCTGCCCATAACTCTTCAGCTGTCTCGATGCATACGCAATGACCTTGCCACCCTGCATCAGAACTGCGCCTAAACCTCTCAGGGAAGCATTTGTATACACCACAAATTCTTCCTGATCTACTGGCATCGCTAATACTGGCACTGATGTGAGAGCCTCTTTCAACTGATCAAAGCTCCTGGGGACTCCACACGTACTTCGCATTCTTATTGGTCAGGGCTGTCAAGGACACTGAAATCGAAGATAAGCCCTTGATGAACTTACGGTAATATCTGGCTAAACCCAAGAAACTGCGAGTCTCTGCTGTATTCTTTGGAATCCCCCAATTCTGTACTGCCTTGACTTTCGATGGGTTGACTGAAATTCCCTCTCTAGAAATGATATGTCCCAAAAACGCCACCTGCTCGAGCCAAAACTCGCACTTACTGAAGTTAGCATACAATTTGTTCTCTCTCAGTGTCTGCAGTGAGGTATGCAAATGCTATCTATGCTCCTCTAATCTCCTGGAGTAGACTAAGATGTCGTTGATGAATACAATGATGAACTGGTGTAAGTACTGCCTGAAAACTTGGTTCATCAAATCCATGAATATCGCTGGGGCATTCATCAGTCCAAACAGCATCACCAAAAACTCGTTGTGGCTGTAACGCGTTCGGAATGCAGTCTTGGACACGTCCTCCTCTCTGACCCATAACTAATGGTAACCGGATCTCAGATCAATCTTGTAGAAAACCGAAGCCCCCTGCAACTGATCAAACAAATCCTCGATCCTTGATAGCGGGTACTTGTTCTTTATTGTAACCCGGTTCAACTCCCGGTAGTCGATGCACAACCTCATACTGCCATCCTTCTTCTTTATGAACAGTACTGGTGCACCCCATGGAAAAAAGCTAGGAAGAATGAATCCTTGTCGAGCAACTCCTGAATCTGCTTCTTCAGTTGTTTCATCTCGGTAAGAGGCAGTCGGTACAATGCCCTAGAATGGGCACTGTACCTGACGCCAACTCAATCAAAAACTCCACCTCTTGCTCCGGTGGAACTCCCACAACGTCATCGGGGAAAACATCTGCAATGTCCCTGACTACCTCCACCTCAGACAGTGAAGGGCTTGCTGAATCTACTGAGGTGGCAACACTGGCCAAGAATGCCTGACACCCAAGCTCGACTAGCTTCCTAGCCTGTAGAAAAGAGATAAATCTAGGCTTCTGCGATCCCTTCGCTGCTTCGAAGAGGAAAGATTCCTTTCCTGGCGATGTGATCATCACCGACGTCTAATGAAAATCAATCACTGCCCCATACTCGGTCAACCAGTCCATCCCTAGAATGAGGTCGAATCCCGACATCGGGGATACGATCAATTCTGCCCTGACTGCATGACCGTGAAACATCATCACCAAACCCTAAACAACTCTGGCCATCGTTAATTCCTCCCCTAGTGGGATCATCACTGCGAGAGCCACACCCAAGCTCTCCGGGATAATACTCATCCTCTGAATAAACGCACTCGAGATGAATGAGTGAGTCACCCCTGAATCTAGCAAGACAATGATAGTGACAATTAAAACACGGATCCTGCCTGAATTGAAACATCAACACAGGAACTCATTTACAATCAATCTAGATTTCAATAAACAGTTTAGATGCCTAAAACATTCTAGATTCGCTAGTCCTACCCGTCTAAGTTCCCAAGGCAAGTTCTAGAAGGTCTAACAGTTCTACTTAGATTCAACCAACCTAAGGCATAGAATCTCCAAGCAGTGCACTACTCAGCATGCAATTTAGAACACAACAAATACCAAAATTCCATAATCACGGAGTGATAGAAATTCTAAAGCGGAATACCTGTGATCAGTGTCGTGTTTGGATCTGCAGCCTCCACTTGCATCACGTATATACGACCCGAGGACTGTCTCTCTTAGGGAAATCCTTAGAAATATGCCCCGGTTCCTTGCAATGGTAACACCTGCCTGATCCTGCCATGAACGGTCCTGGATGCTGCTTATGGCACTCCTTGCAAACCAATGTCCCTCCAGGACTAGGGGCATTGGTCCCTGCTGCTGCGGCCTCTGCTGGCCCTACGGCCTATACTGCTGTGACCCCTGAGGGGTTGGGCCATTAGGAGGCCCTTGGTAAGGTCTCTTCACTGGCTGCTGCAAAGAATGTCCCCTGGCGGGCTGCTGGAACTGTCTCTTCCGATGGAAGTCGTCTCTCATGTCATTCTGGCCTCTCTCAGACCAGTAAGCTCGGTCAGTCATGTACGAAGTCACGTCCGCCATGTTGAGATCGTGTCGGATGTCTGGTCTCAGCTCATCAGTTAACTGCCTCAACTTCTCGCTTTTCACCAGCGTGATCGAGGGCACAAAGTGATAACCCCGCTCGAACTATCGGACATACTCGGCTACATACTTGTTTCCCTGGCGGAGACTCATGAACTCCTTGATCAGCTGACTCCGGTGGTCCGCTGTGAAGTACTTCTCAAAGAAGACAGGTCTGAAACTCACCCAAGTCAGGTCCTCCAAAACCAATCCGACCATTGCACTCTGTAGGACCGAGCGCCTGCCGCTTTACCAAGAGCTATAGCTTTTGGTAAAGCGGTAAGCGCTCGGTCCTACAATTGATATCAGAGCCAAGGTCACGGGTTCGATTCCCATTGATTTCAAGGAGTGCAATTATTGGGAGGGGGATTGTTGAGGTGCAATAATTGCCCCTGCTAGGTAGAGCGATCGAAACATGGCGCTTGTGTTGCTATACGGTTTAAAAGATTGGAGTTGCACCATTACCACCAGCTATAGCTTTTGGTAAAGCGGTAAGCGCTCGGTCCTACAATTGCTGGATTAGAACGATGATTTTTGTTGATGGAGTGTGGACTGTAGAACCATGTGCTGATCGGTGGGTACACATTCATAGACAAATTAGTTCGTATGAAGCTCCTCGACAACGCCAATATGATGACACTCTCCCTTCAGTGAGTGCATTTTTCCAAGTGCTCAAGAAAATATGGGCGGATGTCTGTTTTGAAGTTGTCGACTTTTGTGCTTATCGACGACTACTACCAGTTGGCTCCATCAACTCTTGTAGAGCATTAGAAGTTGTTGAAACCGATTCTCGGGTTGATTCTCGCCAGCCGATAGTTTTTGCTCTTCGTCTTTCTCAGTTTTGTACAGTGCATATTCAGTACAGTTTGTTTAGCAGATTGTCTACAACAGATATTTCAGATTTTCTTTCTTCCATTGCTTTGGACAGAACAGCTTTACGTAGTGTTTAGAGATCTTTTGCTCAGTCCGTTGTTCCAAGTGTACAGTTTTTGTTAGATCAGCGTCCGTCTTCTCCAATCTCTGCTGATAGTTCTTCCTCTCTACATTTTGATGCGTCAGATATCGATGCTGCTGTGTCCTCTCTACCATCCGTCTCTCCGGATATCTCTGCTGCTCTTGCCGATTTTCAAGCTCTTTTATTGGATCAAGTTAATGAATCTCAGAGTGGCATCTCATCCAGACTACATAAAATTGAGCAAGTTCTTCGTGACAACCTGTGCGATCAAGCAGCACTTCTAAAAAATTTATCTCAAGAGGCACGCCAGGAAGGTCGCACCATTGCTGATGTCCAGACTTTGCGCTTCAATGAATTTCGCAAACATACTCTAGCTCAAAATGCTTCTATCTTTACCGGATTAGCGGATGTGCGAAAGGAAGTGCAGGAAGTGAATACTAAAGTGGACATCTTGGCCTCGCGCGTAAATGACGTTCGAAAGGATGTTGAGGCCACCAAGGAAGCCATTTCCCACCAGTGTTTTGAATTTCAAAGTCAGGCACAGGAAAATCATAACATTCTTCATGCCCAACTGAGCGAACTTGTTGATTATATCCATCGGGGCAGTGCTGACAAAAAGGGGGAAAGTGGCAGCCGAGGACTCCAACAGCCTTCGAATGTTCAAATAAGTGCCAGTGCTGTGAGACCACCAACGTTTGCGCAAAGGGTTGAAATTGCTCAGAGACATATTGTACAGACAGTACTGGATGCTGATAGTAACAGAGAAGCTCTTGAGAGACAAGCAGCAGCGGAACGTGATAGAGAAAGAAGAAGAAGGGAGGCGAGGATGTTAAAAAGAAGAAGAAGAGATTAGATTAGCTTTTCTGCTGAAAATCTTTGTACACATCTTTTGTACAATTTTGTTGGTTAATGAAAGTTTGCATTCCATCAGATAGTGTGCAATTTATATTTGCATATCTTTTTTGTCTCGGCTGCTGAAGTTTTGTCATCACCAAAAGGGGGAAATTGTTAGGATAAAATTTATTAGTTTTGGTGATAACAAAAATAAGACAAGTTGCTTTTGGATAATCAGTTGTCGCACTTAACAGGAGAATATTTATCTATCGACAAGTGGTAATTCAGCAGTTGGGGTATTCGAGAGAAATCAGCAGATGGTATGCGATCAGTGGTTAGTTTGTTCTCGAAGATATTCAGCAGATACAATCCTTGCAAGCAATCAGCAGGTACATATAAGTGTTAGCGTGCTTTTGGTAAGGATTGGTAAACGACA
This sequence comes from Dorcoceras hygrometricum, assembly GCA_001598015.1. Classification (NCBI taxonomy): domain Eukaryota; kingdom Viridiplantae; phylum Streptophyta; class Magnoliopsida; order Lamiales; family Gesneriaceae; genus Dorcoceras; species Dorcoceras hygrometricum. The sequence goes on from KV002504.1 coordinate 274,430, forward strand.
GCATATTGATTGAAGGGTATTCGAGAGAAATCAGCAGATGGTATGCGATCAGTGGTTAGTTTGTTCTCGAAGATATTCAGCAGATACAATCCTTGCAAGCAATCAGCAGGTACATATAAGTGTTAGCGTGCTTTTGGTAAGGATTGGTAAACGACAGCATATTGATTGAAGAGATCAGCAGTTGATTAGTTGGAGAATGCTAAACGACTGCGTTTAGATAAGTTGAAGCGACAGCGTATTGTTTGGCTTAGACAATTCAGCAGAAGCATTTTTTAGAGTATATCAGCAGACAGTTGGTTCTTCGACAGCTTATTCATTTCAGCAGATGGCTACAGTGAACATCTACCAGCAGATGATGTTAACCAGCAGTTGCATTGCATAGATAACAAAATGGTGTCACTTGAATAAGTTGACACGACATCGTTTTATCGCTAAAGGAATCAGTCGATGGAAAAACACAAATGCATATCAGCAGGTGGATTCTTCCAAGTGTTATTCCAGTCGAAGTATCTTTGACAACTTTGATGGAGTTAGTGCTGGTTATCAAAGTTATTTCAGGTGCAAGCTAAAATTGATTCAAATACGATCGTTTACTCAATTGGAAAAGATTCGTAGGATCGTACAGTTGCCTGGAATTAAGGAGACAAGTTAGGTACTATTTTGGGTAAATAGTACAATGTACAGAGGCCGTTTCTCCATGTTTGCACGTATATGGAAAGAAGACAAATTGGCTCTGTCAGTGAGAAATTTACCTTGTAGTGGAGCAGGAATTACGGTGTACAATTTTGGCAGAAATTCAAACGGGATTCATTTCCTTTGGAGAATTAAATGACCGTTGCAATCGAAGCCTATATATATATCAGCTGCAGTGTTGAAGAAAAACACACTTTGCCATTAATCTATTGCGGTCACGCTGTCAAACTTTCTCTCGAGCTACACTCTGTTGAAATCTCTAAAAAGCTCAAAGACTCGAAGAACCTAACAGTTGATCTTCATTGAAATACCTTCGAGTCAATCTTCTGGTTACCTTGTTGTAATTGAGTTTCATTGTTGAAACCAAAAGATTTTTACAGTCTCAAAATACGTGTTTTCATTGTTATATTTGATTGAGTCTGTAACGAACTGTCTTTGTGAATAAGTTCGAAAAACCAAACAAGTGTTGTAACCAGCAGTTGCATCTGCTTGGATCGTTTGTTGAGATAGCTAGGAGTCCATACAAGTGCTGCTTGTGTGGGTGGGTGTTTGCAGAAGTGCTGTAACCATCAAAGTCTTCTAGTGATACCTTCCGAGGAGGAAGAAGGGGAGACGTAGGACATTGAAGTCCGAACTTCCAGAAACAAATCTCTGATCCCTCACTTTTTACTTTACGCATTTACATACTATTTATTGCTTACTGTTCACAAACCAATCGACCTTTTTCCGCACAAATATTGTTGGCCGAGAAGTTTGCATAAAACTGAGATCCAAACTTTTAAAAGAGTTTTGAAATAGAAAAATCGAAGGAGTTCATTCAACCCCCCCCTTCTGAACTCCTATTTACTTAGTGATCCTATTTCTGGGACCATCAAGTGGTATCAGAGCCAATTGTAGGACCGAGCGCTTACCGCTTTACCAAAAGCTATAGCTGGAGGTAATTGTGCTACTCCAATCTTTTAAACCGTATAGCAACACAAGCGCCACGTTTCGATCGCTCTACCTAGCAGGGGCAATTATTGCACCTCAACACACTCTCCCACCAAAGTGCCGCATCTCCCTTCATCATGAAGATGGCGCATCGAACCTTGTCAGCATCCTGGAGACCCACATAAGAGAAGATGGTCTCCAGAGAATGGATCCATTCCTCAGCAACTAGTGGATCGGTAGTCCCGACAAATTCCTTGGGTCCCTGCTTGCGGAACCGCTTAGCCACATCCTCGTGAGACTTCCCAGATCGATCCGACTGTCTCTCTAACATCCTGGTGATCATGGCTAGCATGTCCATGCTAGCCCTCTCGTAAGGCGTCAACGCGGAGGTGGAGGAGGAGGAGGTGCATCATCATCCTGCTGGTCCCTGGCACGTTGGGAGGCATACTGGCACACAAAACCCTTCACGTAAATCCAAGTGCATGTGTAACGCCCAGGAAATCCTAATTACCTAGAAACGAGTGCATGACTAGGGGGAAAATTATTTTAGAAAATTATATGCTATTTTATGTGATTTATTTATGGATTTAATGTAGCATAATATGCATGTATGCTTTTTAGCCTGTTTGAGTTCCGGACGCATGGACGAGACTAGGGACGACAGAGATGAAAACTATTGAGATTTTAAGCCTTAGATTTTTAGGAACAAATTTATTATTTTTAAGCAGTAATTTTCGAAAATTGGGGTTTTTATGATTATTTTGATGGGGGAACCCTTTTTTCCCCTATACGGACTATTTTAATGATTTTTTCTATGTTTTGCAAATATGGGAAATTATTATTACGAAAATTTAAGTTGGAGGCTTGCTTTGGGAGTTTTAAAACACATTTTAATTACGAGGAAGGTTAGTATGGGAAAAAGTCTTAATTTTCTTAATTAAATAATTGGTAGGGGTTTTTTTGGCACAACTCATTCTCCCCTTCACCCCAAATTCAAAAACCCTACTCCTCCCCACTCTCCTAGCCACCTCAAGCCACTCCCCTCTCCCTCAAGTTCTAAAATTTGCAAGCTTTTGGTGATCCAAGGCGGTCTTGTCCCAATCTCGCGTCCTACACGTCGGTAACTCGCAGATCTTCTTTTTCTCTAACAAAGACATGTAATCTCTATTCTTTTTCTCACCATTTAAGCTATATTAAAATGTTTTCAATGAATGATTGTATGTTTTGCATGTGATTTCATGAGATCTACGTTTACGTTTACGTATCATGCATGCATCATGAATTGCTAACACATCTTTGCTTATTTCTTGTAATGCTTCGGCCAAGGGCTGTTCAAGGGGGCTTGGAGATGGTTCATGGTGGTCATAGGAGTATCATGGTGGCCCATAGATGTGGAGAAGAGGGCTGAACCATGGCTGGAACGGGGCTGGACGTGCGGCCGCATGACATCTCTCGTCATGTGCGTGCTTCCCGATTCCCTTGTGTCGTGCGTGAGGCATGGCTCATGGCTGGGGCCGTGGTTGGGTCCAGGGGCGGCCGAAGCAGGGAGGTATAACGGCGAGAATAGGCATGGTCGCGTGGATTGGGCGGCGGCGTGCGTGTATGGGTTTAGGGCTTGAATGGGCTGGTCGGTTCGGTTGGACCGGGTCGATTACTCGAGGGTCGAGTCAAAATGTTTTAAGTTTGGTCCAACTTATTTTAATTCCAGACCGGTTATTTTAATTTTAAAGTATAGGGTCCAATTTTAAGATTGTTTTAAGTCAAATGTTTTAAAGTCAAATATTTACTCAAAATTTTAGTTAATTTGGACCTAACATTTTATTTTAAGTTTAAAGTCAAATCGTGGTCTTTGGAATTTTATTTAGTCAAAATTGGTCAATGGGTCTTTATTTAGTCAAATTTTGAATGTTTGAATTTTTAGCAAATGATGTAGTATTTTAGAAATTTTTAAGGTGAATTTAAATTTTTGGGCCAAGTCATGTTTAGGGATAAGTTCAATTTTAAGTTAAGCCTAGGTTCTTTTTGGGCTTAGAATTAGTGGACCAGGCTCCTGAACCAGTCCTTGATCGGAGTAAAAAATGTGGAAGCCCGTGAATATATATTTAATTATATATGTAGTATTCTATGTATGTTAATGTTTTGAAAGAAGGAATTAAATATACATTGACGAGCTAAGTTTTTAAGTTGCATGTTTTTATGAAATGCACGCATCATGAACATTTATGAAACATTAAAGGCATGTTTTAAAGGAAAACCCGAGGGATTGAAGTGATTTGTGGCAAGTTTAATGATGGGAGCTAGTCGGGATACCGGGCACGAGGATCCCCTGTTTTAATGTATTACGAGCCTATGGATTCATGTGATCACGACATGATGAAGTGGCATAGAGGTGTGTGGGAACCCGAGGTAAGGTCGGGTGAACCGCACCGTCATGTACGTTGGTTCTTCCGATTGATCAATCATACGCCCGCTCACATTTCACTGATACGACTCACACGTTTTTATGTTACGTTACGTCATGCCTTATTATGTATACTACATGATTATTGTAACGACCCGTACTTTTCTTAGCGGAAATTATAAGTTTGGGTTTAATTGAAAGTAATAAAGATTACGAACAATCAAATAAAGGATCGCTACTAACATATAGGAGTGAAACAAGAGTCAAATCCCATAATTAAAAAGGCGCGGAAATAGAAATCTGGTACTTGAACAAAATAGTTTTATTCTTTCATTACGAAGTCTGGAAACAGATTTGAACAAAATAACTAAACTTGAAATCTGTTATAATACAAAATAACTACAAAGGCTCTGTACAGTAATGTAATTCCCAAAAAGAACAATGAGATCTGGAAAAGAAAGAAGACGCTGAAGTCTGGTGTCCACGATAAACACTTCATTCCCTTCTGTTCATTTCCCTCCAGCTCTTAACTGTACATTACCTGCACTCAATGAAAACTAGCGAGCCAAAGGCTCAGCAGGTAAAGTCTGGAAATAACTAAAGAAATTCATAAAATCGTTTAAAGCTGATACATACTGGATTCTGAACATCTAATACGCTCAAAAATAAGTAAGCGTAAAACATAACAGAGAAATCTGGAAAGGAACGAAAGCATAAAACGTAATTCGATTCTGAAAATATTTTCTTTAAACATTCTTTAGAGCAATGATTAAAATCACACTTGTGCTCTTCGTTCATCTTTTTCGGAGATTATGACAACACTTTAAACATTTGGTCCATTTCGTTTGATCAAACTCCTGATATCAGTCTTAGCACTATGGCTCATTGTTGAAGGGGTATATAGATCCGTCGATCCATAATCCTAATCATTCCTTGGTTTTTGAAGGGGTATACAGTCCGTCGACCGTAATCCTGTTCCTTCCTGGGGACCCTTTTTGTTGTCATAACTTAAAACAGTTCTTAAAACATTCTGCTCTTTCTTTCTTTCGTGGAATCTGTTTTTCTTTCTCTTAAACATTTACTGGTTTTCTCCTGTCTAATGATGTTCTGGAACTGTAAAGGATTTCCTTGTAATGCTTGCGAAAATGAAAACTGAATAAAAATACTACTTGAATCAGTCAGTTGAATCGAATACATCTTTGAAATGATTAAGAAATAAATGGGGAATCCGAATCTATGCTTTCTGTTTCAATCGAAGAAGTATTGAAGAAGGAAAAGATGAAATCTGTTTTAAATGAACAGTAGAATCTGGATCAATAGATGTATCTCAACGAAGAGGAAATAAAACAGATCTCTGTTGTTCAACTAGATGTTAACGCAACTAATGAGTGACGTCACCAGATCTTACCCAACTTAAAATAGTAAATCAGATGTCATACTTCTAATGAATAAACCAGATGTCAACGTTTGATTCAGAAGTCAAAAATTTATGAGAGGAACCTGCTCTATACCAGATCTCATATATATTAAACCATTTTCTAAAACATCTTTGGATCAAAATTACAGTAAACGCAGCTTTTGTAAAAACAGAGCATAAACTTTCTGATTTTCTTGAAGAACAGCCGTAGCTATCTTCCTTTTCTTTAAAACATACACAATCAAAACACAGAATTGAATATATGCTTTCTATTGAGTGAGCAAGAAACAGAGTTTACTTGCCTGGTTTCTTTAACACAACAACGGCAGTAAATCCAGTGACTTTCCTGCGCACCGCCTATTTCCTTTAAAATGCTTTGAAAGAACTTTGCTCGGTTTTCTTAAGAGAGAACACCGCTTGAAATGATTTGTTGTGAAAGTAATGATGCATGAAGCAGCTTAATGTCCTATTTATATGACTTACCACGTCTAATGAAAGACACACGTTTAATCAATATGCCAAAATCCATTATAAGCGTGCTCTGTTTTTAAAATGAAAAGATGCTCATGGAAACCGAATGATTTTAATTAAAACCAAGGATTCAATTGGCTTGCAGGTGCCACCAGACCTCTACTGTTATTGCATTCTGAAATCTGATTATCAACCCAAGATATAAAAATAGGTTAATCATTGCGTGAAACATAGAATCTATACGCACGTAACTTGAAATCTGAAGTTTAACATTAAATGAAGAACGCCAAACAACACGAAGGTGAAGTCTAAAACTTGATAAATTCATAGATAGAGATAATATAGCATTGTAATCCCTCAAATCTCATAAATTATTAATTGTGGACTATGAAAAAGATCTGGTCGTTACAATCTACCCCCCTTAAAAGAATTTCGTCCCCGAAATTATTTACCTAAAGAGATCTGGGTAGTTTCTCTTCACATCAGATTCAACTTCCCAAGTTGCTTCTCTTTCTGAGTGATTTGACCACTGCACTTTAACCATAGGAATAGTTCTGCTTCTTAGCTTACGATTTTCTTGTGCTAAAATCTGGGATGGAACTTCTTCGTAAGTCAAATCTGGTTCTAACTGAATAGGTTCATAACTAAGCACATGCGAGGGATTCGCAATATACTTTATAAGTGCTGATATATGAAACACGTTGTGAACAGTAGACATCTGAGGAGGTAGCGCTAAACGATACGCTAATGTTCCAACTCGTTCTAAGATCTGGAATGGTCCAACATATCTGGGACTTAGCTTTCCTTTCTTTCCAAATCTCAAAACACCTTTCATTGGAGAAATCTTTAGGAACACGTGATCTCCTATCTCAAAATTCAGATCTCTTCGACGATTGTCTGCATAACTTTTCTGCCTACTTTGAGCAGTTTTCATTCTTTCACGTATTCTTTTAATTGCTTCTGAAGTCTGTTCTATAATATCAGGTCCTATTTCATTTCTTTCACCTACATCATCCCAAAGAATTGGTGATCGAAATTTTTGGCCATACAAAGCTTCATATGGTGCCATTTCTATCGAAGCTTGGTAACTGTTGTTGTAGGTAAACTCAATCAATGGTAGTTTAGAGTCCCAACTTTCTGGAAAATCGAGAACACTAGCTCATAACAAATCTTCCAGTGTTTGAATTACTCTTTCTGTCTGTCCATCGGTTTGAGGATGGAACGCGGTACTGAAAGTTAATTTTGTTCCTAAGGCTTGGTTTAAACTTTTCCAGAATCTCGAAGTAAATCTGGGATCTCGATCTGATACTATAGAACTGAATTCCATGAAGTCTGACTATCTCTTTGATATACAACTCTGCATACTTATTTAAATCGTACATTGTTTTCACAGGAAGAAAATGAGCAGACTTAGTTAATCTGTCCACTATTACCCAAATTGCATTAAATCCTTGAACTGTTCTTGGTAATCCTACTACGAAATCCATTGATATATTATCGCATTTCCAAATAGGTATAGGAAATGGTTTCAACATTCCTGCAGGTCTTTGGTGTTCTGCTTTAACTTGTTGGCATATTAAACATTCTGCGACAAATTTACAGATGTCGCACTTCATTCCTGGCCACCAAAACAGAGCTTGCAAATCCTTAAACATCTTTGTTCCTCCTGGATGAATTGAATACGGTGAGTTATGGGCTTCATTCATAATCTCATTGCGCAAATTATCAGCACGCGGTACCCACAATTGACTATGGTATTTAGTAATTCCATCTTCCACAGTATACAAATTTGCTTCTCTGTTTGCATCTTGCTTCATCCATTTCAGGAGTTGTTCGTCCTTCCCTTGACCTTCTTTAATTCTATCTTTTAGCGTTGATTGAATCGTGAGAACAGATAACTTATCAGCATTCTCCCTTTTAACTATTCCCAATTAAAATCTGTTAATTTCTAACGCTAAAGGAATCTGAACTGAGATCTGCGTTAATCCCACGCTTCTTCTACTTAACGCATCTGCTACTACGTTAGCTTTACCAGGGTGATAACTAATAACACAATCAAAATCTTTTACCAATTCAAGCCATCTTCGTTGCCTCATGTTGAGTTCTTTCTGGGTAAAGAAATATTTAAGGCTCTTATGGTCTGTGAAGATTTCGCATTTTTCTCCATAAAGATAGTGTCTCCAGATCTTTAATGCGAAAACTACTGCTGTTAATTCGAGATCATGCGTAGGATAATTCTTTTCATGAATCTTCAACTGCCTCGAAGCATAGGCGATCACCTTTCTTTCCTGCATTAAAACAGCTCCTAGCCCTGTCTTCGATGCATCTGTATAGATCACAAAATTCCCTTTATCTGATTGTAAAGTTAAAACAGGGGCTTCAACTAACGCAAGTTTTAATTTCTCAAAACTAGATTGGCATTCTGGGGTCCAATTATACTTAACGTTCTTCTTTGTCAAAGCCGTTAATGGAACAGAAATCTTCGAAAACCCTTCTATGAATCTTCGATAATAACCCGCAAGTCCTAAGAAACTACGGATTTCAGTGACACTCTTAGGCACAGGCCAATCTCGAACAGCTTCCACTTTAGAAGGATCTACTTCTATTCCATTTCGCGAAATAATGTGGCCTAAGAAGACAACCTTTTCAATCCAGAACTCACACTTGCTAAATTTAGCAAATAACTGTCTATTTCGTAAAATCTGCAAAATTTCTCTTAGGTGTTCTTCATGCTCATCTCTGTTCTTCGAGTAAATCAAAATATCATCTATGAATACAATGACAAATCTGTCTAAATAAGGTTGAAATACCCGATTCATTAAATCCATAAACACTGATGGCGCATTAGTTAACCCAAAAGGCATAACTAGAAATTCGTAATGGCCATATCTTGTTCTGAAAGCTGTTTTGTAGACATCTGTTTCTTTTACGCGAAGTTGATGATATCCAGACCTCAAGTCTATCTTCGAAAATACAACAGCTCCTCGTAATTGGTCAAATAGATCGTCGATTCTAGGGAGAGGATATTTATTCTTAATCGTCAATTTATTCAAATCCCTATAATCAATACACAGGCGCATACTTCCATCCTTCTTCTTCACGAACAGCACTGGTGCACCCCAAGGCGATGTACGAGGTCTAATGAATCCTTTGTCTAATAAGTCTTGAATCTGGTCTTTTAGTTCTTTCATTTCCTTAGGAGCAAGTCTATAAGGAGGCTTCGAAATAGGAGCGACTTCTGGTACTAAATCAATAGTAATTCTAATTCTCGATTTGGAGGTAAACCTGAAACATCTGCTGGGAAGACATCTGGAAATTCTCTTACAACATGTACATCTTCCAACTTACTTTTCTTTTCAGATTCTAAGGATATAACATTTACCAAAAATCCATAACATCCGCTCCTTAAGCACTTCCGAGCTTTAAATGCTGAT
>KV002504.1:308482-319215 GCA_001598015.1 Dorcoceras hygrometricum
GTTGTGAGTTGGTTGGAACTCCCTTTAACGTTGGCTCATATTATTGGGGACGTTAAGGGGACCGTCCTTCACAACTCGACATTGATGGGTCATCTTGACATGTGATAGTAAACACGTCATTGACACTCGCTGTGAGTTGGTTGGAACTCCCTTTAACGTTGGCTCATATTATTGGGGACGTTAAGGGGACCGTCCTTCACAACTCGACATTGATGGGTCATCTTGACACATGATAGTAATCTGCGTCATATTATTGGGCCCTTACTGGATGTGAGGTAAATACATGGAGGTTGCACCTGGTGCAATTGGGCTCTACCTTTTGAAGGTCATGGTTGGCTGATATTATTTGGGACCATGGTCGCTTGATTGACTCTGTGTACCCACTAAGGAAACTTGCTTTCTCGATTTCATTAGAGGGTGGTGAAATCGTTAAAATAGTGGGAGTGTAATTCATAAAACTAAATGACCTTGTTTTATGTCTTGGCGCTTTTCATATATAGTTAGTAATGCATGTCTATTTTTCTTTTCAGTATAAACTGCTTTATAATGTCTTCGATCAAAAATCCACTTGCTGCTATACTGGATAGAAACAAGTTCACTGGTATGAACTACCAATACTGGCTTCGAAACCTCAATATTGTATTGGCTTCGGAGAAGATCCTCTACACGTTAGACAAGAGCCCTACGAAGGAAGCCCCTGCCGACATCAGCCCTGAGGAGCTGACCAAGCTGAATAAATGGTGGGATGACGAGCTTAAGACACGGTGCTATATGATGGCATCGATGTCAAATGAAATGCAGCGGCGCTTTGAGAAGACCGTGTATGCTGCTGACATACACCTTCATCTCAAGGAGCTGTATGGGGAGAACTCTCGGACTGAGAGGTTCACTACTGTCAAGGAGCTTATGACGAGCCGCATGCACGATGGGACTTCGGTCCGCGAGCATGGGGTTCGTATGATTGGGCTCATTGAAAAGTTAGTGGGCCTTGATATCACGCTTCCACATGAGCTGTCATTGGATCTGCTTCTCCTCTCACTTCCTGCTGCATTCGACCCCTTTGTGGTCAACTTTAACATAAACAAGCTGGAAGCCACCCTTGAAGAGGTGGTGAACATTCTTGTAGTGTTCGAGGGGACCATAAAGAAGGACAAGCCCGTCCTCCTTATGGGCTCTTCTTCCTCTGCGAAGAAGGGGCCCAAACGCAAGGGTAAGAAACGTTCTGCCCCTGCGAAGGAGGAAAAGGCCACCAAGAAGCCAAAGGCAAAGGCTTCAAAGCCAAACAAGACTGAGGATGTTTGCCACCACTGCCACAAGCCTGGGATTTGGAGGAGGAACTGCAAGGATTACCTCGAGCAGTTGCGAACTGCAAAGGATATGTTCTACATTGAAATAAATATGTCTCTTAGTTTGACTTCTTGGGTACTTGATACCTGATGTGGATCTCATATCTGCAATGATTGGCAGGTAATGACAAGAAGCCGACGTCTTAGAGAGGGTGAGACCCACTTGAGGCTTGGCAACGGAGCAAGGGTTGATGCTGTAGCTATAGGAGATGTTTACTTATTTCTGTCTTCAAATTTTAAGTTGTTATTGAGAAACGTTTTATTTCTTCCCGAATTAATAAAGAACATTATTTATGTTTCTATGCTTGATAGTCATGGATATTCTTGTCATTTTGCTAATTCGATTTGCAATATATACAAGAATGAATGTTTGATTGGAATTGGGGAACGCGAAAACGATCTATACACCTTAAAATTAAAAGAAGTTCCAACTCGCGATGTGGAAACACATACAACAACAATTAAAAGGAAAAACGATAGCTTAAACCCGGCACAACTTTGGCACGCTAGGCTAGATCATATTTCCTTAAGTAGGATGAACAAGTTGGTTAGGAGTGACATGTTTGATACGTCAGATGTTAACTCCCTACCGACTTGTGAATCTTGTCTCAAGGGAAAAATGACTAAACAACCCTTCAAGGGCAAGCCTGATCGTGCTCAAGGCCTTTTGGATTTGATCCATACTGATGTGTGTGGCCCACTTAGCATTGGTACTAAGTACGGTCACACATAATTCATCACCTTTACCGATGATCACTCTAGGTATGGATACTTGTACTTAATGAAGCACAAGTCTGAATCCTTTGAAAGGTTCAAAGAATTCAAGGCTGAAGTAGAAAATCAGTTAGGGAAAAGTATTAAAGCACTTCGATCTGATCGAGGTGGAGAATACTTGAGTGCTGAATTTCAAGACTATCTTAAAGAGAATGGGATTCTCTCACAGTGGACCCCTCCGGCCACACCCCAACTCAATGGTGTAGCGGAGCGTCGTAATCGAACCTTGATGGATTTGGTTTGATCTATGATGAGCTTCACTGAACTTCCTACCTTGTTTTGGGGCTATGCGCTCGAAACGGCGGTAATGTTGTTGAACAATGTCCACACCAAGGCGGTGGATAAAACTCCATATGAGATATGGATGGGCAAACCACCCAAATACTCATACATGAGGATTTGGGGATGTCCTGCTTACGTGAAGCAGACAGTGGGAGATAAGCTGGATAATAGATCCATCTTATGTTACTTTGTTGGGTATCCAAAGAATTCTATTGGATACTACTTCTACTATCCAAATGAAACAAAAGTGTTTGTTTCTAGAAATGCCACCTTTATGGAAAGGGAGTTTCTACTTGATAGAAAAGGCAAGATAGTAGAACTCGAAGAGGTTCGAAAACCATCTGAAGTACCATGTGAGTCTCCCGCGCCTCAAGAGCCAGTACCAGAAATGGTCGCACCTAGGAGATCTGAAAGGATTCCTAGGGCTCCTAACAGATATGGTTTCCTCCTTGAAGATGATCAAAGTGATCAAACTGTTGGATGTGATCCAAGAACTTTCAAGGAGGCAATTTCCGATGCTGATTCTAATTTGTGGCTTGAAGCAATGTAGTCTGAGATTGACTCAATGCATGCGAACCAAGTTTGGACTCTTGTTAATCCTCCCGAAGGAATTGTTCCTATTGGGTGTAAATGGATAGACAAGAGAAAACTTGGGCCTGATGGTAAGGTATTGACCTACAAGGCACGACTGGTCACGAAAGATTACACTCAAAGGCAAGGTGTTGACTATGATGAATCCTTTTCACCAAACGCGATGTTTAAATCAATTAGAATCCTACTTGCCATAGCCGCATGGTACGACTATGAGATATGGCAAATGGATGTGAAAACTGCGTTCCTTAATGGAAACATTAAGGAAGAGATCTATATGACGCAGCCTGAGGGTTTCACATCTATGGGAAGTGAGCATAAAGTATGCAAATTTCGGAGATCAATCTACGGTCTCAAACAAGCATCGAGGAGTTGGAACCTGAGATTTGATGAAATAATTAAGGAATTTGGATTCATCAAGAATCCCGAGGAGCCACGTGTATATAAGAAGATAGTTAAGAATGCTGTGACATTCCTTGTGCTTTATGTTGATGACATTCTACTCATTGGGAATTATGTAGGAATGTTGCAGTCAACTAAAGTGTGGTTGTCTAGTAGATTCTCGATGAAGGACATGGGTGAAGCATCCTATATTCTTGGAATACAGATCTATCGGGATAGATAGAAAAGGATACTCGGACTCACCCAAGCTACCTACATCGATATCATACTTAAACGGTTCTCTATGGAAGAGTCCAAGAGAGGACACCTACCTATGTGCCACGGGGTCACTCTATCTAAGTCTATGTGTCCAAAGACTGATGAGGAGATAGAGAGTATGACACGTGTGCCATATGCCTCGGCAATAGGTAGTATTATGTATGGCATGATCTCAACTAGACCGGATGTCGCATATGCTCTGAGTGTCACGAGCCGTTACCAGGCCAACCCCGACCAAATGCATTGGAAGGCTGTGAAAGATATTCTTAAGTACTTACGAAGGACTAAGAATATGTTCATGGTCTATGGGGGTGGTGAAATGAAGTTGGAAGGCTAAACTGATTCTAGCTTCCAATGTGATGTGGATGATTCGAAGTCAACCTCTGGTTTTGTATTCATGCTCAATGGTGGTGCTGTCTCTTGGAAGAGTTCCAAGCAAGACACCATCGCGGATTCAACCACTGAGGCTGAGTACATCGTAGCATCAGCTGCTGCTAAGGAGGCGGTTTGGATAAGGAATTTTGTCCAAGAGTTGGGCGTTGGTCCAGTCCTGGTGTACTGCGACAACACGGGTGCCGTTGCGCAAGAAAAGGGCCTAGGTCTTACCAAAGATCCAAACATATACTGAGGAAATACCACATAATCCGGGATATTGTGGCTAGAGGTGACATAGCAGTCGAGAGAGTCGTCTCTGCAGACAACATTGCTGATCCACTTACGAAACCCTTGCCAGGACCGTTGTTTGAAAACATCGCGAAACAATGGGACTGCGTCTGATGAGTAGTTGGCTTTAGGGCAAGTGGGAGATTGTTAGAGTAGATGCCCAACTAGCCAACTTGTGGCGTGTGGGTTTTATTGACTCTTTGTATGACAATCTTTATTTATGAAATTCGCATTTCTTTTATGGCATTCTTTATTTTCATTATGATATAATTTTAACAATTGTGTTGGATAAAGACCTAGAATGCATTATAGTGTATGTTAGATGTGATAGTGGATATTATGGCTATCATGAAACAAATCTAATAGTCACTGTGTATTCTGAACTCGTTCCTAGTCGATTGGGCCATCAAAATGAGGATAAGGCCGCCCGAGCTTGAGACTAGCATCTGCGATGTGAAGTACCATATTTCATTGGTAGGGAACATTGTGATGTTCTAAGCATGCAGATGGATAGTGACCTGGTGATCTATCGAACTACCCTCGTTCGGACTTTTCAAGTGGTTACCATTTGTCGAGTGGATAAGTCTGAGGTCTTGGTTGTACTGATTAGTTCTCACTACTCGAAACGTCATTGAGACTCTACATTATAGGTGCCTCACTTTGACCCGTTTACCGACTTAGTTGGGGTCATAAGGTGGCGGGATTGGGTGAGGACCCGATGCATGTAGGAGTCGATGCTTCGTTGTCGAGGATTCACCGCTCGCTTTTATGCATGGATATCCTATGCTATCTGAGGAGATAATAGTGTGATAAATCTCTGGCCAGAGTACTAGATGTGTTTTAGGTAAATGGGTTTACCTAGTAACACTCGCGATGTTACTATTTGATCTCCGAGATGTATGCATAGTTATCGGATCTTTAGCAACTCTCGATTTACCAATGGTCGTTGATCTGATCGGGATATGTGTGTTGAAAGGACCATACTGTACGCTAACCATGACCAACTGGTTCTTGCAAGCACTATCAGTGATACCTAGGGGATCATGGGGCGATGTTGCTAGGCGCTTTACCATGATCTGATGGGTCAGTCCGAAATTGTGATTTCGGAGTCACAATGGTTGTGGGCCCACGGCTAGCTGTATCCCTGAACCATTGAGGGTCACACAAGTACTTAGGTGGTCTGAAAAATTGTTTTCGCATCATAATACTCAGTTTTGGAAACTGTGTAATCGGTACGATCTGATCGGCGATCGGGATTATGATGAAGCCACGGTGGTGGTAATGAACCGAATGTTCATATGGACATGGGCTTGACCCAAGCCCATTGGGCCGGTCCAAGCCCATCACTAGTCTACATATGCATGGCCTAGGGTTGATGTATGACATAATTACTACACAACACAAAACCCTAGCCTCCAACCGCCGCCCACCCCTCTCCTCCACGCCTCTCTCGGCCGTCGCCGCCGCTTGCCGTGATCGAACTTGTTCCGATCACCTTGTCGTGGAGATTCCGTTCGTGGCAAATTCGTCAGCTCTTCTAGTGCAGACTGACGAAGGAGTCCTGTTTCCAGTCGTGGATCGGATTAGGAGATCTACCACCGCCTACCGTTGAAGTGCCAGATTCCCTGTGAATCTGGTCGGAGCCAGGCGCCTAGACGCCAGCAAGGTAACGCTCTAAAACATCCTATATATGTTTTATTGCATTATATTTGTTATGTATTGAACGTTTTTCGGGGCAAATTTTTGAAACTTTCGCGCGCCCCCGGGAACGAGATCCAGATCTGCCACTGCGCCAACATATGGATCATGGGGCGATGTTGCTAGGCGCTTTACCATGATCCGATGGGTAGATCAGAAAAATGCTTTTTCTGATTGACGATGAGTTGTGAGCCCACGGCTAGCTGTATCCCTGAACCATTGAGGGTCACACAGTGTAGTGGTTTACCAATTCCCGTGCAGACAAGGATATGGTACTCAAAGTGTTGAGTATAGTAGGAAGAAGGTTGGGAGTATGACTTCCCAAAAGTAGCTAAGGGAGTAGGACTTCCATATTTAGCTAATGAGAGTAAAACCTGTCATATATAGATTTAGTGGTCCGAAAATTTGATTTTGCATCATAATGATCAGTTTGTAAACTGAGCACATCGGTGATATTTGATCATCGATCGGGATTATGATGAGACCACAATCGAGCGAGTTGAACCGCATGTTCACAGTTCGAGTTGACCCTAATGTTCACAGTTCGAGTTGAACCGAATGTTCACAGTTCTACTTGAAACGAATGTTCACAGTTCTACTTGAAACGAATGTTCACAGTTCTGTTTACATCAAACTATTTCCCTCAATCTATAAATATGGCATGAAGGGAGAAATAAAAACACACAACAAAAAGCTATTCAGCAAATTCTCCCCCTCTCCTCCTCTCCCTCCTCCCGGCGTCGCCGCCGCCATCGCACTTTGCTCCGATCATCCTGGCGAGGAGGTTATGCTCGCGAAATATTCGTTGGGATTCTAGTGCATTCCAACGAAGGAATTGGAAACCGGTCGTGGACCTGATTAGGAGCAACCAAAGAAGTGCTATTTCCATTTGAGAAATAGTCAGAGCCAGGCTCCTAGTTGCCAGACAGGTATATTCTAAACATCCTATTAATGTTTGAATTATTATATAGGTGTATTGACCGTTCTCGGGCTCCTAAATTTTTTATTCTTCCGCTGCGCCCCGGGAGCGGGATCCAGATCCGCCGCTTCGCCAACAGAGAATCCATCTCCTCTTGCATTGCCTGTTCACATTTATTTCTTTCTGGAGATTCCAATTCTTCGTGGATGGTTGTAGGTTCTTCTCTCTCAACTTCAGATGCTACATTCAGTGCAAAGGTAATTAGATCAGCATATCCATATCTTTGAGGTGGTTTAATAAACCTTCTCTGTCTATCTCTGGTTAATTGATAGTCATCATCAGCAAAGTCTAAATTTGAGTTATGATCAGACTGTTATGTGCGTGCCACCCCCCTGAGTCTGATTGGATAATTGGTAGCTCCACCTCCACGCCTGTAGTGTGTGTTTCTGATTGTCTATCGACTGATGAACTTGTTCCAGACTTCATCTTTAATGGAAATACATCTTCCTTGAAGGTTACATCTCGACTAACAAAGGCCTTTTGTTGTCCAGGCTCAATGCACCACAGATTATATCCTTTGATGCCTTCTGGATATCCCAGAAATACGCACTTGAGCGCCCGAGCTTCGAGTTTCCCCTGCTTAATATGTGCATATGTTGCACAACCAAACACTCTGAAATTTTCCAGAACCTGAAGCTTACCACTCCATTTATGCATAGGTGTCTTAAGTTCAATGGCTGTAGAGGGACATCTATTGATTAGATATGCCGCAGTCACCACAGCTTCAGCCCAAAACGACTTAGACAATCCAGAGTGAGATAACATGCATCGTACCCTCTCCAAGAGTGTCCTATTCATTCTCTCTGCTAAGCCATTCTGCTGTGGTGTTCCTGGTACCGTTATATGTCTTGTGATACCAGCCCTTTTGCAATAGTCATTAAACTCGTTGGAGCAAAACTCTAAACCATTACCAGTCCTAAGAGTTTTCACCTTCAATCAAGTATGCTTCTTAGTGAAATTGTGCCACTCCTTGAATTTTTCCATCGCATCACTTTTATGTTTTAAGGGGTAAACCCAGACTCTTCTGGAAAAATCATCTATCAGTGACATAAAGTATTTTGTCCCACCATTTGAAGTGACTTGTGCTGGTCTCCACAGGTCTGAGTGTATGTATTCTACGGGACTCTTAGTTGTATGTTTGCCTCTGTTGAAGGAAACACGTGTGGCCTTGCCTTTAATGCAATCCTCACAAAACTCCAAAGGTTGTAATTTAAAGTTTCCTAACAGCCCCTTCTTTTTTAGTTCATTTAATCTCTCTCACTTACATGGCCTAATCTGTAATGCCATAGGACTGTTGTATTTTGTTGCAATTCAAGCAACGAAGCAGACCCCACCACTGTATTTATAGCAGTATATATAGGCCTCTAGTTCTTATCCCCTTCATAAGTACCAAAGCAGCTTTTGAAAAAGTTAGCTTGCCATGCTCAGCCTTAAAGGAGTATCCTGCATGATCAAGAGCACCCGACGAAATCAAATTCCTTTTTAATTCAGGGACATACCTCACATCTTGCAGTATCCTTACAATTCCGTCATGCATTCTCAACCTGATCGATCCTACTCCTCTTATCTGGCAAGTCTTGTTGTTCCCTAAAAGGAATTGGCCACCATCATGTTCCTCAAATGATTCAAACCAGCTCCTGTTAGGACTGAGATGAAACGTGCACCCACAGTCCAATATCCAGCAGTTATCATCTTTGGCCTTGTCAATGCACAAAACTTCTGCACTTTGGTATCCATCATCAACCAGGGCTGCTTCTCCTTGTTCTTTGGGTTTTTCAGGATGTTTCTTCCTCTATGGGCAATCTCTCCTCACATGTCCTGGTTTGTAACAATGGAAGCACTTAAACACCTGATTTTTCGATCTTGATCTGCTTTTATTCTTAGTCCTTGGTTCTCTTTTTTAGACCTGCCTCTTGACACATTTAGTGTGTCTCCACTGTCTGTTTCAATTTTCTCAGCTTGTGTATCTGACTCTTTTGATTTCAGTGCTCTCTGAACATCATTCAAGGATAATGAGTCTCTGGAGTACTTGAGGGTCTCGACAAAGGTCGCATATGATTTATGGAGGGAGTTCAACAGGATAATTGCCTTGTCCTACTCCTCAAGTTTAACTCCTATAGTTTCAAGATCGAGTATTAGCTTATTGAATTCATCAAGGTTATCCTTTAAAGACTTGGATTCACTAATTCTGTATCCAAAGAATTTTCCTTTGAGATAAATTCGGTCTTGGAGAGATTTTTCATATAGAGTTGTTCGAGTCTAAGCCATATCCCAGCTGCTGTTTTTTCATACGCCACTTCACGCATGACCTTATCATCTAGATGCAGTGTAATTGTTGTGAGGATTGAGAAATTCAATTAGTAATTAATCGGATCTTGGTAGGATTAGTTACGGGTTGTGTTGTTGAATTTCTCTAAGTTTTGGATTCAATCGTAGCGAATTTTGGTGCAAATCTGTTAACAGCACGCTACTGTAGCTCGCTGCTGGTGGATTTTGAATCAGCAGAGATGACGTAAGCGTGACACAATGAGATCTGCTGTTGTGTGTATGCGTCGACTGGATTTGACGTAGTAGGCGCAGCGACGTCGTTTGATTAAGTGAAACGATGCGTTTTGAGTATTGCGTCTGGAACCAGTCGCGGGAGGAATTGTGTTGCGACTGGGTGACCAGCTGCTGGTAGCAATACTCGCGTGTGTAACGTCGTCGTTTATATTAGTTGATGCGTCATCGTTTTGTGGTACTTTACGTAACCAGTCGACTGGTGTTTGTTTGAAGAGATTTATACCAGCTCTTGGTCTCATTTCATGCGAAACATGTTGTTGCTAGTGTATCGCTACGGCGTCGTTTGAGTTAGTTAAACGCCGCGTTTTGGATTGTTGCGACTGGATAGTGGCGACTGGATAGTTGTGACTGGATTGTTGCGTCTGGTTGTTGCGTCTGGTTGTTGCGACTGGTTTGTTGAAGGAAGCATGAGTGCCAGTCGTAAGATTTCTACTGTTCACGTCGACTGGATTAGTGATCAGCAGACGAGAGAATTGAGATATATTAATTACACGTTAGACAAGAGCCCTCCGAAGGAATCCCCTGCCGACATCAGCCCTGAGGAGCTGACCAAGCTGAATAAATGGTGGGATGACGAGCTTAAGACACGGTGCTATATGATGGCATCGATGTCAAATGAAATGCAGCGGCGCTTTGAGAAGACCGTGTATGCTGCTGACATACACCTTCATCTCAAGGAGCTGTATGGGGAGAACTCTCGGACTGAGAGGTTCACTACTGTCAAGGAGCTTATGACGAGCCGCATATGCGATGGGACTTCGGTCCACGAGCATGGGGTTCGTATGATTGGGCTCATTAAAAAGTTAGTGGGCCTTGATATCACGCTTCCACATGAGCTGTCAGTGGATCTGCTTCTCCTCTCACTTCTTGCTGCATTCGACCCCTTTGTGGTCAACTTTAACATGAACAAGCTGGAAGCCACCCTTGAAGAGGTGGTGAACTGTTAGAGTAGATGCCCAACTAGCCAACTTGTGGCGTGTGGGTTTTATAGACTCTTGTACAAACGATCTTTATATATTATATTCGCATTTTCTTATATGGCATTCTTTACTTTCGTTATGTGTGTAATGATTTACAATTGTGTTGAGTAAAGACCTAGAATGCACTGAAGCGTATGTTAGATGTGATAGTGGGTATGACGGCTATCATGAAACACATCTAATAGTCGCTGTGTATTC
>KV002504.1:319645-341367 GCA_001598015.1 Dorcoceras hygrometricum
CGTCTGAAGTACCAAGCGAATCTCCCGCACCTCAAGAGCCAGTACCAGAAATGGTTGCACCTAGGAGATCTGAAAGGGTTTCTAGGGCTCCTGATAGATATGGTTTCCTCCTTGAAGATGATCAAAGTGATCAAACTGTTGGATGTGATCCAAGAACTTTCAAGGAGGCAATTTCCGATGCTGATTCTAATTTGTGGCTTGAAGCAATGCAGTCTGAGATTGACTCAATGCATGCGAATCAAGTTTGGACTCTTGTTAATCCTCCCGAAGGATAGATGATTTATTCGATCAACTCCGAGGAGTTGCTGTATTTTCAAAGATTGACCTAAGATCTGGTTACCACAAGCTTAGAGTAAAAGACGCAGACGTATATACGACAGCTTTTAGAACGCGTTATGGTCATTACGAATTTTAAGTGATGGCATTAGGGTTAACTAATGCGCCTTATGAATTCATGGATTTAATGAATAGGGTATTCCAGCCTTTTCTAGATAGATTTGTAATTGTTTCTATAGATGACATTCTCATTTACTCTAAGAGCAGATAAGACATGCTGACCAGCTCAGAGTGATACTTCAGATTTTGAGGACTAACCGATTATTTTCTAAGTTTAGTAAATGTGCATTTTGGATAGAAAAGATTGTGTTTCTTGGTCATATTATTTCTATGAATGTAGTTGAAGTAGATCCCTCCAAAGTAGAAGCTGTTCGAGAATGGCATGTACCTAAGAACGTAGCAGATGTTTGAAGTTTCTTAGGTCTTGCAGGAGATTATCGACGATTTATAGAGGGATTTCATAAGATAGCTGTTCTTTTAACGTCATTGACCAAGAAAGATGTTAAGTATGACTGGTCTCCTCGATGCCAGTCCAGATTTGAGAGGTTAAAACAGACATTGATAGAAGCCACTGTTTTAACATTTCCATAAGAAAAGGGAATTTCATGATTTACACAGATGCATCAAAGATAGGATTGGGTGCTGTTTTGATGCAAGATAAGAGAGTGATTGCTTATGCTTCCAGACAGCTGAAGATTCACGAATTATCCTACGCATGACCTTGAATTAGCAGCAGTGGTTTTTGCATTAAAGATTTGGAGACACTACCTTTATGGAGAAAAATGCAAAATCTTTTCAGATCACAAAAGCCTTAAGTATTTCTTTACCCAGAAGGAACTCAACATGAGACAAAGAATATGGCTCGAACTGGTTAAAGACTATGAATGCATAATTAATTACCACCCTGGTAAAGCTAACTTAGTAGCTGATGCATTAAGTAGAAGATCTGTGGCTTTAGCTCAGCTTTTAGTTCAGATTCCACTAGCGAGAGAAATCGACAGATTTGAGTTGGAATAGTTACGCAAGAGAAATTTGCTAGACTAGCTGTCCTTACAATCCAATCTACGTTGAAAGATCGGATCAGATATGGGAAGTCAAGGGATGAACAATTACTCAAATGGAAGCAGCAAGATGAAGAAAGAGGTGGAAACCTTTATACTACAATAGGAGGAATTGTGAAATACCAAGATAGGTTGTGGATACCGCGAATTGATGATTTGTGCAATGTAATTTTGAATGAAGCCCATAACACACCGTATTCGATTCACCTCGGAGGAACAAAGATGTACAGAGATTTACAAGTTTGTTTTGGTGGCCAGGCATGAAACGAGATATCTCTAATTTTGTTTCTGAGTGTTTAACATGCCAGCAAGTTAAAGCAGAGAATCAGAGACCAGCTGGTATGTTAAAATCGCTCCCTATACCAGTATGGAAACGGGATAACATAGCGATGGATTTTGTAGTAGGTTTACCCAAGACACTCCATGGATTTAACTCTACTGATAGATTAACCAAGTCAGCACACTTTTTACCCATAAATACAACATATGATCTGAATAGGTATGCTAATTTGTATGTGAAAGAAATAGTGAGACTCCATGGAATTCCAAGTTCAATAGTATCAGATAGCGACCCCAGATTTACCTCTATGTTCTGGAAAAGCTTACATAAAGCCTTGGGAACTAAGTTAACCTTTAGTACAGCTTTCCATCCACAAACCGATGGACAATCAGAAAGAGTGATTCAAACGCTGGAGGATTTGCTTCGCGCATGTGTTCTCGACTTTGCAGAAAGCTGGGATTCTAAATTGCCCTTAGTTGAGTTCACGTATAACAATAGTTACCAGGCGTCAATAAAAATGGCTCCATACGAAGCACTGTATGGTAGGAAGTGTAGATCACCGATACATTGGGATGATGTTGGTGAAAGAACAGAAATCGGGCGAGATATTATAGAACAGACTTCAGAAGCTATTAAGAGGATACGTGATCGAATGAAGACGGCACAGAGCAGACAGAAGAGCTATGCTGATAGCCATCGCCGTGATCTGAATTTCGAAGTTGGAGATCATGTATTTCTAAAAGTAGCGCCTATGAAGGGTGTAATTAGATTTGGATAGAAAGGAAAGCTAAGTCCCAGATTTATTGAACCATTTGAGATTCTGGAGAGAACTGGGACTTTAGCATATCGACTAGCATAATGATTCCATATATCAGCTCTCAGGAAATACATTGCAAATATTTCGCATGTTCTTAGACAAGATCCTATCCAGATAACACCAGATCTGACTTACGAAGATATACCAGAGAAGATTCTTTCTAGAGAAAATCGTAAGTTAAGAAATAGAACCATCCCCATGATAAAGATTCAGTGGAGAAACCACTCAGAAAGAGAAGCCACATGGGAACTTGAAGCTGAAATGCGAAGCAGCTATCAAGATTTGTTTGAGTAAGTAAATTTTGAGGAGTAAATTTCTTTAAGGAGGGTAGAATTGTAACGTCCAGAAACTATTAAAGCCACAAATTAGAAAGTTTAAGGAATTGAGAGATCTATTTGCAATGTTATTTTAAATCAGCTTTTGTTTAGTTGATTTTCCAGATTTGAGACACGAATGCAGGAGCTATTCTGGCCGATCCAAAGAAGTCGATTTACTTCCTCTTTTTAAATATAATGGTTCGGTATGCATTTTTTTATTATTGTTTGAAATTGAGTAGCACTTTTATAAGCAATTTTTAGCATCTTTATGAAGCGTGTTTCCTTCTTAGGCATTTAAATTCATATATATAGGTTGATAGACACATCATGCATCATTAAAATCAAAATAATTTTTCTCAGAAGTGCTCTCTGTAAGAAAACCGAACAAAGTTTTTACAAGTTTTTTTCACTGGAAGTGATCGGGTGGTACGTGGTTCAGGCCAGATAACCTGCTGTAATTGTGTTGTAGATAAAGGCAAGTAAAATCTATTTCTTGCTACACTCTTGAAAGCATATATTGATCTCAGTTTGCATTTTTGTATGTGTTTTTAAAAGGTTTGAGAATTGTTTTGACCGTTCTTCAAACATAGATGAACTATGGTATGTTTTACGCTGAAAGTATTGGTTTACTGTGAGGTTATGAAAAATATTGTTGTTCGAAAATGAAGTTATGATGTTCAATCTTGTTTATTCTGGAGATTTCCGAGAGTTTCTTTAAAGAAGCTTACAAACAGCTTATTCGATTTATTTTGGAAAAATTTTCCTTAGGTATTTTTGATTTCTTCGAGCTAAGAGAACTTCGAAGTTTAGATTTGATTCTGAGTTAAGTCTGAATTCTGGTTATTTTACCAAAGCTGAATTCTTCTACAGCGAGATTATTTTGAAACATCATTTTGTTTATAAGTTGTTTTTATGTCGAGATCTGAGTTCATGATCCAAATCCAAAATTGGTCAATATTGCTAAGTTGACTATTGCAATTCTGAGTTGACTTCGGTTGACCATCGACATCTGAACGACACAATCCGATTGTGTTGACTTTCTCAAATCTGAGTTGACTAAGTAGTCCAAATCTGATTCTTTTATTCTTCATTGTTACGCTCGCATATTATTCAGATTTATTGTTGATTCTTTTCAGTTCTGTTTCAAAATATATGGAAATTCTAATTTAATCCTTCTTTCTCTTATCTTCGATTCGAAAGTATAAGTCGATTCAATTACAGCTATCCCTTTATTCGGGATTGTGAACCAGATTTGAACAATTGATTTCAATTTTCTGTTTCGCATAAATTTTAAGGTACCCTAGATTAGATTCTGAACATCAATAAAGTTATAAAACCAGTAAACCATACTTGAAGAAAAGGAAGAGAGATATTTCAGAAGGAAAAAGAAATCTTACAGAACGTAAAGGGAATAAAAATGCTTATACAGATTATGGCTTAAAACAGACGGTCACACGGGAAAGGGTGAGGAAGCTGGCTGACAAACCAGTGTGCCCTTTTCAACTCGGAAGGGACTAAGATATGGTTGACGATCTGTATACCCTTTATATGCGATAGATGGGACTTGTTCCTAGCCCCCTGATATCAGATGACAGTTTTATCAAACGATTGACCTTATGTACATGTGTCCAGCCATAATTTACAGAAAATTAATAACAAAGCCTATGGTGATTTTAATCACGGCTTAAAGTAATGTTTAAAGATCCTTCTTTTAAGAAGTGAGAAAATGTTTTCAGGCATTTGCGATTGTGCTTTCATATATTAGATTTAACAGTTTATCGTATTAAGCTTATTCATTATTAAGCTATTTCAGATTCAGATATGGATATGCTTGTATTACATGATTTAGTTATTCCAGACTTACCTGCTGAGCCCCTAGGCTCACTAGTTTTCTTGAGTGCTTGTAATGTGAGACCCAAAAAGTTAAGAAAGATTAATTGAGTTAATTAATTGGATTTTATGAAGATTCAGATTTCAGCGAGCAAATCTGGATGAGCTAGCTTTGAGTTGCTATGCTTGGCGAAGCTATCGAGTTTGTATAAGTCCTGGAATCAGTCTTGAATCAATTTAGATTTTTTGCGGGATCTGATCAGATGTGAGTGTTGGACATCGCTGAGTGATCGCATTCAGCAGTGATGGAATCTGTTGTCGCTAGGCAGATGTGAGTACTCTAGCTTTCTGTAGCGAGTATTTAAACTACGTCGTTTGGATTAGTTGGAACGACATCATTTTGGTTTAGTGGGCGAGACTCAGACGTGAGTTACGCGTATCTCCAGAGGTGAGCAGCGTTGGTCTCCAGATTCGAGATAGATCTGAGCGCTTAGGGAGCGACGCCGTTTTGCGTTTCAGGTTCCAGTCACGTTAGCAATTCAGTTTCGAGTAGCGACGTGTTGTGTCCAGATGTGATAGTGGACCCTGAGCGACGTCGTTTGAGTAAGTCAGGATCTGTTTTGGCGTAAGGTCATATCTGATGTGATATTCAGATCTGAGTGTGAAATCAGCTTTGTACCGTAAGTTTTTGGTGGGATCTGTTCAACAGATTTGAGTTTATATAATAGGACTCTAACCCTTTGCCCATTATTGTTGCCCGACACGTAGAATATTTCCCGTGAGTAAACTCTGTCGCGATACCATAGCTATTGTTCATCGAACCTTATCTTCTCTGATTGCCGACGGTAGATAGCTCCGACTGAAGTAAGAGTGGTAGCGCTGGACTCCGTTTGGTACTACTTTTGGAGGCTTGTGTTAAGCTGGAGAGGTGTGCAAAGACATCTCCCTTCTGTAGTCTGTTAGCATAAGCGTCGGATTTCTTCTGCCGTTTAGGTATCTTGTTGGGTAAGTGTTAAGATCCTACCTTGTGCTTTTCTTAGCGCCTTCTGTTGTGTTAGAAGGGTAGGACAGTTTTGGTTGAGCTCGTAGCTCCCAATTTGTAGATTTTGTGCTACTGTCCCTGAGCTAGTATCTGTGTTCGGTTTAGCAGGTGCGAGATATGTGTTTCTCGGGACTTCTTTGTTGTAATTATAGCTCAGAAGACTTGAGTTACGGATGTGAGCTTGTTTTACAGCTTTGGATCGAGCGTGGTTGATTATTCTTGCTGCTATGTATGCTTTTCTTCGTTGCATATGTTTTGTGTTGACACGCAAGATCAGATCTGTTGTAGCCGTGTCTTTTGTGCCTTGTTGCATTGATCTGTGAGTACCAGGATGCCTGTTGAGGACAAGCGGGTAACTGCCGTATACCTCATCTCCCTGCTGGGATCTGTTATCCACTATGAGCGCAGTGGGTAGCTCCCCCATCTCATGAGTTGGGCAACAACGGGTTGAGCTATGTTTTGCATCTTGTGCCGTCTGTTGAGACGAGTGGGTAGCTCCCATATACTCACACACCCCGCGGCCACTGTTGCTCAGTTGATTCGTATCTATTGTTGAGCGGTTCCTTGAGATTCTTTGGCTCCCGGTTCAGTAGTAGCCTTGATCTCATGCATAGCATTTGCATATTATCTGTTACTTTCCATTAGCTGTTTTATATTACTCTCCGTACTGGGGTTTGACCCCATGTCCCTCTGGGGCTGATGTTGTTTTCCTGTGTATGTGTTTTCAGGTTATCATGGTTACTCAGCTGGTCGTGGAGTTGACCCAGATGTAGGTGCCCCAAGAGGTGGTTAGAATGTCCCAGTTAGCGTATATCATATATGTATGAGCACTGTTAGCCGGGGAGTGCCCTGTGCTTTATTGTATTCCAGTTGTACTCTGTAGTACTTGTATCTGTTGAATGTTGTACTGTTGTACTGAGTGATTTTAAAAATCGGGATATTTTGAGTATTGCTGTATTTTAAATAATGTAATCTTCCATTCAGGCCAAAAGGGAAAATTTTAACCACTATTTTATTGCTTGCGCTAGTGTTTGCGTGGTTTAAATCTGTATTTGTGCACGAGGCCTAACATTTTTGGTATCAGAGCTTAAGCTGAGATAAGCTCGATTTCTTTTGATCACACTTGAGTCTAGGCACAGTGTTGCTTGTTGCATGTGCTTGACTATGTGATTTTATGTGCTATGTGATATATCTGTTGTTGCATGACCTTATGCTCTTAGTGCCTTCGTGGATGCCACCTAGAGGTAGGGATAGAGGTACAGGGCAGTTTCAGGAAGAGTCCAAAGGTCAGAACGAGGACGTGCAGCATACTGGTCCTCGTCGTGGATGCGATAGACAGGTTGATATTGAGGTAGATGAGCTGGCAGCCCGTGTTGACGATATGGAACTGGTGATGGAAAGGTTTCAGCGTAAGAATCCTCAGATGTTTAACGGTGATGAGCCTAGTTCCGATGCTGAATCCTAGTTGCGGCATATTACCGGGTTGTTCGACCGTGTCAGGTATGATGATGAGCGTAGGCTGAGTTTGGCTACGTTTCAGTTGAGAAGAAGTGCCGAGCGTTGGTGGATAGGTACTTCGAGGACTCTAGAGGAGACCGGGGTAGGTATTTCGTGGAGTAGCTTTTGTACTGCCTTCCGTCAGGAGTACGTTCCGGAATCTTTTGTGAACGCCAGGGAGCGAGAGTTTGATAACCTGGTGCAGGGATCTGTGTCTGTGGGAGAGTATGCCCGGAGATTTTCTTCTCTTCTTGTGTATGTTCCACACGTTTATGGTCGAGAGAAGGCGAAGAGGAACAAGTTCTTGGAGGGGCTCAATGAGGAGTTGTATTCTTTTGTGTTGGCGGGTTCACCGGCGAGCTATGTGGAAGCGGTGGACAGGGCTATAGACATTGAGGAGGGACTGCAGAACCGTAGGTTTCGTGTTAGGCCTCAAGTGGTGCAAGGTAATCGTCCCATGGTTCCGGGGGTGCAACCTTCCCAGTCTGTGCAGTCGTCTCAGCCACCCCAGCAGTAGGTGGCCCAACAGTCTGGACACCAGAGGTTTAGACCTCGTGGTTGTCTCAAGAAGAAGTCTGGTTCTAGTTATTTTGGCTCGGGTAGTTCTAGCAGTGGCAGTAGTTCCAAGGTTGAGTTTTGTGGCCAGTGTGGAGTAAGGCATCCTACAGCACAGTGTGTAGGTGTGCAAGGTTCGTGTAACGTCTGTGGACAGTATGGGCACTTTGCTAGAGTGTGTCCTTTCTCTGAATCGCAGCATACCGCCGCCCCACCGCATGGTCGAGGTGGATCGTATAGAGGTCGTTCTTCTTTTCCTGTTCAGCAGCAGAGGTTGGGGGAGCCTCAGTTTAGGCCGTTTCAGCAGCCTGGTCCTTCACGGTTTGGACAGTCTTCCCATCCTCAGTTTTCAGGACCTCGGTTTGCCCAGGTGAATGCCATGACTAGGGAGCAAGCAGATGGCACGCACGGTGGAGGATTGATCGCAGGTACTTGCTTTGTGTGTTATTTGATACAGGATCATCACATTCGTTTAATGCGGATGCATTTGTGGTTGAGCATGGTTTGCATACCACTACTTTGTGTGATGTTGTGTCTGTTGCGACTCCGGTGCGAGCTTGTATTCCCAAGATATTTTGTTGAATGGCAATCTTAGGTTTGGTGAGAGTGTGTTGTTAGCCAACCTGATCAGGCTAGTGATGTGGGATTTCGATTGTATAGTGGGAATGGACGTGTTGTCTAGCTATAGGGCCACGGTGGATTGTTTCGATGGCGTTGTGCGATATATGCCCCAGTATGGCGAGAAATGGAATTTGTACGGCCATGATTCCTAGTAGAAGATTCCTTTAGTCTCTGCGATGCAGATGTTTAGCCTGTTGTCGTTAGAGAATGCTGGATTTATGATCTATGCCTTGGATGGGTCTTCTTCTTCGCGCGTAGAGCTTAGTGATGTCCCTGTTGTTCGCCACCGGATGTGTTTCCGGAGGAGATTCCTGGTTTTTCTCCGAAGAGGGAGATAGACTTTAGCATTGAGTTGGTACCTGGTACAGCTCCGATTTCGCATGCTCCGTATCATTTAGCGCCTGCTGAGTTGAGGGAGCTTAAGGTTCAGCTTAGCGATTTGTTGGAGAAGGGATTCATTATGCCTAGTTTGTCCCCGTGGGGAGCGCCTATTTTGTTTGTGAAGAAGAAGGATGGGTCGATGAGGATGTGCATCGACTTTAGGCAGTTGAATAAGGCGACAGTGAAGAATAAGTACCCTTTACCTAGGATCGATGACTTGTTTGATCAGCTTCAGGGTCCGGCTGTGTTTTCTAAGATCGATTTGCGTTCGGGGTACCATAAGTTGTGCAGTCGAGAGAAAGATGTTGCGAAGACTGTATTTCATACGAGGTACGGGCATTATGAGTTTTTAGTTATGCCTTTTGGTTTGACGAATGCCCCTGCAGTTTTCATGGACTTGATGAATAGAGTCTTTAGAGAGTTCATCGATCAGTTTGTGATTATGTTTATCGATGCATTTTGGTGTACTCTAAGACTCCGATGCATCCCAAAGAGCATTTGAGGCTGGTTCTACAGACGCTACGAGACTTGCAGTTGTATGCTAAGTTCTCCAAGTGCGAGTTTTGGTTAGACCGATTTGTGTTTCTGGGTCATGTGATTTCGGTGGATGGTATTTCTGTGGATCCCAGTAAAGTAGAGGCTGTGGTTAACTGGTAGCGTCCCAAGAATGTTTCTGAGATTTGTAGTTTCTTGGGATTGGCTGGCTATTATCGGTGCTTTATAGAGGGATTCTCTAGTATAGCTAAAGCCAATGACGCAGTTGACTCAGAAAGACAAGAGGTTTGTTTGGACTGAGCAGTGTGAGAATAGTTTTCAATTGCTCAAGGATAAGCTGACTACTACGCCTGTGTTAGGTTTGCCGTGTGGTCCAGGTGGCTTTTTACTTTGTGCAGATGCTTCCTTGAATGTATTGGGTTGTGTGTTGATGCAGAATGGTCGATTCATTGCGTATGCCTCTCGTCAATTGAAACCTCATGAGACTCGTTACCTAGTTCATGATTTGGTGTTGGCAGCAGTGGTTTTTGCCTTGAAGATTTGGCGCCACTACCTGTATGGTGAGCAGTTTGTGGTGTACTCCGACCACAAGAGCCTGCAGTATCTGTTTTCTCAGTCAGATTTGAACATGAGACAGCGTAGATGGATGGAGCTGCTAAAGGATTTTGATTGTGAGATCCAATATCAGCCTGGGATGATGAATGTAGTTGCTAATGCATTGAGAAGAAAAGCTCAAGTAGCGATGCTGGCTTCGATGCAGATTTCAAAGGTCCATGAGCATCTAAGCACTACTGGTTGGCTGTTTTACCCAGCTGCGGATTATGTTATGGTGTCTTCTTTTCAAGTTGAGCCAAATATTGTTGCTAGTATTAGAGTAGCTCAGAGGACTGATCCATCTATCCATGAGTTGAAGCTAAGAGTGAGGTCTGGTTAGTTGGAGGACTACTCTGTTTCTTTAGATGGGTGTTTGAGGTTCCGTGGCAGATTTTTAGTGCCAAATATGATTTATCTGAACGAATAGATCTTGAGAGAAGCTCACTGCGGTAGACTTAGTGTCCATCCTGGTGCGAGAAATATGTATCATGCCTTAAAGCAACATTACTGGTGGGCAGGTTTGAAGAGTGATGTTGCTGATTTTGTAGCTCGTTGTTTGAATTGTCAGCAAGTCAAGGTTGAGAGGATGAGACCTGGTGGTTAGTTACAAAGCTTGGAGGTGCCCCAATGAAATTGGGAGCACATATCTATGGATTTTGTAGCGCATTTGCCTCGTTCCATTAGAGTTTGTGATGCGGTTTGGGTGGTAATAGAAAGATTGTCGAAGTCTGCACACTTCATTCCCTACAACATGACCTATTCTTTGAAGAAGATGGTGAAACTGTACATAGATTTCGTGATGAGATTGCATGGTGTGCCTGTTTCGATTGTTTCAGATCGTGATCCGAGGTTTACTTCCAGGTTTTGGAAGAGTTTGCAAATAGCTTTGGGTACCAGCTTGGCGATGAGTACAACGTATCACCCCCAGACAGATGGCCAATCTGAAAGGACTATCCAGATTTTAGAGGATATGTTGAGAGCTGTTGTGATGAATTTTAGTGGTAGCTGGCAAGATTCATTGTCCTTTATTGAGTTTTTCTACAATAACAGCTATCAAGTCACGATTGGCATGGCACCATTTGAAGCTTTGTATGGCAGGAAGTGCAGATCGCCTATATGTTGGGAAGAAGTGGGGGAGAATTGGATCTGATTTTCCAGCGAATGAAAGCTGCACAAGATTGCCAAGCGAGTTATGCGAATAAGAGACGTAGGCCTTTGGAGTTTCAGGTTGGTGATCTGGTTTTCCTGAAGGTTTCTCCTTTCCACAGTGTTATGAGATTTGGTCTTAAGGTAAAGTTATCTCCTCGTTATGTTGGACCTTATGAGATAGCTGAGAGGATTGGCACTTTGGCATATCGGTTGTTGTTGCCACCATATTTGTCTTTCTTGCATGATGTTTTTCATGTGTCGATGCTGAGGAAGTATGAGCCAGATCCCTCGCATGTGTTGAGAACTGACGAGGTGGAGCTAGATCGGACTTTGAGTTATGTGGAATATCCCTTGCAGATTTTGGATAGGAAGGAGACGCAGCTTAGGAATAAGACCATTCCCTTGGTGATGGTCCAGTGGAGCAAGCATGGTAGAGAAGAAGCTACGTGGGAACTCGAAGAGAAGATGCAGCGTGAGTGGCCGCATCTGTTTGAGTGAGTGTAGTATCAGATTCCAGTAGTTGTTTTGTTGCTTGTAGTTGTTTCCCACTTATCTTGAACTCTTGGTTTGGTTGAGTCTGTTCAGATCTAAAGTTGTTTGATTTCGAGCACGAAATCCTGTTTTAGTGGGGGAGAGATGTGAGACCCGAAAAGTTATGAAAGATTAATTGAGTTAATTAATCGGATTTTATGAAGATTCAGATTTGAGCAAGCAAATCTGGATGAGCTAGCTTTGATTTGGTATGATTGGCGAAGCTATCGGGTTTGTATAAGTCCTGGAATCAGTCTTGGATCAATTTAGATTTTTAGCGGGATCTGATCAGATGTGAGTGTTGTCCATCGCTGAGTGATCGCGTTCAGCAGTGGTGATGGAATCTGTTGTCGCTAGGCAGATGTGAGTACGCTAGCGTGTTCCTGTAGCGAGTAGCTAAACTACGTCGTTTGGATTAGTTGGAACGACAGCGTTTTGGTTTAGCGGGCGATACTCAAATGTGAGTTACGCGTATCTGCAGAGGTGAGCAGGGTTGGTCTCCAGCTTCAAGAGAGATCTGAATGTTTAGGGAGCGACGCCGTTTTGTGTTTTAGGTTCTAGTCACGCTAGCAATTCAGTTTCGAGTAGCAAGGTGTTGTGTCCAGATGTGATAGTGGACCCTGAGCAACGTAGTTTGAGTAAGTTAGGTTCTGTTTTGGCGTAAGGTCATATCTGATGTGAGATTCTGATCCGAGTGGGAAATCAAATTTGTACCTTAAGTTGTCGGTGGGATCCGTTCAGCAGATATGAGCAGATTTAAGTTTATATAAGAGGACTCTGACCCTATGTCCATTATTGTTCCCCGACACTTAGAATATTTCACGTGAGCAAACTCTGTCGCGATACCCTAGCTACTGTTCACCGAACCTTATCTTCTCCGATTGCCGACGGTAGATAGCTCCGACTGAAGTAAGAATGGTAGCGTTGTAATCCTCTTGCTAAGACGCTTCGTTTGTTACTACTTTGGAGGCTTGGGTGAAGCTGGAGAGGTGTGTGAAGACATCTCTCTTCTGTAGTCTGTTAGCATAAGCGTCGGATTTCGTCTGCCGTTAAGGTAGCTTGTTGGGTAAGTGTTAAGATCCTACCTTGTGCTTTGCTTAGAGCCTTCTGTTGTGTTAGAAGGGTAGGACAGTTTTGGTTGAGCTCGTAGCTCCCAATTCGTAGTTTCTGTGCTACTGTCCCTGAGCTAGTATCTGTGTTTGGTTTCGCAGGTGTGAGATCTGTGTTGCTTGGGACTGCTTTGTTTTAATTATAGCTCAGAAGACTTGAGGTATGAATGTGAGCTTGTTTTACAGCTTTGGATTGAGCATGGGTGATTATGCTTGCTGCTGTGTATGCTTTGCTTCGTTGCATATGTTCTGTTTTGGACATTTTATCTTCTGCATACACGCATTTATCATATTGGGCTCAGATCTGTTGTAGCCGTGCCTTTTGTGCCTTGTTGTATTGATCTGTGAGTATCAGGATGCCTGTTGAGGACGAGCGGGTAACCCCCGTATAGCTCATCTCCCTGCTGGGATCTGTTAGCCACTATGAGCGGAGTGGGTAGCTCCCACATCTCATGAGTTGGGCAACAGCGGGTTGAGCTATGTTTTGCATCTGGTTCCGTGTGTTGAGACGAGTGGGTAGCTCCCATATACTCACACACCCCGTGGCCATTGTTGCTCAGTTGATTCGTACTATTGTTGAGCAGTTCCTTGAGATTCTTTGGCACCCTGTGTTTCAGTAGTAGCCTTGTTCTCATGAATTGCATTTTCATATTATCTGTTACTTTCCATTAGCTGTTTTATATTGCTCTCCGTACTGGGGTGTTGGTCCCTTTTTTAAAAGGAAACTAGCAGCCGCTGGTAAGATAAGCGATTTAAAATTTTCAGCGCTGCTTGGAGCTGCAATAGCTCGTTGTTCTTGAACATCTAAAAACTCACCAGAGCACCGGAGACAGATCTGGTATGATTTAAAAATCATGCGGAAAATACTAGAACTGAATCCTATATTTTAAAACAACTCAAACAGATTTATGTATAACATAAATCTGTTCGAGACTTGTGTGCTGCTGTATGCAATGCGATGCTAATTAAAAGCTGAACTGTAATGCGTATGCTCAATTGAATGCGTGCTGAACTGTAAACGTGCAATGCTAAAGTAAATGCTGAAAGCTTAAAGAACACAATACAGTACGCAGCATATTTGTTTCTGGAATTTCGGACTTCAATGTCCTACATCTCCCCTTCTTCCACCTCGGAAGGATCCACTACTAGAAGATTTGATCTTACAACTTCGTGTACAGACCCAATCCCACAACCAGCAGCTGTGAGAACTCCTAGACTCCACAAATGCACAACAGCCTCAGCTGTGTGACTGACTACATACACATGAGTTTTACGTCTTCGTGCTTGGACGGGAACTGATACAAGATTTCGAGATTCATTCACAGATAGATGTGAATAAATCTCGGTGTGTGAGATTTATACAATGAAATCACTCAAACTCTCTGTTTTTCTCACACACGAGGGACATGCTCTAACAAGCTAATCTAGACTCAGCAATCGACTCTCGTGAAAGCTCCTCTCTAATGGCGGTCGATTGCTTCGTCTATCTCTTTATTTTTCCCTCTGTTGGTGCATTGTATATTCAATGTATTTCTGCCACAGTATTGTAGTTGCACCAACGTTCGAACAACAGAACACTCGTCGTCTCTGTTCTTCAATGGCGCTCTTCAAGTATATAAGCCTCTGTTCAGATTTCTTCCCGTTGGACACAACTTCTTCCCGTTCAAAAGTGTTCTGTAAAGTACCGACAGGGGAACAGTACTTGTGTCCTTTTTCTTTTGCAGGCTTCTTGTCATTTTCGCCATTTGAATTGAGCTCAGCAGTTGACATCCAGCTTTGATAATTCTTCGTAAGTCGTCAACTGCTTCGCTGCTGATTTATCACTACGACTAAATTCATCTTCTGCTGATATCTTTGTCGACTGGAAACTTTGCGCCTGGTTGCAAAGCTTCGCTATATCTTCTTTTCTTGCGACTGGATTCTGTAGCTTGTGACTGGTTGAATCTCTATGCTTCGCTACTTCTTCTTTTCTTGCGTCTGGGAATCCATGTCGACTGGATAGCAATAACACTGAAGCTCGTGACTGGATCCACTGTAGCTTGCGACTGGATCTTGCGACTGGTTAACAACGCAAACTCTTCCTGCTGAATCTTTAGCACAAGAGCAAAACGCTGTCGTATCAACTTATGTAAACGACATCGTTTTGCAATCACTATCTTCAAATAGCATCTGCTGATGAATAGTAGCTTGCGACTGGATTGCCTCCTATACGACGTCGCTTCCTCTTGCGTCTGGATACAAGCTACCTGCTGATTCTTGCGACTGTTCTTTCAAACCATCTGCTGAATATGATGACGTTACCGATGACGTCATCAACGCTAATCCATATGCTGATGCTTCAACACGACGTCGCTTCATCTTATTCTCTTCGCTCCATCTGCTGCTGATTGTGATGACATCAAGGCTGATGTCATCACAGCTGATTCCATATCTCGTGCATCCTCTCAACTGCTGATAGACAATAGCTTCCTGCTGATCACTGTAGCTTCCTGCTGAATGATGACGTCACTGCTGATGTCATCTACACTTAGCGCTCCAGCTGATTTCTTCATCGCTTCAGCTCCAGCTTGCGATTCTTCTTCTTCTTGAATAGCGACTGTTAATAGATTCATCAACAGTACTTATAATTGCGACTGTTAACAGATTCGTCAACAGTACTTTGCGCATCTTCTTCTTCGATACATTTCTTCAGTAGGCCTTCTCAAATACGTGTACCAGCTGGTTCACTTCGCTCTTTAGCGCTTGCAGCTGGTTTTCATCGTTTCAGCTGGTTCATCATGCTCCAGCTGATTCAACTTGGCCTCCGCCTGATTACGAACAGCTGATTCAACTTTGGACGTCTCCATTGCTAAATCAACTGCCGATTCTTATGAAAACCAAACCAACTGCTGATTGTTTATATAGCGAACCAACGGCTGGACAAATATAGCTGCTGCTGATCGTCTTCTTCGTTCCTAAAATCTGTACGCTTAAGTGGAATTGTTAGAAACACAATAACAGGTTTTGTGTAATTCAAAACTTAATCAGGATCTGTCAAAACAGATCCATCAATCTCTCCCTTTTTGATTTACACAAAACCTCAAATCAACGATGCATGTTCTAACAATTCTCTCCCTTTTTATGGGAATCAAAAAGAGTTCGAATCTGCTGGTCTTCCCATTATTTAAAACAAAAAGCTCTCCCTACACTGTTACAACAAAAAACAGTGTAACAGCAGGAGTTTTAAATTTGAAAAACAAAACAGCAACAGTACATGATTTTGAAAACAGGAGCTGATGCATTTGCTCAAATTAACAAAGACAGTGACGCCACTCTCCCTGTCTTTTATAACATGAGCTCAAATCATTTTTAAAAGCAAAATTTTGCATCAGCTGGAAAACCGCAAAAACAGAACAATTTAAACACAAATCAGAGCATACAAATATTTCAAATAACATGAGCTACTGAGTTACTCAAAAATTATGAAGAACCAGTACAGAGAACAGCTCAGATTTTTCCTTCTTCTATCTCGCCCCATGTGCTTGTCACTGAGCCTCGCTCCAAGTGATCTTACAGCACAACGAAAATAGAAGCTTGGCATCTGCCCGAGACTCGCGCATCCCGACAGTTCATCAAGTGAAAAACCAGTTCTATATTAAAACAAATTTGGCCTTCATAAAATAAGTTTCTCAAAACATTTAAAACATTTAAAACATAGCACATGTGTTTTAAAATTAGTGCTCGTTCAAGAACAACCTGCTCTGATACCACTTGTTGGTCCCTGTTTTAAAAGGAAACTAGCAGTCGCTGGTAAGATAAGCGATTTAAAATTTTCAGCGCTGCTTGGAGCTGCAATAGCTCGTTGTTCTTGAACATCTAAAAACTCACCAGAGCACCGGAGACATATCTGGTATGATTTAAAAATCATGCGGAAAATACCAGAAATGAATCCTATATTTTAAAACAACTCAAACAGATTTATGTATTACATAAATCTGTTCGAGACTTGTGTGCTGTTGTATGCAATGCGATGCTAATTAAAAGCTGAACTGTAATGCGTATGCTCAATTGAATGCGTGCTGAACTGTAAACGTGCAATGCTAAAGTAAATGCTGAAAGCTTAAAGAACACAATACAGTACGCAGCATATTTGTTTCTGGAAGTTCGGACTTCAATGTCCTACATCTCCCCTTCTTCCACCTCGGAAGGATCCACTACTAGAAGATTTGATCTTACAACTTCGTGTACAGACCCAATCCCACAACCAGCAGCTGTGAGAACTCCTAGACTCCACAAATGCACAACAGCCTTAGCTGTGTGACTGAATACATACACATGAGTTTTACGTCTTCGTGCTTGGACGGGAACTGATATAAGATTTCGAGATTCATTCACAGATAGATGTGAATAAATCTCGGTGTGTGAGATTTATACAATGAAATCACTCAAACTCTCTGTTTTTCTCACACACGAGGGACATGCTCTAACAAGCTAATCTAGACTCAGCAATCGACTCTCGTGAAAGCTCCTCTCTAATGGCGGTCGATTGCTTCGTCTATCTCTTTATTTTTCCCTCTGTTGGTGCACTGTATATTCAATGTATTTCTGCCACAGTATTGTAGTTGCACCAACGTTTCGAACAACAGAACACTCGTCGTCTCTGTTCTTCAATGGCGCTCTTCAAGTATATAAGCCTCTGTTCAGATTTCTTCCCGTTGGACACAACTTCTTCCCGTTCAAAAGTGTTCTGTAAAGTACCGACAGGGGAACAGTACACGTGTCCTTTTTATTTTGCAGGCTTCTTGTCGTTTTCGCCATTTGAATTGAGCTCAGCAATTGACATCCAGCTTTGATAATTCTTCGTAAGTCGTCAACTGCTTCGCTGCTGATTTATCACTACGACTGAATTCATCTTCTGCTGATATCTTCGTCGACTGGAAACTTTGCGCCTGGTTGCAAAGCTTCGCTATATCTTCTTTTCTTGCGACTTGATTCTGTAGCTTGCGACTGGTTGAATCTCTATGCTTCGCTACTTCTTCTTTTCTTGCGTCTGGGAATCCATGTCGACTGGATAGCAATAACACTGAAGCTCGCGACTGGTCCACTGTAGCTTGCGACTGGATCTTGCGACTGGTTAACAACGCAAACTCTTCCTGCTGAATCTTTAGCGCAAGAGCAAAACGCTGTCGTATCAACTTATGTAAACGACATCGTTTTGTAATCACTATCTTCAAATAGCATCTACTGATGAACAGTAGCTTGCGACTGGATTGCCTCCTCTACGACGTCGCTTCCTCTTGCGTCTGGATACAAGCTACCTGCTGATTCTTGCGACTGCTCTTTCAAACCATCTGCTGAATATGATGACGTTACCGATGACGTCATCAACGCTAATCCATCTGCTGATGCTTCAACACGACGTCGCTTCATCTTATTCGCTTCGCTCCATCTGCTGCTGATTGTGATGACATCAAGGCTGATGTCATCACAGCTGATTCCATATCTCGCGCATCCTCTCAACTGCTGATAGACAATAGCTTCCTGCTGATCACTGTAGCTTCCTGCTGAATGATGACGTCACTGCTGATGTCATCTACACTTAGCGCTCCAGCTGATTTTTTCATCGCTTCAGCTCCAGCTTACGATTCTTCTTCTTCTTGAATAGCGACTGTTAATAGATTCATCAACAGTACTTATAATTACGACTGTTAACAGATTCGTCAACAGTACTTTGCGCATCTTCTTCTTCGATACATTTCTTCAGCAGGCCTTCTCAAATACGTGTACCAGCTGGTTCACTTCGCTCTTTAGCGCTTGCAGCTGGTTGTCATCGTTTCAGCTGGTTCATCATGCTCCATCTAATTCAACTTGGCCTCCGCCTGATTACGAACAGCTGATTCAACTTTGGACGTCTCCATTGCTAATTCAACTGCCGATTCTTATGAACACCAAACCAACTGCTGATTGTTTATATAGCGAACCAACGGCTGGACAAATATAGCTGCTGCTGATCGTCTTCTTCGTTCCTAAAATCTGTACGCTTAAGTGGAATTGTTAGAAACACAATAACAGGTTTTGTGTAATTCAAAACTTAATCAGGATCTGTCAAAACAGATCCATCATGGGGTTTGACCCCATGTTCCTCTGGGGCTGCTGTTGTTTGCCTGTGTATGTGTTTTTAGGTTGCCATGGTAACTCAGCTGGTCGTGGAGTTGACCCAGTTGGAGGTTTCCAGGAGGTGGTTAGAGTGTCCTAGTTAGCGTATAGCATATATGTATAAGAACTGTTAGCCGGGGAATGCCCTGTGCTTTATTGTATTCCAGTTGTATTCTGTATTGTTTGTATCTGTTGAATGTTGTACTGTTGTACTGAGTGATTTTAAAAACCGGGATATTTTAAGTATTGCTGTATTTTAAATTATGTAATCTTTCAGTCAGGCCAAAAGCGAAAATTCAAACAACTATTTTATTGCTTCCGCTAGTGTTTGCGTGATTTAACTCTGTATTTGTGCACGAGGTGTGAAGACCGAAAGATTCAAACTTAAAAAAAAAAAAAAAATTTTGCTGCTGGTCGAAATTCAGCAGTAGTAGTTGATCAGCAGTTGATGACGCGAGAGTGAAACGCCATCGTTTCGAGGATCAGCAGATGCGCGAGTTTAGAGTGACCAGCTGCTGGTTTGGGAAACCAGTCGTAGAAGTAAAGCGACGTCGTTTCGTTAAGTGAAACGCTGCGTTTGAGTGTTTCGTATGGAACCAGCAGCGAGGAATTGTTGTGAGAAATTAGCACGAGGCCTGGTCGCTAATTCAACAGTTGGTACTTAAAGTTAGCGATAGAAAAAAACGATGTCGTTTGAAGAAGTCGATACGACAGCGTTTCGCCTTCGCGCTAAAGATTCAGCAGATGGCTTGTGCGATGATTAAAACCAGCAGATAGTTACGGTTATCTTGAGTCAGCAGGTGCATTACTTAAAGATAACCAGCAGGTGCTTTACAACGATATCAAAACGGTGCCGCTTGAGTAAGTTGAGACGACAACGTTTTGACTTAACACTAAAGATCAGTCGTGGAGCTTGAAGAGAAACCAGCAGCGACGCAAATTCAGCAGCGACGCAAATTCAGCAGCGACACAAATTCAGCAGCTGGCGTTTAGCGACGTAGACTTCATCTTCTCCACGAAAATTCTCGACGCGAAACAAGATTCTTTGTACAGGAAGCTTAACCATGAAAATTCGAAAAGATTCCTCACACGTACAAGGCGGACTTCAAGATGTAACTGCCGATTTAGGGGATTAATGGTCGATTTACTCACCCAAATCAATGCCTACGTTGATGATTTTGTAACAGTCGACGTAATTAGGGAATTAAAGGCCTTTAATGGCGGACGCTCGAATCCCCTTTCTCACCACCTATAAATACCCGATTGTGATTGCAGCAATTCCACACCACTTCGAAATTTACAGCGAGATAAGCGATAAACTCCCACGCTATTTCGAAATTCACGGTCAGAAAAGCAACGGTTTTTCACGCCAAAGCTCTGCGGAAATTGCAGCAGAATTCTTAGCCAGAACCCTGCGCAAATTGTGAACCTACGCCGTGCC
This sequence comes from Dorcoceras hygrometricum, assembly GCA_001598015.1. Taxonomy (NCBI): domain Eukaryota; kingdom Viridiplantae; phylum Streptophyta; class Magnoliopsida; order Lamiales; family Gesneriaceae; genus Dorcoceras; species Dorcoceras hygrometricum. The sequence continues at coordinate 339,837 of KV002504.1, forward strand.
CCACAATCTTCACGATCAGACTTCACGCTCTTACAAAATTTCCAGACTTCGTGCATCGGAGTTCTTGCAAAGATCGAGTATTCCTGTGCGTTGGAACCGTCCAGATTTCACCTAGCCGACCACTTTCTACGCAAATTTAGACTCAATTGGTAAGTGGGCTTTTGCTACATTATTCACTTGATATATATATATTGTAATATTCATACCGAAATTTTGTTTTAAGTCTACTGTTCGAGCACCCTTTGTTCAGAATTCTGTGTTGTTATGAGCTCCGCTCGCACTGATTTTTACTGTCGTTATATGGGTCTACGGAATATTTCGGACTCTGGATTACTTGGTGTAACTAATGGCCTCGACCCCTTAGAGGAGTAAAAATTAGGGACTGATCAGTAAACCATAGACACGATTCTGTCGTTATATGGGTTTACGGAATATTTCGCACTCTGGGTTACTTGGTGTAACTAATGGCCTCGACCCCTTAGAGGAGTAAAACATAGGGACTGATCAGTAAACCATAGACACGAAGTAATCATCAGTGCTATCTGTCATGCTATGCTCTGTTAAGTTCTGACATGCTCTGTAAGCTCTGTTAAGCTCTGTTAAGCTCTGTCATGAGATTTGTTGTTCAGTATATATATATGTGTATTTGTTATGCTCGAATGGTATCCCCCACTTGCTGAGTGTTTCCCCAAACACTCACCCCTTACTTCTCCACCCAGATAAGTATGAAGAGCAGGTAGAAGAAGAAGAACAAGATCAGTTCTGGGGCTGGTAAAGATTCCGTGTTGTTGATGTAATTATATTTTAAATTTTTCGCTTCCGCTATTTTTCTGATGTTCCCGATGTAAAAAACGATATTATCTTGGATATGTAATAGACTGGTTGAGCTATGCTATGATGGCTTAATGTTTTACAATGTTTTTTAAATTGTTTAATATTGCCGATGTCATGAGTCTCGATCTCGAGGCGTGACATTTTAGTGGTATCAGAGGCAGGTTCATAATCCAGCTGGGAAACCAAATCTGAAATTTTCAAGATTGGGGACGAATTTCGGATTTTGGCGACAGACCAGTGTTGCCCTCCAAAAACAAGTTTTGTGTTTTTGAAAATACAATAACTTTTTTTCCAGGACTCCGACTTCAGTTCTGAAATCCCTATGGTTAGTACTTTCTGTTTATGGATTAACCTCACGACTTTATGTTTTTGGAAATATCCTCAGATTTTAGGAAATGGCCCCTTCTGTTCCCCGTACTCGTGCTGCGGCTGCCCTCCGTATGAAACAAATTGCCCTCGATAACCAAGGCCGCACGATTAGGCGACTTAGAGCCCAATTAGCCACTGAGAGACGAGGATTGGCCACCATGAAGAAAGAACTGGAAGACACTCAAGTAGCCTTAGAAGCCTCACATAAGGTCATCGCCGGACTGACTGAGATAGGCCTTAGCATGTCCAAGAAGATTTAAAGAATGAAGGTTAAGAAACAAAAAGTTAGAGCAAACCATGTGGAGTGCCATCAGAAGTTCCAGGCTCG
>KV002504.1:371446-383792 GCA_001598015.1 Dorcoceras hygrometricum
CATAAGTCATTTTAACTGGTAAGAAATGAGCAGACTTAGTGAGCCTATCAATTATAACCCAAATAGAGTTATTGTTTCGCGATGTTTTTCAAACAACGGTCCAGGCAAGGGCTTCGTAAGTGGATCAGCAACGTTGTCCGCAGAGGCGACTCTCTCAACTGCTATGTCGCCTCTAGCCACAATATCCCGGATTATGTGGTATTTCCTCAGTATGTGTTTGGATCTTTGGTGAGACCTAGGATCCTTTGCTTGCGCAACGGCACCCGTGTTGTCGCAGTACACCGGGACTGGACCAACTCCATTAGGAATGACGCCCAACTCTTGGACGAAATTTCTCATCCAAACCGCCTCCTTCGTAGCAGCTGATGCTGCGATGTACTCAGCCTCAGTGGTTGAATCCGCGATGGTGTCTTGCTTGGAACTCTTTCAAGAGACAGCACCACCATTGAGCATGAATACAAATCCAGAGGTTGACTTCGAATCACCAACAGGCCTTGAGCACGCTCACCCTTGCCCTTGAAGGGTTGCTTAGTCATCTTTCCTTTGAGACAGGACTCACAAGTCGGTAGAGAGTTAATGTCTGACAGATAAAACATGTCACTCCTAACTAACTTGTTCATCCTACTTATAGAAATATGACCTAGCCTAGCGTGCCAAAGTTGTGCTGAGTTTAAGTTATCGTATTTCCTTTTAATCGTTGTTGTATGTGTTTCCACATCACGAGTTGGAACTGGTTTTAATTTTAAGGTGTACAGATCGTTTTCACGTTCCCCAATACCAATCAAACATTCATTCTTGTAAATATTGCAAATCGAATTAGCAAACATACAAGAATATCCATCACTATCAAGCATAGAAACAGAAATAATGTTCTTTATTAATTCGAGAACAAATAAAACATCCTTCAATAACAACTTAAAATTTGACGATAGAAATAAATAAACATCTCTTATAGCTACTGCAGCAACTCTTGCTCCATTGCCAAGCCTCAAGTGGGTCTCACCCTCTCTAAGACGTCGGCTTCTTGTCATCACCTGAAAATCATTGCAGATATGAGATCCACATCCGGTATCAAGTACCCAAGAAGTCGAATTAAGAGACATATTTATTTCTATATAGAACATACCTTTCGCAGTTCGCAACTGCTCGAGGTACTCCTTGCAGTTCCTCCTCCAATGCCCAGGCTTGTGGAAGTGGTGGAAAACATCCTCAGATTTGTTCGGCTTGGAAGCCTTTGCCTTTGGCTTCTTTGTGGGCTTTTCCTCCTTCGCAGGGGCAGAACGCTTCTTACCCTTGCGTCTGGGCCCCTTCTTCGCAGAGGAAGAAGAGCCCATAAGGAGGACGGGCTTGTCCTTCTTTATGGTTCCTTCGAACACTACAAGTATGTTAACCACCTCTTCAAGGGTGGCTGCCAGCTTGTTCATGTTGAAGTTGACCACAAAGGGGTCGAATGCAGCGGGCAGTGAGAGGAGAAGCACATCCACAGACAGCTCGTGTTGAAGTGTGATATCAAGGCCCGACAGCTTTTCAACGAGCCCAATCATACGAAGCCCATGCTCGCAGACCGAAGTCCCATCGCGCATGCGGCTCGTCATAAGCTCCTTGACAGCCGTGAACCTCTCATGTTTAGAGTTCTCCCCATACAGTTCTTTGAGATGAAAGAGTATGTCAGCAGCATACTTTGTCTTCTCAAAGCGCCGTTGCATTTTGTTGGACATCGACGCCATCACATAGCATCGAGTCTTAAGCTCGTCGTCCCACCATTGTTGAAGCGTCACCAGCTCCTCAGGGCTGATATCGGCAGGGGTTTCCTTCGGAGGGCTCTTCTCTATCGTATAAAGAAGTTTCTCCGAAGCCAACACAATGTTGAGGTTGCAAAGCCAGTCTTGGTAGTTCAGACCGGTGAACTTGTTGCTATCCAGTATAGCAGCGAGTGGGTTTTTGATCGAAAACATTATAAATGCAGTTATTCTGAAAATAAAACAGACATACATTACTAACTATATATGAAATAACGTTAAGACATAAAACAAGGTCGTTAAGTTCTATGAATTACCCTCCCACTATTTTAACGATTTCACCACCCTCTACTGAAATCGGGAAAGCAAGTTTCCTTAGTGGGTACACGGAGCCCAATCAAGCGAACATGGACCCGAATAATATCAGTCATCCATGACCCCAAAAAGGTAGTTTCCAATTGCAACCGGTGCAACCTCCATGTATTCACCTCACGTCTAGTAAGGGCCCAATAATATGACGCCGTTTACTATTACGTGTCAAGATGACCCATCAATGTTGAGTCGTGAAGGACGGTCCCCTTAACGTCCCCAATAATATGAGCCAACTTTAAAGGGAGTTCCAACCGACTCAAAACAATTGTCAATGGCGTGGACAACTTTCCGGCATACATAACCCCCTCAATAATATGAGCCGGGCCATGTATGCGGGTAGCATCGGCGTACACCCATTGTTGATGGAAGGTAGGGATAATTTAAACAGATTTAAATTCCCTTTAGTTTATCAAATAAACTTTTAATCTTGATATTAGTTTTAAATCGCATTTCAAGCGAGGGATTTTATTTTCGAAAAGTTTGGTCTCATGAAATTTTAAATCTCAACTGAAAACATGCGGATTCAACATATATATCAAATATATAATTAACTTTGGGATGATCGATCGTGAGAGCTATGTGGTCCGTGGTTGCCAATCACGGACCTGGGTCCAATCCTAGGTGAAATGCAATATGCAATGCAATCCTATTACAATTGCTTCCGGTTTTACAGATCTTCGGTCTTCAATATCCTTGATCGTCTTGGCCACCATCTTCAAATGTCCTCCCACTAAATCTAGTAATTTACATTTAAATTGCCATGACAAGTAAGGGATACAATTTTAAGGGGTGGGAACGGGCCACAAACAGACCCACTTTAAAAATGATAATCAACAATATTAAATACAACCGAAATCGCAAAACCTAAAGCATACACCTAACACATTGGGCACGGCTCTCGATCATCCCAAACATGCAATCAATCTAATTAATTTGCATAAATTAAATAATCAAATTACTTACCACAAAATCATATTTTAATCATAAAATCGCATTATATAATAAAATCGTATTTTGTCGATAAAATCATATTTTAATCAACAAAATCATATTTTAATTATAAAATCATATTTCATAACTAAAATCATATTTTGCAATCTTAATTTCATCATATTGGGCTTAAAACGATTTTAGGCCCAAAATCTCAAAAATTTCAAAATCGACCAAAATCGGCCCGATATCGAATATCGGCCCGAAAACTTCATAGGCTGCCCGGGACAGGCCCGAAAAAAACCTAGAAGTAAATTAGCCGTCGTAAAGATGCCGGAGACGTCGCCGGACGGCGGCCGCCGCCGCCAAAAACGTGCGGCGCAAGGCCGCGCGCAGCATCGCATCGCCGCGCATGGCCGCGGGCGTAGCGCCCGATTTTAGCGCAACAAATTGCGCCATGGCCTGCTGTCCATCAGCCGGCCAGTGTGCAACAATTACGCGGCCAGCGCGCAACTTCAAGTGACACCATCGCACGGCGTGAACGGCCGCTATGCGCGGCAGGCGCGCGCGCGCCCGATTTTAGCGCAACAAATTGCGCCATGGCCTGCTGTCCATCAGCCGGCCAGTGTGCAACAATTACGCGGCCAGCGCGCAACTTCAAGTGACACCATCGCACGGCGTGAACGGCCGCTATGCGCGGCAGGCGCGCGCATCATGTGCGCGCATATGCGTGCAGCGGTGGGTGGGTGCCGCCGCCCACTGCGGCGGCCGGCGGCCATCAAAAAATTTTTTTTTGTTCGATCTGAAAATTTCAAGATTCATGCAATTCAGGCAACAATGTATTGAAGAATCCGAGCCTGTGCTCTGATACCACTGTTGGAATAGCGGTGGCGGATCCAGATCCCACTTCCCAGGGGCGCAGTGGAAAACAAAATTAGCCCCGGGAAGCATTCAATACATTCAATAAAGGCAACAAAATCATACATAGGATGTTAGAAATTGTCACCTTGCTGGCGTCTAGGCGCCTGGCTCCAACCAGATTTACAAGAAAACTGGCTCTTTAAACTGTAGGCGGCGGTAGATCGTCAATCATATCCACGACCGGAAACAATCTTCCTCCAATCAGCCTGCACTAGAAAGCTGATGGATTTTGCCACGGATGGAATCACCTCGAAAGGCTGATTGGAACAAGTCCGACCACCCTATGGATGGCGGCGACGAGGCGGCGCTACGGCGGAGGAGCGGTGGCCGTGAGGTGGAGGAGAAAGGGGCCGGCCGATTGGTCTATGGAGGCTAGGGTTTAGAGTTTTGTTCAAGTGATTAAAGCCCTAGTCATTACTTAGTATATAATCAACATACATGGGCTTGAACCGGCCCATTGGACTTGGGTCAGGCCCAAGTCCATATGAACATTCGGTTCATTTAAATCACTGCGGTTTCATCATAACTCCGATCGACGATCTGATCGGACCGATTGACTCAGTATCCAAAACTGAATATTATGATGTGAAAAACAATTTTTCAGATATCTAGTCCAAAATGACAGTTTTGCCCCTCAACAGCGGGAAATCGTAATTTGACCCCTGTTGACTTTTAGGAAGTCGCACTCCCTAAAATACTCTTCCTATGCTCAACAAATTGAGCTCAGTTTCCGTGCGGGAATCATGAATCCAGTACTTGTGTGACCCTCTATGGTTAAGGGATACAGCTAGCCGTGGGCCCCACTACCATTGCGGCTCCAAAATCACAATTTCGGACTGACCCATCGGATCATGGTAAAGCACCTAGCAACATCGCCCCATGATCCCCTATGTATCGGTCGTGGTTAGCGTACAGTACGGTCCTTTCAACACATATATCCCGATCAGATCAACGACCATTGGTAAATCGAGAGTCGCTAGAGATCCGATAGCTATGCATACATCTTGGAGATCGAATAGTGACATCGCGAGTGTTACTAGGTAAACCCATTTACCTAAAACACTTCTAGTACTCTGGCCAGATATTTATACACTATTATCCCCTCAGATAGCATAGGATATCCACGCATGAGAGCGAGCGGTGAATCCTCGACAACGAAGCATCGACTCCTACATGCATCGGGACCTCACCCAATCCCGTCGCCTAATGACCCCAAGTGAGTCGGAAAACGGGTCAAAGTGAGACGCCTATCATGTAGAGCCTCAATGATGTTTCGAGTAGTGAGGACTAATCAGTACAACCAAGACCTCGGACTTATCCACTCGACAAATGGTAACCACTTGGAAAGTCCGAACGAGGGTAGTTTGATAGATCACCAGGTTACTATCCATCTGCATGCTCAGAACATCACAATGTTCCCTACCAATGAAACATGGTACTTCGCATCGCAGATGCTAGTCTCAAGTTCGGGCGGCCTTATCCTCATTTTGACGGCCCAAATCGACTAGGAACGTGTTCAGAATACACAGTGACTATCAGAATACGCAGGTGGCAGATTTGAGTTACTAGGGACTCTTGTTGTGGTGATTATAGCTTAGAAACTGAAGGTACGGATTTGAGCTTGTTTTACAGCTTTGGGACGTGCTGTTGTTATTTATCCTTGCTCTGTGCTGGTTGTTGCACGCTGTTGTAATTTCATACATGCATCTTTCCTGATTGAGCTCATATCTGTTAGTCGTTTGTTGTTGTTTCGCTAACCCGTATGTATCAGGAGCTGTTGTTGAGGACGAGAGGCAATACCATGCTCCTCATCTCCCTACTGGGTTATCTGTTAGCCGCTATGAGATGAGTGGATAGCTACCACGCTCTCATGAACTTTGGAAACAACAGGTCAAGTAATTTGTTAGTGTTGAGACGAGTGGATAGCTACCACGCTCTCACATGCTTTGTGGCCACTATCCTTGTTCGTATTTGTTGACTGCTGTTGAGCTGGTCCTTGAGCTCCTCTGGCTTCCTGATTCGGTTGTACTCTGTTGCCTTGCATCCTGTGATCTCATGCATAGCACGTGCATTTATATCTGTTGCCATCTATTTGCTGTTTATATTGCTCTCTGTACTGGGGTTTGACCCCTATCCCTCTACGGCTGTTTGTTTGGTTATCTTTGTGTTTTTCATGTTACCAAGGTATTTCAGCTGGTCGTGGAGATGACTCAGCTGGTGGTGCCCCGAGAGGTGGATAGAGTGTCCCAGTTATGTATATATTATGATTATGTATTAGAGTTGTGAGGATTGAGAATTTGGATTTGTGATTAATTGATTTGATTTGGGAATTAATCACGTAGTTTTGGAAGTCCCTGCTGATTTTTGAGCGTTGCGTTTAAATTGGGAATTTCGATCGTAGCGATTTTGATGCAAAGCTGTTAGCAGTACGTTTTGTAGCGGAGTCAACGCAGGTCAACCTTACTGTAGCTCGCTGCTGATGGATTTGGAATCAGCAGAGGAGATGTAAGCGTGATGCATGAAGATCTGCTGGTTTTAGTTTGAGTTGAAGTTGCTGCTGGCAGATGTTGCGTTTAGCGTGAGATTGAATGAGGAAGCGACACGTGTTAGTCAACATATTTGGAGCGTTGACTACTAGATTCAGCAGAGGCGCTTGTGAACAGTGATCAGCTGATGGTTCGTGGAATCAGTCGCGAGAGCTATCGATAGATACGATGACATAGGCGTGACGTATTCATTGCTGCTGGTAGTAGTTTGCGTTGCGATGGTTGCTTCTGACCAGCAGGCGCGCAAATACAAGAGCGTGAGAAGCGGCGTCGTTTGAATTAGTTGATACGCTGCGTTTTGAGCTTTTCGTTTGAGAGATCAGCTGCTGATAGAAATGTTTGCGTAACCAAAGTGACGTCGTTTGGATTAGTAGATGCGTCGTCGTTTTGAGTGATTTCTCGCGACCAGCAGATGAAATGTTTTGAAGAGAGAGCTGTTACCAGCAGATGGTCGTTTTGCTTGCGAGAGCTGTTGTCAGCTGGTGATTGCTTCGGCGTCGTTTTGATAAGTTGGAACGGTGTCGTTTTGAAGTGTTTTCTCGCGTATGCTTTTTGTTTGCTCCTGCTGATTTTATTGAAGGGAAAGAGTTAGTACCTGCTGGTCGATACCTGCTGGTTTTGTCGGCTGCTTTGGTAATCAGCAGACGTTGGATTTGGGATTATAAATAGAAGTGTTGTTCGACACTTAGAATTATTTTTGAACCAGCCATTTCTTATCTTCTTCTCCAAACCCTCGTCGAACTACTGTTCACCGTGATTTTCCACCGCCGTTTCCCGTCGCATTCAGCCTCTGTTTTTGGAGATCTTAGTGGCGCTGGATTCCCCTTGCTTAGCTCTTTCGTTTGCTACCCTTTTGAGACGATTGTATTGCGCTGGAAGTGGAAACGCGAAGTTGTTGGACTTCGAAGCTTTTGAGAAAAGTCTGTGCGTGCGTTCTTCTGCTAGCGTGAGCTTTTGGGTGAGCATTCCTGTTAGAATTGAGCTCTGTTCTTGTAGATAATGCCTGCATAGAAGTGTAGGAATTGAATTAGAATTCTGGCCGTAGGATTAGTGTACTTATGATGAGATTGAGCTAAGATATTAGCTATGATTGTAACAAATTTCAGCTTCCAAGAAGTTTCCTGCTGCGTGATTTGAGCCAGGAGAAATCTGTTAGGTAATTCGAAGAGGAAAGGTACGATTGAGCGGCCCCTTAGCAGTTGAGCGTGAACATGTCTATCTTTTCAGTGTTGTGATTTGCTGTTATGTGGCTTACGTGAATTTAGATGAGGGAATTGAATGAATTCTGTTCTGTTTCACGTATTGTAAACTGTATGCATTGAGCATGGATATTGAATGACATTCATTGCATACATCTTGAGCCTGAATTGATAAATTGATTTGATACCGATGATTTCCCGGTTGATAGACCGTGGTATAGAGGCTTGATTTGAGTTTCCAGTTGATAGACTGGTCTAGCTATCCGATTTCTTGATAGCCCTCATGCATTCATAGCTTTGATTATAGCTTGTTGCATGTTTACTGCTTTGATAGCTCTTCGTACTGAGGCTTGACCTCGTTTTTCTTTTCCTGCTTTTGTTGTTTGGGTCTGTGTTACCCATTTGCAGGAGTTTCAGGTAACCAAGCTGGACCGAGTGGAAGTTCAGTTGGTCGATCCCCGCATCCCTGAGTCCCAGTTTATTTATGATATGTATTGAACCGGGGGATGTCCCGTGTTTTATTGTATTTGGGGGATCTGTATTTTGAATTGATGTATGTGGTTACTTGTTGTTTGAATTTGAGTAACTGATATTTTGAGTATTGAATAATTTGAATGAATGATTTGAAGTTCAGGCCTTTGTATTTCGAAAAATTTTTAAGCCCTGATTTTAAGCTTCCGTGATTATGCGCTTATTTTGTGTTAATTGTTGGTAATTAGCACGGGGCCTGACATTTTTGGTATCAGAGCTTAAACTGGGATAAGCTCGATTTCTTTTGATCACACTCGAGTCTAGGCACAGAGTTTTGATTTGATTTTGATTGCCTCTGTGACTTATGTGATCTATTATCTGCCTTGTTATTTTATCTGCTGTGAGATCTTACCTCTAGGCTTGATTAGATGCCGCCGAGACGTGGAGGAGGTAGGAGGACTAGACGTTCTGAGGAGGAGTCTAGAGCAGGTAGTGATGATGACGCCCAGGTGGAGGACGTCACTAGGCAGATAGGTGGAATGGAGTTAGTCTTAGCCCGATTTCAGCGGACGAACCCACCGACGTTGGCCGGTACTGAGGGTGGCGCTAGGGTTGAGGCGTGGCTTGTTCAGATGGAGGAGCTATTTGATACCTTGGAGTACGCTCCGGAAAAGAGACTGAAGTTGGCAGTGCTGCAGCTACGAGATGATGCACAGCGCTGGTGGAGGAGTACTTCTAGGATGCTTCGAGTAGTGGGACGATGCTCACTTGGGATGTTTTCTGCGAGGCCTTTCGACGCGAATACACTCCAGAGTCCTACTTCGCTAGCAGGGAGCGCGAGTTTGATAACCTGAAGCAAGGTGATATGCGTGTGGCCGAGTATGCGAGGCGGTTTTCTGGCGCTCCTAGTGTACATGCCAGCTGTGGCGAACCAAGAGCGAACGAAGAGGAACAAGTTTTTGAAGGGCTTGAGACCTGACCTATATCGGATGGTGCTGTCTGGGTCCCCGGCGACTTTTATGGAAGCTGTGAACAATGCAGTGGATATCGAGGAGAGTTTGATGGATCCTGAGGCTCCAGTGCATCAGACGACCGCGCGTGCTTCTCAGCCAGCTCAGGCGGTGTCGCAGTCGTATCAGTCTCCGCAAGGGTCACAGCAGTCGAGTCGCCAGCAGTTTCAACCTAGAGGGAAGCAGTTCAAGAAGAAGGGCCATTCGATTTCTTCTGGGTCCGTGAGCTCTGGTTCTGGCAGTGGTTCTGGTAGCGGTTCTGGAGGCGGATTCTGTAGTCAGTGCGGAGGGAGGCATGAGACTTCACAGTGTCGATGAGTCCGAGGACTCTGCCACCTTTGTGGTCAGCCGGGACACTTCGCTAGAGCGTGTCCTTCGATTGGAGGGCGGTCTACTGGTCAGTCGCAGTAGGGTTCCGCTAGTGGTTCTTCTCAGCGACAACAACCTTTTTCCAGTCCCAGCGATCTGGTTTTCAGCCTCGTGAGCCGTCACGTTTTGGAGGACCTTCCCGACCCCCGTTCCAGATTCCCCAGCAGGCGCAGGAGAACGCCTTGACAGGAGATCAGGCTGAGGAGACTCCGGTCATGGTGATTAGAGGTACATGCTCTATTTTGGGTTATCCTGCGAGAGTCTTGTTTGACACTGGTGCATCACACTCTTTTATATCTGAGATGTTTGTGTTTGAGCGTGGGTTGAGTTCTTCCCCACTGTGTGATGTTGTTTCTGTGTCTACTCCTGCTGGTGTGAACCTGTGGTCTCGAGAGGTAGTATTAGATTGCCTGATTAGGTTTGATGAGCATGTTTTGGTGACCAATTTTATTGTGTTGGGGATTAGAGATTTTGACTGTATTTTGGGAATGGACGTGTTATCTAGCTATAAGGCTACCGTCGATTGCTTCCATGGTGTGGTGAGATTTCGCCCTGATACGGGTGAGAGGTGGGATTTCTACGGCACGGATTCGAGGTCGAAGATTCCCCTAGTATCCGCTATGGAGATGTTTAGCCTGCTATCGCTAGGTAATGCAGGATTCATGATCTATGCACTTGATAGTTCCCAGGAGCAGCGATTAGATTTGAGTGACATCCCCGTTGTTCGAGAGTTTCCCGACGTGTTTCCAGATGAGATTCCTGGATTCCCTCCTCATCGTGAGATCGACTTCAGTATAGAGTTGGTGCCTGGTACCGCCCCGATTTCTAGAGCTCCTTATCGGTTGGCGCCCTCAGAGTTGAAAGAGCTGAAGGAACAGTTGACTGATATCTTAGAAAAAGGCTTCATCAGACTGAGTATGTCGCCTTGGGGAGCTCCGATTCTGTTTGTGAAAAAGAAAGATGGCACTATGAGGATGTGCGTGGACTTCAGACAGTTGAATAAGGCCACGGTGAAGAACAAGTATCCTCTGCCGAGGATTGATGACTTGTTCGATCAGCTGCAGGGATCGGTTGTTTACTCGAATATTGACTTGCGCTCTGGTTATCACCAGTTGTGAATTAGAGACGCTGATGTGGCAAAGACAGCCTTCCGGACTCGATATGGGCATTTTGAGTTTCTTGTCATGCCTTTTGGATTGACGAATGCCCCTGCTGTCTTTATGGATTTGATGAATCGCGTCTTTAGTGAGTATATCGATCGGTTCGTTATCGTCTTCATAGATGACATCTTGGTGTACTCGAGGAGCAAGAGAGATCACAAGGAGCATTTGAGACTTGTATTGCAGAGATTGAGAGACTCGCAGCTCTATGCCAAATTCAGTAAGTGCGAGTTTTGGCTCGACAGGATTATCTTTTTGGGTCACGTGATTTCGGCACAAGGAATTTCGGTAGATCCGAGCAAGGTCGAAGCAGTGCTTAACTGGGAGAGACCTCGGAACGTTTCAGAGATCCGTAGTTTCTTGGGGTTGGCCGGATACTATAGGCGTTTCATTGAGAAGTTTTCTTCGATAGCCAGGCCTATGACGCAGTTGACTCTGAAAGATAAGAGATTTGTATGGACTGATGAGTGCGAGTACAGTTTTCAGACGCTGAAGGAGAAGTTGACTACTGCTCCTGTTTTGGCCCTACCGTCTGGCTCCGGAGGAATTGTTGTGTGCTCCGACGCTTCTCTGAGTGGATTAGGGTGTGTTTTGATGCAGAACGGGTATGTGATTGCGTATGCGTCTCGACAGCTGAAGCCTCACGAGACGAGGTACCTGGTCCATGATTTGGAGTTGGCTGCGATAGTGTTTGCCTTGAAGATTTGGCGGCATTATCTCTATGGTGAAGAATTTGTGGTGTACACCGACCACAAGAGCTTGAAATATATCTTCACGCAGTCGGATTTGAACATGAGGCAGCGACGCTGGATGGAATTGCTTAAGGACTTCGATTGTGAGATTCAGTATCAGCCTGGGCGTGTGAACTTAGTAGCCGACGCTTTGAGCAGAAAGACCCAGCCAGATATGTTAGCATCCTTAAGTATTTCTAAAGTTCATGAGGAGTTGAGTACTTCTGGTTGGTGATTCCAGCCGGGTGATCAGTATTTCTTCGTTTCGTCTCTTCAGGTGGAACCGCAGATTGTGATGAACATCAGGGAGGCGCAGAGGACCGACCCCTATATCCATGAGTTGAGGATTAAGGCGCAGTCGGGTCAGTCTGATGATTTCTCTGTTGCTTCGGATGGATGTTTGAGATTCAGAGGGACATTAGTAGTTCCGAACCTGATTGATCTGAAGGAGACCCTTATGAATGAAGCACATTGTAGTCGGTACAGTGTGCATCCAGGCGAGCGAAAGATGTACCATGCCTTGAAGTCTCACTATTGGTGGACAGGTATGAAGAGCGACATTTCTGCTTTTGTTGCTAGATGTCTGAATTGCCAGCAGGTCAAGGCTGAGAGGATGAGACCTGGGGGTTTGCTGCAGAGTTTGGAGGTGCCCCAATGGAATTGGGAGCACATCGCCATGGATTTTGTGACCCATCTACCTCGATCGAGTAGGGGATGTGATGCGATTTGGGTTGTGATTGATAGACTTTCGAAGTCAGCTCATTTCATTCCTTATGATGTGAGGTGTTCGATGAAAAAGATGGCGAAATTGTACATCGATCATGTGGTTAGATTGCATGGGGTTCCGGTTTCAATAGTGTCTGACAGAGATCCGAGGTTCACTTCTCACTTTTGGAAG
>KV002504.1:400564-424468 GCA_001598015.1 Dorcoceras hygrometricum
CCTCCTAACCCTAACCCCAGCCCTCTCAAATCACGCCGCTCCCGCCGCCGCCGCCGCCGCCGACGAACTTCGCCGGAAATTGTTTCGGCCTGGTTTTTCGAGGAGTATTCGTTCGTGCTGATCACACGCCGCCTCCCTCCTCTCAACTACGAAGGAGTCTCGGATCTGGTCGTGGACCGGATTGGCGTAAACTACCGCAATCTACCGAGAAGAGCCGGGTTCTTGTAATACCGGTTGGAGCCAGGCACAAGTGCCAGCAAGGTAGCGATTCTAAACGCCCTATGTATGACAATTATTGAATTGTTGTTTTCGTATTGATCGTCTCCCGGCCTTTTTCTTTGTTCTTCCGCTGCCTAGCCGGGGGGCGGATCCGGATCCCCAACAACGAGGAACACAGTTTGTGCCACCATCAGCGTGATCATCGCAATAGAAACCACAGATTCCATCACCACCTCGATTTGATGCTGGACGTAGCAGTAGTGGAAAGAAGAATTTATTTAAACGGAAAGGGAAACAGTTCAAGCGTTCAGGTACTGGTAGCTCTTCTAGTTCGAGTGAATCCAAACAACTGCGAGTTGGACGGAAATCGGATGTTTATTGTACCAAATGTGGAGGTCTTCACATCACCGAACAGTGTAGAGGAGTGTTTGGCCTTTGCCGTATCTGCAATCAACCCAGACACTTTGCGAGAATATGCCCCCAACGTGGTTCTGGAAGTTCACAGAATACTGGAGCATCGAGATCAATGCCACCGCCAGAAAGGAAATCATATTCTGTGCATTCATTCCAACCACAGATTCAGCATCAAGGTAGACAAGGAGGGAGCCAGACAGTGAGCCAACCTCCTAGGCAACAAGCACGAGTGTTTGCATTGACTGAGGAGCAAGCACAAGCAGCCCCTGATGATGTTATTACTGGTAATTGCTATCTTTGTAATTATCCTTCTTATGTCTTAGTTGATACCGGTGCTTCACACACATTTATATCTGAGGACTTTGTTGTATCAAATGTGTTGTATTTTGAACCCTTATCTGAGGTAGTATCTATTTCTTCACCTCTGGGGAGGGGTATCTTATCGATAAAATCTGTTAGAAATTGTATACTACAGTTTGAGGGTCATGAGATTGAGATTGAGATAGACTGTATTGTGCTTGGTCTGTCTGATTTTGATTGTATTATCGACATAGACATGTTAACCAAGTAAAGGGAAACAGTTGATTGTTTTCAGAAAGTGGTATGATTCAGACCTAAGAGGACCGACGAGTGGAAATTCTATGGTAAGGCATCACGAGCCAGAATTCCTTTAGTCTCTGTTCTTTCTATGACTAATCTAGTGCAGAAGGGAGCTGAGGTATTTCTTATTTATGCAGTAGATATGATGAAGACTAGCCCGAATTTGGCTGATATACCAGTAGTCTGTGAATTTTCTGATGTCTTTCCTGACGAGATTCCAGGATTGCCTCCATTTCGAGAGGTAGACTTCAGTAATGAATTGATGTCAGTTACACAACCGATATCGAAAGAACCTTATCGTATGGCACCAATTGAATTGAAAGAGTTGAAAGAAAAACTTGAGGATCTTCTTGCCAAAGGGTACATTAGACCGATCGTTTCCCCTTGGGGCGCTCCGGTACTATTTGTACGAAAGAAGGACGGGTCTATGAGGCTATGTATTGACTACCGGCAACTAAACAAAGAAACGGTAAAGAATCGATATCCTTTACCTCGGATAGATGATTTGTTTGATCGGTTGCAGGGTTCGTCAGTGTACTCGAAGATTGATTTGAGATCCGGCTATCATCAATTGAGGGTACGAGATGAGGATGTATCGAAGACTGCATTTAGAACGAGGTATGGTCATTATGAGTTCATTGTTATGCCTTTTGGGTTGACAAATGCTCCGGCAGTGTTTATGAGTTTGATGAACAGGGTATTTCAGAAATATCTTGATGATTTCTTGATTATATTTATTGATGATATTCTGATTTATTCGAAGAATGTGTGCGATCATGCTAACCATCTCAGAACTGTTTTGCAAACTCTAAGAGATGAGAAATTGTATGCTAAACTGTCGAAATGTGAATTTTGGTTGCGAAAAGTGGTATTTCTTGGTCATATTATTTCAGGAAATGGTATTTCAGTTGATACAAGTAAGACAGAAGCTGTAATTAATTGGCCTAGACCAACATCTGTACCAAAAATTCGAAGTTTTATGGGTCTTGCAGGATATTACCGACGATTTATCCAGGATTTTTCGAGTTCACCGAGGATTGGGATGTATTCTGATGCAGCAAGGACATGTTATTGCGTACGCCTCGAGACAATTGAATCCGCATGAGAATCTATATCCAATTCATGATCTTGAATTGGCAGCCATCGTTTTTGCGTTAAAGATATGACGACATTATCTATACGGTGAGAAATTTGAAATCTTTTCTGATCATAAAAGTCTGAAATATCTATTTTCTCAGTCTGAAATGAATATGAGACAATGAAGATGGCTCGATTTATTGAAAGACTTTGATTGCGAAATCAAATAATATCCAGGGAAGTCAAATGCAGCAGCAGATGTCCTTAGTAGAAAGGTATGTGCTTTGTCCTTGACTACTGTAGGTGTATCTAGCTTGATAGAAGATTGTTGTATTTCTGGGTACCTATTCGAGACAGATAGGAATCCTATTCGAGTTTGCGCTATCCGAGCTGAGCCAGAATTGTTCATTAGAATCAAAGAAGCACAGAAGAGGGATCCGAATATTCAGTGTTAAATTGAGATGATCAGATCTAGACATCAATCTGAATATCGGGTCAGTGCTGACGATATTTTATACGTGAATAACAGACTTGTTGTTCCAGATGTGTCAGATTTGAAACAACAGATATTGAATGAAGCTCACAGAATTAGATTCAGTATTCATCCTGGTGGCAGAAAGATGTACAATGATTTGAAAATTCAGTATTGGTGGAAGCAAATGAAGTCTGATGTGACTGACTTTGTTTCTAAATGCTTGAATTGCCAACAGGTGAAAGCTGAAAGAAAGAAACCTGCTGGTTTATTACAAAGTCTGTCAATTCCTGAATGGAAATGGAATCACATTTCCATGGACTTTGTGACGAGATTGCCACGATCATCCCGAGGATGCGACGCTGTTTGGGTGATTATCGATAGGTTGACGAAATCTGCATGTTTTATTCCTTATCGGATGACCTATCGTCATGATCAGATGGCGGACCTTTACGTTCGGGAAGTGGTAAGACTCCATGGTGTGCCACAGTCGATTGTATCTGATCGAGATCCGAGATTCACTTCGCACTTTTGGAATAGCATACAGCAAGCTCTAGGTACACATTTACATTTGAGTACCGCTTATCATCCTCAAACTGATGGACAATCTGAACTCGATGAAACTTTTAGCTACTTTGAACAGACGATTCAGATACTTTATCGGAAGGAAAAGCAACTCCGAACGAAGACCATTCCATTAGTGAAGATTCAGTGGAATCGACATGGAGTTGAAGAAGCTACATGGGAAGTTGAAGATGACATGAGACAACGATTTCCATATCTGTTCCAGTGATGTGAGTTCTTATTCAGTTGCTGATATTTCATTATTCTTATGTGTATACGGAATGCATATAGAGACCGCTTATGATTTCGACGACGAACTCATGTTTTAGAGGTGGAGAAATGTAAGGCACGGGATTATTTGATTTAATAATCCGAGATTATTTAAGTTTAATGTGAGAATATAAAATTTAAGAATATTTAGAGTTTGGAATTAAATTCTAATGTTCTTGAATTATTTTGGATTGAAATTGAGTTAAATTGATGGCCGAGGACTGAATTGCAATTAAGGAAGTTTCAGGGACTAAACTGCAATTTGGATTATATATATATATCTAATTTTAACATCTTCACCACTATGTTTTAACGTGAGAGGGCATTAGGTTCAGAGATTTCATATTCCATTTTGGTTATTTTATAAGCTTCGATTTTTCATCATCCGGCCGTCAGAATTTAGAAGCGATCGTATTTTGCGATCCTTGCGTCGAAGGCTTTGTTCTGATGTAAGTTGTATTATGTTCTACTATGATTTGATTTTGAGGTGCTTATGGAATCAGATTATGATGATATATATATGTTCTTGAGTGGACAACAATTGTATATCCAAGACGGATCGAGGAAAGTTCGGAGTTTAAATTAGTTATGATTTTTGAGCTATCTTTGAAAAGGAAGCTTGCTAGTATTGCTGATTTCGAATTCTTTATGCTGTTGTAGTGATGATATGGTTGTGATATGGATTGTAGTTGATTGATATCTTGATATATTTAAAGTTTCGGTTACCGATTTTTAGCGGTTACGCCGCCGGTTCGAGAATTGATGAGTTTTGGGGCAAATGATTGAACTGTGTATTGGATTGAGTTTGGATTCTGATTTTGATTATATTATACTCCCTTTCAGATTTTGAATTTGAATGGTGATGGATATCGAATGATTGGACCGAGATTGATATAAGTTCTTGCTACTACATGTCAGCATGAAGTTTGATATGAATGTTTTGGTGTTATGTTGCAGATTTGAAGCATTCAAAAACAGAGCTAAACAAAGGTATAGTTTGACATGGAGAGTCAGGGAATTTGAATACTCGAGAATGATATTTCTTGAGTTATCCCGACAAATCACATACTTGTTAATTACTGTTCTTGATTTAAAACTTGTAGTGATATTTGTTGATCCATCACAGGTAGTGGATCTTTGTTTTCGATATGAGATTATATGATATGAAAATGAATTGATTCTAATGCCAAGGTCGGATATGACCTTATTTTCGAAGTCTGAGTTGATTTTGTTAGATGGATATCCATGTCAAGATCGGATACGAATCTTGATGGCATCGATTCGAGATGAATCAGTTCTTATTTTGAGATATGATGATATATTCATTTCATTTCGATTTGATATGGTAGTTTTGATATAAACTGATTGACGTTATTCCATGTATATGTCGATTATACTGAGATTGTTTTCTCACCGGAGTTTTCTGGCTGTTGCCTTGTTTTGTATGTGTGCATGGCAATAGGTGGGGCAGGAGCTGGCCGGAGTCAACAAGGATAGCTCGAGGATTGAACCATAGAAGTGTGGGTATGGTTAAGAAGTAGAGTAGTCAGACTTTGAACTCAAAAATGTTGTAGTTGCTACACTGATGTCCTATGTATATTTAAATCAAGTTTTATTGTAGTAACTTTTGAGTTTGACATCTACATAACATGCGTTAGACTAATGTTTTATTTATACTCGAGTTCCTTTAAATTAATGGAAGCATGTTCAGATTTCAGCGAGAAAAATTGAAGAACTAGATTTAAAAAAAAAAAATTTTCCATTAGTTAACTAGGTTAGCTTAGTAATCGCCCATAAGATTAGAGAAGTAATCGAGGTCCCCACAAAGCTAATCGAATAAAGTTTTGATCCTCGGTAAAGTGTACTTATTCTTCACAGTAGCCTTGTTCATTTGCCAAAACTCGATGCACATCGTCATCAAACCATCCTTCTTCTTCACAAACAGAATAGGAGCTCCCCACGGGGACTTTCTTGGCCGAATAAAGCCTTTAAGGTTGTTCTATAGATCAAATATCAGTCTATTATGTGATAAAAGCTATTGTCTTTATAACTTAAATCAGATAATACGGAAGCTAATTACAATTACCTACAAATTTTATACGAGTTTTCACCACCCAAAACATGTCATATCCCTATTCTTCCAATTTTTCTTCATTTCTATCCGGAACGGGATATATACTGAATCATGAACAATTGAACAGTGCATAAAATAAGTAGTACTGACGTTAACTTAATTTTATGTGATTTATTGATAATACTCTAATTTTTAATCTTGTATGATGGTGAAACCTAATCATTATGATTAATAGTGTAGAATTATCTATTCTCATGTTATAACAGCTTAGAATAGTGTTGATCAAACATAGTACTTGAATGATATACTTTTGAAGAACAAAATCAAATATTTCATAACATAATTTGGAATAGGTGTACGTATCAAAAGCCCATCTACCACCTATGAAACACATATTTGTGACAAGAAGGGTTTGTAAGATCGTGCAACAGTCGAACAAAAGCTTATAAAAATCGCAGCATTGTCTCGGTTAACTGTATTTACTCAAATTCGATGCAGGTAGAATAACATCAACTTACTCGTTTAATATGAAGGAAAATCTCTTCTCGGATATAGTAGTTCTTTGTGAGGTGTTAGTTTTCATTTGACTTTAATTATAGGTACAAACGGAAACGGATCGATCAGCTCTTCTATGGCTCTTAATGACTATATTTTAAGGTATTCATGGTGATAAAATATGATTTATGAGAATCGAAGTAACTTTTACAAATAAAAAGGTTGAAGAACTTGGAAAGTATCCGGTACAATTTCAACAAAAATATTTTCACGGTTTAAAAATATAAAAGATTTCAATATAAGAATGTAGATTTATCAGATTTGAGAAAATTACCGAACAAAATGGATCTTGATGAATATACATCATGAATAGATCGTTCGGGTAATTGTTTTTAAAATCTTTTGAAAAGAGAAGCATTAAATGACATCGTACTGGGTAAAATATATTGCATAATTATCCGGAGAAAGAAAATCGTTCACAGGAAAATATTATCCGGATACGGAAGAAGTTTACCGTTTAATTGAAAATGTCATCGGATGATGTGCATTATCCGAACTAATCATACATATGAAAACGTTATCCGGATAAAGAAATATTCACCGCCAACAAATGTCATGCGGTTTCAACTGACGGGAAGAATCGGAATATACCACAAAACCTCCTGAACCTGAAGGTAAAGCTAACATGGGCGCTGTAGTTAGCTTCTCTTTGAGCAATTGGAAGCTGTTCTCGCATTCTTCCATCCCAACAAATCTCTTATCCTTCTGGGTCAGCTCCATCAAAGGCTTAGCTATACTAGAGAATCCCTCGATGAAGCGTCGATAATAGCTAGCCAATCCGAAAAAGCTACGAATCTCCTATAAGTTCTTGGGGAGTTCCCAATTCAAAACCGCCTCTAATTTACTGGGATCAACAGATAACACTTCAGCCGAAATGATATGACCCAGAAACACCACTTTATCCAACCAAAACTCACATTTTGAGAACTTAGCATACAACTGTGAAATACCAAAGTGTTTCGAGGACCAGCCTCAAGTGCTCTTTATGCTGCATGAGGGTCTTCGAGTAAACCAATATGTCATTGATAAAGACAATCACAAACTGATCGATGAACTCTACGAAGACTCTATTCATTAAGTCAATGAAAACTGCAGGGGCATTAGTCAAACCAAAAGGCATAACCAAAAACTCATAATACCCGTACCTTGTTCTAAACGCAGTTTTCGCAACATATTCCTCTCTAATTAGCAACTGATGATACCCTGAACGTAGATAGATCTTAGAATACACGGCTGAACCTTGAAGCTAATCGAATAAATTGTCGATCCTCCGTAAAGGGTACTTATTCTTCACAGTAGCCATGTTAATTTGCCGAAACTCGATGCACATCCTCATCAAACCATCCTTCTTCTTCACACACAGAATAGGAGCTCCCCACGGGGACTTGCTTGGCCGAATAAAGCCCTTCTCCAGCAGATCGCTAAGTTGTGCCTTCAACTCCCTCAACTCAGCTAGCACTAAACGATACGGTGTTCGTGAAATAGGAGTTGTGCCCGGCACAAACTCAATGCTGATGTATATCTTCCTTCTCGGAGAAAAACCAGGAATCTCCTCTGGAAACACATCAGGGAAATCACGAGCGATGGGGATGTCAACAAGCTCCACACATGACTTCGAGGATGCGTCTAAAGCATAAATCATGAATCCTACATTCTCCAACGACAATAGGCTAAACATATCCATAATAGAGATCAACGGAATATTTGATTGGGAATCATGGCCGTAGAAGTTCCACTTCTCGCCAAACTGGGGCCAAAAACGCACAACGCCATGGAAACAATCCACGGTGGCCCTAAAACTAGACAACACGTCCATTCCCACTATGCAATCGAAATCCCACATAACTAACCGAATCAAATTGGATATCAGCACATTCTCGCCAAACCTAAGTATGCAATTCGACACCATCTGTTGGGAGAACAAGCTCGCACCGGCAGGAGTCACAACAGAAACAACATCACACAAAAGAGTGGTATGCAAACCATGCTCAACAATAAATGCATCAGCTATAAATGAATGTGATGCTCCAGTATCAAACAAAACACGTGCTGGAAAATCAAAAAACAGTGCAGGTACCTGATATGCCCTCTGCTTGATCCCTTGTCATGGCATAAACTTTAGCCTGCTGAGGCCCTCAGAAATGGTGTTGGAAAGTGTAACACCCCAGATTTAATGACTATACCCATTGTACCAACACTGGTCTTTCCAGCGTGTTTTTTACTCACTCGCACGCACCATGAGAAACTTCCCAGAGGGTTACCCATAATTGTTCCAAGTAAAGCACGCTTAACTTTGGAGTTCTTAAGTGATGAGATCCCGAAAAGAAGATGCACCTTGTTGGTGTGAGTAATACCAAATAAATCTGATAAGCCTACCTCAACTAACCTCAACTACATATATAACTTCCATGTATCGTAATCCATATCAATCCGGTGTGATATCAGTTCATTCATGTGCTCCTTTGCCTAGAAGCGTGCCAGGATCAGCTCATTATCCATGAAATCTCTTGGTACGACGATCACTCACCGCTCTATTTTGAGCCCAAGGTGTCACATGCCCACCAGCTTCCGCTTTTTTCGTCCCTGAACCACACCGTACTAAGAGAGGTCGGCTTTGATACCAACAATAACACCCCAGATTTAATGACTATACCCACTGTACCAACACTGGTCTTTCTAGCGTTTTTTGTCCTCACTCACACGCACCCTGAGAAACTTCCCAGAGGGTTACCCATCCCAAAATTGTCCCAAGTAAAACACGCTTAACTTTGATGTTCTTAGGTGATGAACTCCCGAAAAGAAGATGCACTTTGTTGGTGTGGGTAGTACCAATTAAATCTGATAAGCCTACCTCAACTAACCTCAAATGCATCTATAACTTCCCAGTCTCGTAATCCCTTTCATTTCGGTGTGGGATCGGTTCATTCATGTGATCCTTCACCTAGAAGCCTGCCAGGAGCCGCTCATTATCCGTGCAATCTCTTGCCACCGATGATCACTCCCCTTCCTCTTTTGAGCCCAAGGCGTCACAGGAAGACTGTCCAAAACGCGAAGGACCAGGCTGCTGGAACGGCCTATGCTGAGTTTCCCCCATCCTATGCTGCTGAAAAGGGAAAGAACAACCTCGAGATGACCCACCAGAATGACCCTGTGGTGGGGCAGCGGTATGCTGAGATCCAGCCAAAGGACATACTCTCGCAAAATGCCCATATTGACCGCAAAGATTGCAAACACCCTGAACCCCTACATACTGCGTCGAAGGGTGCTTAACTCCACATTGGCCACAAAATATGGCCCTGGGACTGTTGCTGCTACTCAAAATACCTTAACCAAAAGAACTAGAACCCTGATTCTTCTTAAACTGATGGCCACGAGGCCTGAACCTATGACGTTCAGGTTGTTGTGATGACTACTGAGGCTGCTGGGATGACTGAAAAAATTGGGGAGGTTACGCCCCTTGAACATTGGGACGTGTACCTTGAACAACTTGCGGCCGAACCCGAGACCTACGGTTCTGCAACCCTTCCTCAATGTCCATCGCTTTGTCCACCGCATCCGCATAACTAGTCGTGGAACTCGCCAACCCCAAGGAATACAGATCTTCGTTCCGCCTTCCAAGAATCGGTTCCTCTTCGCCCTCTCGCTGCCAGGAACATGAGGAACAGAAGCAAGGAGGGAAGAAAAATTTCTAGCATACTCCCCCACAGACATGGTTCCCTAAACCAAGTTATCGAACTCGCGCTCCCTGGCATTAACGACTCTAGAACGTACTCCTGACGAAAAGCAGTACAAAAACTGTTCCAAGTGATCCCCACATCAGTTTCATCAAGAGTTCGGGATGCACCTCTCCACCAGCGTTCTGCGTTCTTCCTCAACTGAAAAGTAGCTATGCATGTGGACAACAGGATACAATTGAAACAGGAAGCCAAATGAACTCAAGAAGCAGCTCAGCAGCTGTGCACAGATGAAATGAATGAGATGGAGAGTCCACATGTCGTGAGAGAGCGTGGTAGCTGTCCAATCGTCTCAACACACATTACCAGACGTAGAAACCATTTCACTCAACCTGTTGTCGCCCAGATCATGATAGCGTGCTAGATATCCAATCGTCTCATAGCGGCTAACAACAAGATCAGTTGTGAGATGAGGAGCACGGTATTGCTGCTTGTCCTCAATAACAAGCATCCTGGTACACGTAGGTTAGCACAACAACAAACGGCGAATAAAGTACGAGCTCAACAGATAGATGCGTGTATGCAATCACAACAGCTTGAAACAACTAAAATAGGACCGAGGCAAGCAACAATCAGCACGATATCATACACTGCACAACATAACAGCAAACATACATAAATATCCATGCTTATCCCAAAGCTGTAATACAAGCTCAAATCCGTACTGTTAGGATAAAATTTATGGTACCGTGCTTTGTAAGAATATGTTGAGGTTGATTTCAGCTATTGAAGGTACGAATTGAGCAGATTTAACAGCTTTGAGCGTGAACATGGCTGTGATCGATGTTATGGATCTGCTGATGTGAATTCTGTGCTTATACGTGTTACAGTTTGTGAAATTGATTGAATTCTATATTCTGTTTCACGCAATGAATTGTATGCATTGTGCATTGATTATTGAATTGGCATTCATGCATACATATTGAGCCTGACATATTGATTGATGACCTGATTGAGAGCCACGTTGTGACTGACCGACAGACTTGTTGTGCCTGAAAAGTCCAACGCTATCATCGGAGTGGTGACCGACTGACTTGTCGTGTCTGAAGACCACCAATCTGTGATGGGCTGACGGGTCATGAAGATCACGGATCGATGATTTCCACCGGCTGACTTGTTGTGCGGGGTATAGAGGCTCGATTGATACGATTTCCAGTTGACTTGCTGGTCTAGCTATCCGATCTTTGATAGCCCTCATGCATTCATTGCATTGATTTATAGCATGTTGCATGTTTAGCTGTTTAGATAGCTCTTCGTACTGAGGTTTGACCTCGTATTTGTTTTCCTGCTTTGTGTTGTCTGGGTCTGTGTTACCCATTTGCAGGATCTTCAGGTAACCAAGCTAGACAGAGTGGAGGTTAAGCTGGTCGATCCCCGTTTCCATGAGTCCCAGTTATTATATTTATGTATTTAACCGGGGGATGCCCCGTGTTACTATGTATTGGGGATCTGTATTTGATTTGGAAATAATTGTGTTACCTGTTTTATATGAGTCTCAGTCAACTCATATTTTGATTATGAATATTTGAATGTATGATTTTAAGTTCAGGCCTAAATTATTTCGAAAATTTTTAAGCCCGATTTTTCGCTTCCGTGATTATATGCTTAATTGTGCTATTATTTTGATTAATTAGCATGGGGCCTCACAGTAATGGATACTGATAGACGCGAAAGTCTGTTGGAGGATGAAAGGGATAGAGAAAGAAGAAGAACGGAATTGAGTGGATCAAATAGAAGAAGAAGACATTAGGATAGAATTGGTATTAATTTTTGTACAAATCTTGTGTACAATTTTCTTGTTAATGAAAGCTTGCATTCCAGCAGTTCGTGTGAAACTTATTTTTGCCTATTTATTTATCTCGGCTGCTAGGTTTTGTCATCACCAAAAAGGGGGAAATTTTTTAGGATAAAATTTATGGTTTTGGTGATAACAAATGTTAAGTTAAATCTAGATAATCAGACACAATTTGTAGTAGTTGTGAATCCAGACGACAGGCTTATCCAGACGGTGGCTACAGTAAATCAGTTGTGGGGTGAAACCAGTCGTTAGCTACAGTGGAGTGGTAAATCAGTCGATGGGTTATCCAGACGAGAGCTACAGTGAATCAGTCTTGGTATCGAATCAGTTGCAAGCTACAGTGGATTGCTTAACCAGACGCAAGCTACAGTGGATTGCTTAACCAGACGCAAACAGTGGTTCGTATTATCAGACACAAGTATTTGAGTGTTAGCGTATTGTGATAAAGATTGAAAAACTACAGCGTTTGAATAAGTTGGAACGACAACGTATTGGAACCAGTTGAGAGATACAGTAATTTGTGAATCCAGTCATTGTTTTGATACCAGACGCAGTAATCCAGACGTTGGAGTGTTTATTGATGTTAGCATAAACTACGTCGTTTTGATAAGTTGAAACGACAGCGTTTAGGTTAACGCTAAAAATCAGACGGTGGATTTTGAAAGTAAACCAGTCGTTGCACTCTCGAGCATATTCCAGTCGCAACATGTTATTCAAAGATGAAGAAATTTCAGGCGCAAGCGATAAAGAAATTCAAATACGATTGTTTACTCAAATTGGAAAAGATTAACAGAATCGTACAAATTGCCTGGAATTTAGGAGACAACGCCTGTACTATTTTGGGTAAATAGTACATATTTACAGAGGTTGTTATACGGTTATTGCACAGATATGGAAATCGACAAATTAGCTCTGACAGTGTGCAATTTACCTTGTAGTGGAGCATAGAATACGGTTACGAATTATCAGAATTTCAAAAAGGATTTTATTTCCTTAACAATTCAAATGACCGTTGAACGAAGACTATAAATACCAGCAGTTTTGAATCGAAGAACACAACTCTCGCTATTGCTATTGTTGAAACGCTGCCAAATTGATTTCTGAGCTACTTGCATTCTGAAGTTATCTTTCAAGCTCTCAAAGACTCGAAGAACCTTACAGTTCAAATCTTACATAGATATACTTTCGAGTCATCCTCTGGTTCACATTGTTGAATCGTGTTTCTTTGTTCAGAAACCAGAGGATTTTACAGCACTCAAATTACTGTATTCATTGTTATTATCATTATTGAGTCTGTAACAAACGTGCTCTTAAAAACCATTTGAAAATATTTCAAAGTGTTGTAAACCAACACTCCGTCTACGTGCTGGCTTAGAACAATGATTCGTGTTGATGGGGTGTGGGTTGTTGAGCCTTTTTGTGATCAATGGGTGAAGATCCCACGGCCGGTTGTATGTACTGAGGTATCTTGACAGTGCTCTTTTATGGATTTCTTCCCAGTTGTGAGTGAACCTTTCAGGCTTTTGAGGAAAAGATGGGCTGATGTTTGTCTGGAGGTTGTTGAATTTTGTGCTTCTAAGAGATTACTACCAGTTGGTTCAGTAAATTTTTGCATAGCCTTAGCTATTGTTGAACCAGATTCGAGTTTTGATTATCGACAGCCAACAGTGTTTGCTCTTCATTTTTCTCAGTTTTGTACAGTCTATATACAGTACAGTTTGTTCAGCAGATTGACTACAGAGGATATTTCTAGTTTTGTTGCAGCAATTGCTTCTGAGAGAACCGTGTTGAGAAATGTACAGATGGCTCAGACTACAGTCTCAGTTGCTCCGATTGTACAGTTTCTAGATGAGCATTCCTTTTCTGATTCACCTTCAGACGCCATTTCAATGGATTTTACTGCTCATGATACTGCTACTACTGCTTCTATTTCTCTACCAGCTGCTCCTCGTCCAGATATCACCGAGGCATTGAACCAGTTGCGAGCTTTGATAGATGAAATCCGTGAACAAGATGATTGTGCCAAGCACAAGGACACAATATTATTGCACCTACACGACTTTGAGAAGCAAGTTATCGCACGCATCGATGCACAAGATCGGGTTCTTGGGGCGTTGCGCAGAGACTCAAATGATCAACGTAATCTCTTGTCGTTGGAGTTACAATCATCTCATAAGCAGCTTGGCCCTCAGATTGTAACTACTGGTCTAGATGTCGTTGATGTTCGGAGAGTGGTTAGGGAGTCTCACCAAGAGCTTAATGCTAGAATCAATTCTCTTGATGATCAAGTGGAAGCTACTCGAAATGATTAACTAGAGTTTAGTGCTCAAGCACAGCAGACCCTAAATATCATTACCAGCCAACTAAGCGAACTTGTTGCATATATTAATCGGGGTGGTGATAACAAAAAGGGGGAAAGTAACAGCAGCCGAGGACCTCAACCTCCACCACCTCCCTTTGATCAAATCAGAGGCACTGGTGTTAATGTTAGTACACCAGATTTTGCGCAAAGAGTTGAAGTGGCACAGAGAAACATTATGGAGAGAGTAATTGTGAGGATTGAGAAATTCAAATAGTGATTAATCAGATTCTTGTAGGATTAATCACAGGATTTAGAGTTGTCGAATTTCTCTAAGTATTGAATCAGCCATAGAAAATTTTGGTAGTCAACGTGGGTCAACGGTACTGTAGCTTGCAGCTGGTGAAATTTGATATAGATAGTTACTGTAGCGTGTGAGACGTACGTCGTCGTTTCGATTGTAGAGGTTGCTGCTGGCAGACGTTGCATTTAGAGCTAGAGTTAGCGAGAGAGCGACACGTGTTGGTCAACATTTTTGAGTGTTGACTACTGGATCAGCAGATGCGTGAGTAAAGGAGCGACCAGCTGATGGTTTGAAGAACCAGTCGTAGAGGTAGAGCGACGTCGTTTTAATAATTCGAAACGCTGTGTTTTGAGTGTTGCGACTGGTACCAGCCGCGAGAGATTTGTTATGAGGAATGCGTTGCGACTGGGTGACCAGCTGTTGGCACAAATGCTTACGTAACTGTTACGGCGTCGTTCGGATTAGTTGACGCGTCATTGTTTTCGCTTGTTTGGCGTAACCAGTCGACTGATGGGTTTTTTAGAGATTTGTTACCAGCTTTTGGGTTGCTTCACAAGAGATATATGTTGTCAGCTGGTGAAGCTCTGCGACGTCTTTTGAGTTAGTTGGAACGGTGTCGTTTTGATGTTCTTTTGAGAATACATCGACTCTTTGTTGCGCCTGGTTTTGTTGTGGGCAACGACTGGTTTTGTTAGCAGATTTCTACTGTTCACGACGACTGATTATTCTTATGATCAGCAGACGTTGGATTTGAGAGATATATATATAGAAGTGTTGATCGACACTTAGAAATATTTCGAACCCGATATTTCTTATCTTCTTATCCAAACCCTCGTTGAGCTACTGTTCACCCGAACATATTTTCCTTAGATTACCGCCGTTCTCCGCCGATGATTTGAGTGATTTTGGTGGCGTTGGATTCGTCGTGAGTTGCTCTTTCGATTGCTGCCCATTTTAAGCCCTAAATCAATGTTGGAGAATAATTGCGAAGTTGCTGTGTTTTCGTACAGAGAATTTCGTTGGTTCTTCTACTGGTTTGAGTTTCTGGATTTGAGTTTGCAGGAGGTATCTACTGGGATTTTCGAAATCATGAAGAAGCTGACTTGCTTCAATTGTGGTACCGTGCCTTGTAAGAATCTGTTGAGGTTGATTTCAGCTATTGAAGGTATGAATTGAGCAGATTTAACAGCTTTGAGCGTGAACATGGCTGTGATCGAAGTTATGGATCTGCTGATGTGAATTCTGTGCTTATACGTGTTACAGTTTGTGAAATTGATTGAGTCCTATATTCTATTTCACGTAATGAATTGTATGCATTGTGCATTGATTATTGAATTGGCATTCATGCATATTGAGCCTGACAGATTGATTGATGACCTGATTGAGAGCCACGTTGTGACTGTCCAACTGACTTGTTGTGCCTGAAAAGTCCAACGCTATCATCGGAGTGGTGACCGACTGACTTGTCGTGTCTGAAGACCACCGAGCTGTGATGGGCTGACGGGTCCTGAAGATCACGGACCGATGATTTCCACCGGCTGACTTGCTGTGCATGGTATAGAGGCTCGATTGATATGATTGCCAATTGACTTGCTGGTCTAGCTATCCGATCTTTGATAGCCCTCATGCATTCATAGCATTGATTTATAGCATGTTGCATGTTTAGTTGTTTAGATAGCTCTTCGTATTGAGGTTTGACCTCGTATTTGTTTTCCTGCTTTGTGTTGTCTGGGTCTGTGTACCCATTTGCAGGATCTTCAGGTAACCAAGCTGGACAGAGTGGAGGTTCAGCTGGTCGATCCCCGTTTCCATGAGTCCCAGTTATTATATTTATGTATTGAACTGGGGGATGCCCCGTGTTATCATGTATTGGGGATCTGTATTTGATTTGGAAATAATTGTGTTACTTGTTTTATATGAGTCTGAGTCAACTCATATTTTGATTATGAATATTTTGAATGTATGATTTTATGTTCAGGCCTAAATTATTTCGAAAATTTTTAAGCCCGATTTTTCGCTTCCGTGATTATGTGCTTAATTGTGCTATTATTTTGAGTAATTAGCACGGGGCCTGACATTTTTAGTGTCAGAGCTTAAACTGGGATAAGCTCGATTTTTTTTATCACACTTGAGTCTAGGCACAGAGTTTTGATTTGATTTTGATTGACTCTGTGACTTATGTGATCTTATATCTGTCTATGTGATATATATCTATCTGCTGTGAGATCTTACCTCTAGACTTGTTTAGATGCCGCCGAGAAGAGGAAGAGGTAGGGCGACTAGACGTACTGAGGAGGAGTCTAGGGCAGGTAGTGATGATGATGTTCATCAGGTCGAGGATGTTACTAGACAGATAGGCGGGATGGAGTTGGTCTTAGCTAGGTTTCAGCGGACGAACCCTCCGACGTTTTCTGTAACAGAGGGTGGTGCAATGGCTGAGGCTTGGTTAACCCAGATGGAGGAATTGTTCGATACTTTGGAGTACGCTCCTGAGAAAAGACTGAAGCTGGCGGTGTTGCAGCTGAGAGACAATGCACAGCGCTGGTGGAGGGGTACTTCCCGTATCCTTCGTGATAGTGGGGCTGTGATCACTTGGGAGAGCTTCTACGAGGCCTTTCGACAGGAGTATACCCCAGAGTCCTTCTATAATAGCCGGGAGCGGGAGTTCGATAATCTGAGGCAGTGCAGCATGCGAGTGGCTGAGTATGCCCGACAGTTTTCTGCGCTTTTGTTCTATGTACCACACGTTGCCAACCAAGAGAGGACGAAGAGGAACAAGTTTTTGAAAGGCTTGAGGCTTGATTTGTACCGTATGGTTTTGTCTGGTTCGCCTGCGACCTATATTGATGCGGTGAACCGAGCAGTGGATATTGAGGAGAGTTTGATGGAGGTTGAGGCTCCGATTCAGCCGAATATTGGACGCACCTATCAGCCTGTTCAGGATGCGTCGCAATCTTTCTATTGTCCTCAGGGGTCGCAGCAGCAGCAGCAGCAGTCGAACCGCCAGAGATTTCGACCTCGAGGGAAATAGATCAAGAAGAAGGCGGATTCGAGTTCCTCTAGTTCTGGCAGTGGTTCTGGCAGCGGTTCTAGTGGCATGACGTGTGGACAGTGCAGAGGAAGGCATTCGACTTCGCAGTGTCGTGGAGTTCAGGGGTCCTGCCGTAACTGTGGATAGCCAGGACACTTCCTTAGAGTGTGTCCTCTGTTGAGGGGTCAGTCTTTGATTCCTTCGCAGCAGGGATCAGCTTGTGGTTCATCCCAGAGACCGCAGTTTCTTGCTCCTACTCAGCGATCTGGATTTCAGCCTAGTGGACCATCTAGGTTTGGAGCACCTCAGAGACCTCAGTTCCAGATTCCCCAGCAGGCTCAGGCGAATGCTTTGACTAGAGAGCAGGCTGAGGAGGTGCCTGGCATGATGATCGCAGGTACATGCTCTGTTTTTGATTATCCTGCGAGAGTTTTATTTGACACTGGTGCATCACACTATTTTATTTCTGGGTTGTTTGTTTGTGATAATGGGTTGAGTTCTTCCGCATTGTGTGATGTTGTTTCCGTGTCTACCCATGCTGGTGTAAATCTGTGGTCCCGTGAAGTGGTGTTGGATTGTGTGCTTCGATTTGATGAGCATGTTTTGGTGTCCAATCTGATTGTTTTGGGAATGAGAGATTTTGATTGTATCTTGGGGATGGACGTGTTATCTAGTTATAAGACTACGGTCGATTGTTTTCATGGTGTGGTGAGATTTCTCCCTGACTCGGGAGAGAAGTGGGAGTTCTATGGTGCCGATTCGTGCTCGAAGATTCCACTAGTTTCTGCCATGGAGATGTTTAGCCTGCTATCGTTAGGTAATGCGGGATTCATGATATATGCACTTGACAGTTCCCAAGATCCGCGATTGGAGTTGAGTGATATTCCGATCGTTCGAGAGTTCCCGACGTGTTTCCAGATGAGATTCTTGGATTCCCTCCAAGATGTGAGATAGATTTCAGCATTGAGTTGGTGCCCGGTACTGCCCCGATTTCTAGAGCTCCTTACCGGTTGGCGCTAGCAGAGTTGAAAGAGTTGAAGGACCAGTTGAGAGATCTCTTGGAGAAAGGCTTCATCAGATCGAGTATGTCGCCTTGGGGAGCTCCGATTCTTTTTGTGAAGAATAAGGATGGATCTATGAGGATGTGTGTGGACTTTCGACAGCTGAATAAAGCGATGGTGAAGAACAAGTATCCTTTGCCGAGGATTGATGGCTTGTTCAATCAGTTGCAAGGATCGGTCGTTTACTCGAAGATTGATTTGCGCTCTGGTTATCACCAGTTGTGGATTAGAGACGCTGATGTTGCGAAGACAGCTTTCCGGACTCGATATGGCATTATGAGTTTCTGGTCATGCCTTTTGGGTTGACTAATGCCCCAGCTGTATTCATGGATTTGATGAATCGCGTCTTCAGCGAGTACATCGATCGGTTTGTGATCGTCTTCATAGATGACATCCTGGTGTATTCTAGGAGCTTGAGAGAGCATAAGGAGCATTTGAGACTGGTGTTGCAGAGATTGAGAGACTCGCAACTGTACGCTAAGTTCAGCAAGTGCGAATTCTGGGTTGATCGAATTATCTTTTTGGGTCACGTGATTTCGGCGCAAGGGATTTCGGTGGATCCGAGTAAGGTCGAAGCAGTTCTTAACTGGGAGAGACCCAGGAACGTTTCAGAGATCCGCAGTTACTTGGGATTTGCTGGCTATTACAGGCGTTTTATCGAGAAGTTCTCTTCGATAGCTAAGCCTTTGACTCAGTTGACTCAGAAGGATAAGAGATTTGTGTGGACTGATGAGTGCGAGTACAGTTTTCAGACGGTGAAGGAGAAGTTGACTACTGTTCCTGTTTTGTCTTTACTTTCTGTATCCGGAGGATTTGTTGTGTGCTCCGACGCTTCTCTCAGTGGTTTAGGATGTGTGCTGATGCAGAACGGGTACGTTATTGCCTATGCGTCTCGACAGTTGAAGCCTCACGAGACGAGGTACCCTGTTCATGATTTGGAGTTGGCTGCGATAGTGTTTGCCTTGATGATTTCGCGACACTATCTGTATGGTGAAGAATTTGTGGTGTACACCGACCACAAGAGCCTGAAATATATCTTCACACAGTCTGATTTGAATATGAGGCAACGACGATGGATGGAATTGCTCAAGGACTTTAACTGTGAGATTCAGTATCAGCCTGGGCGGATGAACTCAGTTGCCGACGCATTGAGTAGGATGACCCAGGCTGCGATGCTTTCTTCTTTGAGTGTCTCTAAAGTCTATGAGAAGTTGAGTACTTCTGGTTGGCGATTTCAGTCGTGTGATCAGTACTTTATGGTTTCTTCGATTCAAGTAGAACCGTAGATTGTGAACGACATCAAGGAGGCGCAGAGGACTGATCCGTACATTCATGAGTTGAAGATTAAAGCCCGAAGTGGTCAGTCTGATGATTTCTCCGTTTCTTCGGATGGGTGTCTGAGATTTCAAGGAAGGTTGGTGGTTCCGAACTTGATCGATATGAAAGAGGCCATCATGAATGAAGCGCATTGTAGTCAGTATAGTGTGCATCCGGGCGAGAGAAAAATGTACCATGCCTTGAAATCTCACTATTGGTGGGAAGGCATGAAGAGCGACATTTCTGGTTTTGTTGCTAGATGTTTGAATTGCCAACAGGTCAAGGCTGAGAGAATAAGACCTGGTGTATTGTTACAGAGTTTAGAGGTGCCCCAATGGAATTGGGAGCACATCGCCATGGATTTTGTGACTCATTTACCTCGATCGAGTAGGGGATGTGATGCGATTTGGGTGGTGATTGATAGACTTTAGAATTCAGCCCATTTTATTCCCTATGACATGAGGTGTTCAATGAAGAAAATGGCGAAACTGTATATCGACCATGTGGTTAGATTGCATGGAGTTCCTGTTTTGATAGTATCCGATAGAGATCCAAGATTCACTTCCCGATTTTGGAAGAGCTTGCAAGCAGCGATGGGTTCGAGATTGGCTATGATTACAGCCTATCACCCCCAGACAGATGGCCAGTCTGAGCGGACTATTCAGACTTTGGAGGATATGCTGCATGCAGTAGTGATGGATTTCAGTGGTGGCTGGCAGGATTCATTGTCGTTGGTTGAGTTTTCGTATAACAACAGCTACCAGGTGACTATTGGAATGGCTCCATTTGAAGCATTGTATGGTCAAAAATGCAGATCTCCGATTTGTTGGGAAGAAGTTGGTGAGAGACAGCTTTCTACCCCTGAGTTTGTGCAGCATATGAAAGATCATATTGATTTGATTCGAAGTTGAATGAAGGCTGCACAAGATAGATTCACTAGCTATGCTAACAGAAGGCGTCGATCGTTAGAATTTGAGGTTGGCGATCGAGTATTCCTCAAAGTTTCTCCTTTCAAGAGTGTGATGCGCTTTAGATTTAAAGGAAAATTTGCTCTAGATTCGTTGGTCCCTTTGAGATTATCGAGCGGATTTGACAGTTCGCTTATCCATTGAGGCTGCCTGATGAGTTAGGAGTGATGCATGACGTTTTTCATGTGTCAATGTTGAGGAAATATGAGCCAGATCCGTCCCATGTATTGAGAACCGACGAAGTTGAGCTGGATTCTGCCTTGAGTTATGTTGAATATCCAGTTCAGATTCTGGATAGGAAGGAGAAGCAGCTGAGGAACAAAGTAGTTCCGTTGGTGATGGTCCATGGAGCAAGAATGGCAGAGAAGAAGCAACTTGGGAACCGGAAGAGAAGATGCAGCGCGAGTGGCCGCATCTATTTGAGTAGATAGATGTATTAATTTTCGGTTTCTGGTTGTGTTTTCCTTAGTTCTTGTTTGTGAATTGTCCAGTTATCTTGAACTCTTGGATTTGTAGCAGTTGAATTTCCGTTTTGTGTTCTGCTGTTGCGATAAATTGATTGGATCCTTCCCTGAGTTTGCCTTTGATTTCGAGGACGAAATCTCTTAAGGTGGGGAGAATGTGAGGATTGAGAAATTCAAATAGTGATTAATCAGATTCTTGTAGGATTAGTCACAGGATTTAGAGTTGTCGAATTTCTCTAAGTATTGAATCAGCCGTAACAAATTTTGGTAGTCAACGCGGGTCAACGGTACTGTAGCTTGCAGCTGGTGAAATTTGATATAGATAGTTACTGTAGCTTGTGAGACGTACGTCGTCGTTTCGATTGTAGAGGTTGCTGCTGGCAGACGTTGCATAGCGCGAGAGTTAGCGAGAGAGCGACACGTGTTGGGCAACATTTTTGAGTGTTGACTACTGGATCAGCAGATGCGTGAGTAAAGGAGCGACCAGC
The DNA here is from genome assembly GCA_001598015.1 of Dorcoceras hygrometricum. NCBI lineage: Eukaryota > Viridiplantae > Streptophyta > Magnoliopsida > Lamiales > Gesneriaceae > Dorcoceras > Dorcoceras hygrometricum. The sequence goes on from KV002504.1 coordinate 422,274, forward strand.
TGATGGTTTGAAGAACCAGTCGCAGAGGTAGAGCGACGTCAATTTAATAAGTCAAAACGCTGCGTTTTGAGTGTTGCGACTGGTACCAGCCACGAGAGATTTGTTATGAGGAATGCGTTGCGACTGGGTGACCAGCTGTTGGCACAAATGCTTACGTAACTATGACGGCGTCGTTTGGATTAGTTGACGCGTCCTGTGTCTTCGTACAGAGAAGTTCGTGGGTTCTTCTGCTGGTTTGAGTTTCTGGATTTGAGTACGCAGGAGGTATCTCCTGGGATTTTCGAAATCGGGAAGAAGCTGACTTGCTTCAATTGTGGTACCGTGCCTTGTAATAATCTGTTGAGGTTGATTTCAGCTATTGAAGGTACGAATTGAGCAGATTTAACAGCTTTGAGCGTGAACATGGATGTGATCGATGTTATGGATCTGCTGATGTGAATTCTGTGCTTATACGTGTTACAGTTTGTGAAATTGATTGAGTCCTATATTCTGTTTCACGTAATGAATTGTGTGCATTGTGCATTGATTATTGAATTGGCATTCATGCATACATATTGAGCCTGACAGATTGATTGATGACCTGATTGAGAGCCACGTTGTGACTGGCCGACTGACTTGTTGTGCCTAAAAATTCCAACGCTATCATCGGAGTGGTGACCGACTGACTTATCGGGTCTGAAGACCACCGAGCTGTGATGGGCTGACGGGTCCTGAAGATCACGGACCGATGATTTCCACCAGCTGACTTGCTGTACGTGTATAGAGGCTTGATTGATATGATTGCCAGTTGACTTGCTGGTCTAGCTATCCGATCTTTGATAGCCCTCATGCATTCATAGCATTGATTTATAGCATGTTGCATGTTTAGTTGTTTAGATAGCTCTTCGTACTGAGGTTTGACCTCGTATTTGTTTTCCTGCTTTGTGTTGTCTGGGTCTATGTTACCCATTTGCAGGATCTTCAGGTAACCAAGCTGGACAGAGTGGAGGTTCAGCTGGTCGATCCGCGTTTCCATGAGTCCCAGTTATTATATTTATGTATTGAACCGGGGGATGCCCCGTGTTACTATGTATTAGGGATCTGTATTTGATTTGGAAATAATTGTGTTACCTGTTTTATATGAGTCTGAGTCAACTCATATTTTGATTATGAATATTTTGAATGTATGATTTAAGTTCAAGCCTAAATTATTTCGAAAATTTTTAAGCCCGATTTTTCTCTTCCGTGATTATGTGCTTAATTGTGCTATTATTTTGAGTAATTAGCACGGGGCTGTTAGAGTAGATGCCCAACTAGCCAACTTGTGGCGTGTGGGTTCCTAGACTCTTATATGAAACGATCTTTATATATGATATTCGCATTTATTTATGGCATTCTTTACTTTCATTGTGTTGTATGATGATTAACAATTGCATTGAGTAAAGACCTAAAATGCACTGTAGTGTATGTTAGATGTGATAGTGGGTATGACGGCTATCATGAAACACATCTAATAGTCACTGTGTATTCTGAAGACGTTCTTAGTCGATTGGGCCGTCAAAACGAGGATAAGGCCGGCCGAGCTCGAGACTAGTATCTGCAATGCGAAGTACCATGTTTCATTGGTAGGGAACATTGTGATGTTCTGAGCATGCAGATAGATAGTGACATGGTGATCTATCGAACTACCCTCGCTCGGACTTTCCAAGTGGTTACCATTTGTCGAGTGGATAAGTCCGAGGTCTTGGTTGTACTGATTAGTCCTCACGACTCGAAATGTCATTGAGACTCTACATGATAGGCGTCTCACTTTGACCCGTTTGCCGACTCACTTGGGGTCATTAGGCGGCGGGATTGGGTGAGGTCCCGATGCATGTAGGAGTCGATGCTTCGTTGTCGAGGATTCACCGCTCGCTTACATGCGTGGATATCCTATGCTATCTGAGGGGATAATAGTGTATAAATCTCTGGCCAGAGTACTAGAAGTGTTTTAGGTAAATGGGTTTACATAGTTACACTCGTGATGTCACTATTCGATCTCCAAGATGTATGCGTAGCTATCGGATCTTTAGCGACTCTCGATTTACCAATGGTCGTTGATCTGATCGGGATATATGGATTGAAAGGACCGTACTGTACGCTAACCACGACCAACTGGTTCTTGCAGGCACTATCAGTGATACCTAGGGGATCATGGGACGATGTTGCTAGACGCT
>KV002504.1:424896-437501 GCA_001598015.1 Dorcoceras hygrometricum
GCTGATCTCGTCAGGCCTTCTAGTGCAGGCTGACAAAGGAACCTTGCTTCCGGTCGTGGACCTGATTGACGATCTACAGCCGCCTACCGACAATAGCCAGTTTCCTCGTGAAACTGGTCGGAGCCAGGCGCCTAGACGCCAGCAGTACCATCAAGACCACTATGATGGTTTTTGATTTGTTTATTGTATTGAACGTTTCCCGACGCTAATTTTAAACTTCTGTTGCGCCACCGGGAGACGGGATCCGGATCCGCCACCGTTTTTCCAACAGGGGCCTGACAGTAATGGATACTGATAGACGCGAAAGTCTGTTGGAGGCTGAAAGGGATAGAGAAAGAAGAAGAAGGGAATTGAGTGGATCAAAGAGAAGAAGAAGACATTAGGATAGAATTGGTATTAATTTTTGTACAAATCTTGTGTACAATTTTCTTGTTAATGAAGCTTGCATTCCAGCAGTTCGTGTGAAACTTATTTTTGCCTATTTATTTATCTCGGCTGCTAGGTTTTGTCATCACCAAAAAGGGGGAAATTGTTAGGATAAAATTTATGGTTTTGGTGATAACAAATGTTAAGTTAAATCTAGATAATCAGACGCAATTTGTAGTAGTTGTGAATCCAGACGACAGGCTTATCTAGACGGTGGCTACAGTAAATCAGTTGTGGGGTGAAACCAGTCTTTAGCTACAGTGTAGTGGTAAATCAGTCGATGTGTTATCCAGACGAGAGCTACAGTGAATCAGTCTTGGTATCGAATCAGTTGCAAGCTACAGTGGATTGCTTAACCAGACGCAAGCTACAGTGGATTGCTTTACCAGACGCAAGCTACAGTGGTTCGTATTATCAGACGCAAGTATTTGAGTGTTAGCGTATTGTGATAAAGATTGCAAAACGACAGTGTTTGAATAAGTTGGAACGACAGCGTATTGGAACCAGTCGAGAGCTACAGTAATTTGTGAATCAATCGTTGTTTTGATACCAGACGCATTAATCCAGACGTTGGAGTGTTTATTGATATATAGCGTAAACTACGTCATTTTGATAAGTTGAAACGACAGCGTTTGGGTTAACGCTAAAAATCAGACGGTGGATTTTGAAAGGAAACCAGTCGTTGCACTCTCAAGCATATTCCAGTCGCAACATGTTATTCAAAGATGAAGAAATTTCAGGCGCAAGCGATAAAGAAATTCAAATACGATTGTTTACTGAAATTGGAAAAGATTAACAGAATCGTACAAATTGCCTGGAATTTAGGAGACAACGTCTGTACTATTTTGGGTAAATAGTACATATTTACAGAGGTTGTTATACGGTTATTGCACAGATATGGAAATCGACAAATTAGCTCTGACAGTGTGCAATTTACCTTGTAGTGGAGCAGAGAATACGGTTACGAATTATCAGAATTTCAAAAAGGATTTTATTTCCTTAGCAATTCAAATGACCGTTGAGCGAAGACTATAAATACCAGCAGTTTTGAATCGAAGAACACAACTCTCGGTATTGCTATTGTTGAAACGCTGCCAAATTGATTTCTGAGGTACTTGCATTCTGAAGTTATCTTTCAAGCTCTCAAAGACTCGAAGAACCTTACAGTTTAAATCTTACATAGATATACCTTCGAGTCATCCTCTGGTTCACATTGTTGAATCGTGTTTCTTTGTTCAGAAACCAGAGGATTTTACAGCACTCAAATTATTGTATTCATTGTTATTATCATTATTGAGTCTGTAACAAACGTGCTCTTAAAAGCCGTTTGAAAATATTTCAAAGTGTTGTAAACCAGCAGCTGCGTCTGCGTGGAAGTTTGTGAATTTAGTGGTGCTAGGAGTTCATACAAGTGAGGCTTGTGTGATCGGGTGTCTGCAGAAGGACTGTGTACATCAAATCTTCTAGTGATACCTTCCTGAAAAGGAAGAAGGGGAGACGTAGGATATTTATATCCGAACTTCCAGAAACAAATTCTGAGCCCTACTCTTTACTTTACGCATTTATTCATTATCTACTGTTCACAAATTAATCGGCTTCATTCCGCATTTTTAGTTAGCCGAGAGGTTTGCATTTAACTGAGATACCTCAAGTTTGGTAACTCGAACTTGAGTTAAGCAACGTGTGTAAAACGTTTTGAAAAGAATTTGAAATAGAAAAATCGTAGGAGTTCATTCAAACCCCCCCCCCCCTCTGAACTCCTGTACTTGTTGTGATCCTATTTTTGGGACCATCACGTACCTTAGCTTCTGTGCTACAATTACCACAAGGAAAGTCCCGAATTGCTCAGATCTAAAACCTGCTTAGCCATACGAAAATTAGCTCAGGGACAGTAAGCACAGAAACTCACACTGGGAGCCACCAGCTCAACCCAGCTCTATCCTACCCTTCAAGCACAACAGATAGCTCTAAACGAAGCATAAGGAAGGATCTAACACTTATTCGGAAGCATTACCTAAACTGAAAACCCAAGCGACTGAAATACGAACAGTCAACACACTGAAGCTTCTTCGCGTTCCTCTTATAGCTCACCAAAGTCTTCAAAAAGAAGTATACAACGAACGGTCTTGGCAAGAGGAATCTAGCGCTACCAATCTTGCTCCAATCGGAGTTGTCTACCGCCGACAATCGGAAGAAATAGACTACGGTGAACAATAAGGGTTTCTCTACAGTAGAGGATATGCTTACGTGGAGAGATATTTTCTAAGTGTTGGGAGAAGAAGGATGATCGCACAGTCAATGTCTTCTATTTATATAACTCAAATCTGTTGAGATCTGGTGAACAGTAGCCACCGACAACTCAGGCTCACATCTGTTACCAACTCAGATCTAGGCACCATACCAGATTTGGACTCTTCCCCGCTATAACAAATCGCTACCTCCAAACAACGTCTCCCAGGCGTCCCAATCAGATCGACCAACTCACTGGTCTCTCTCTCTCCCAGCTTGTATACGTCGCCCAGCTGCACTCTAGAATAACATACACAAGATCTGGTATCTCAAAACATTACACTGGACACCCAGCAGCAACAGATCCGAACGTAAGTAGTATCAACATCTCTTAGCTATAACAGATCATCACTTGGCCCACTCACACGTGTCATCCAACTAGATCCTAAATGGATATCATTAAACGGCGTCGCAGCGCAACCCAGATACGGCTGAATAGATCTCACACATTCAAATCTTACCTAAGTCGGTACCTATGAACCGTACCGATTTACACTAAAACCACTAACCAGGCCGGTCCACACAGTACTACCAGATTTCGCCCCTTCAAATCTGGTTTCTCCCAAAGCGACGTTGCTCTGTTACCCTCTTCGAATATCCAACTTAGCGTACCCAAAATGTCTTGAGAAAACAATTCTTAAGCACCCAACCAGCCAGATCTGAACGTTCTACGAAAACTAACCCAAACCTGGTCCATGCTAAAACCACTAACCAGGCCGGTCCACACAGTACTACCAGATTTCGCCCCTTCAAATCTGGTTTCTCCCAAAGCGACGTTGCTCTGTTACCCTCTTCGAATATCCAACTTAGCGTACCCAAAATGTCTTGAGAAAACAATTCTTAAGCACCCAACCAGCCAGATCTGAACGTTCTACGAAAACTAACCCAAACCTGGTCCATGCACTGACCAACTTACGTTCACTAAGAATACAAGCTCAAAGTTGGCCCGCATCAGATCAGCTCACGCCTGATCCGATCTATGCTAAATCCGATTAATTAAATTAATTTCTCCACAAATATTTCGGGTCTCACATGTACAATGGATGTGCTGAGGCACATGACTGGTAACCCAAAGCTGCTATCAGATTTGAAGACATGCAGTGGACCTAAGATCACCCTTTGGGACAATTCAAACGGTAACACTGTGGGTAAGGGTAATCTTACCCATGGTAACTTCCCTATCAACAATGTTCTTCTAGTTGAAAATCTATGTTACAATTTAATTAGTAACAATGAACTGTGCGATAGTAATTACTCTGTAAATTTTCAAAAGCACACATGCACAGTTCAGAATCCAGAAGTTCTGATCGTGTTAGTATTATACAGATCGGGGAATACCTACAAAGTTTAATGGTCAGATCAGTCTCATTCTGAACAAACCTTCCGAGTAGCTGACTCTTCTAAGAGCTGGCTATGGCATCAGCTTATTAATCATCTGAATTTTAAATCAATTGAAAATCTGAGTAAGAGTGACTTAGTTACTGGTTTGCCAAAATAAATTTATCAAAAGACAAGATTTGTTTTACTTGTTAGCTGGGGAAGCACATCAAATCCACTTTTAAAAATAGAGGCAATAACAAAACCTTCCGAAGCCTGGAAATTTTACATATGGATCTTTTTCTCCTATACATGTGACCATCTTAGGGGTACTGAAATACACCCTTATGGTTGTTGAAGGTTTTTCAACATCTGATAAAACTTTTAAAACGTTTGCAAAATGACAAATCTTGTAGTGTCAACCAGATCAGAAGTGATAGAGATACTGAATTTTTAAATTATAGACTATCCTCTTATCTGGATCACATTGGAATCAAGAATAAGCTTTTAACAGCTATAACACCTCATAAAAATGGGTTTACTGAGCGTAGAAATCTACTTTTAAAGAAGCTGCTACAACTATGATTGTTTATTCAAGAATTTCTAGAAGTTTTAGACCGAAGCAGTTAACACATCTTGCTACAATCAGAACAGATCGATGATTAATAATCATCATGGTGTAACCCCATATGAGACGTGGAACAACAAGAAACCTGGATTTCTTATTTCAGGGTGTTTGGATGGAGATGCTTCATTCATAACAATGGAAAAAATCATCTAACAGCTTTCGACGTGAAATCTGATGCGGGAATATTTCTAGGATATTCAGCCGTGAAAGAGCATATCACGTCTTCAACACCAGAACGCTGACTATAAAAGAATCAGCTCACGTAGTGTTCGATATGACCAGCTTTCGATCTACTTCAGTTGCGAACTTGATCGATTTGTGCACCCGTTGGGAATCAACCAACCCAAATGAATCAAGGGATGACGAGGCACAGATCAGAATCCAAGCTGATGATCAGCACGCACTGGACACACCACTTACCATTGCTATATTCAAAATGTTGCGCAAGCTAATTCCCAAGTAACAATGAAGTCAATGATTTGACTAATGTTGACCCAGTGCAGGACCAGCAAGCAACAGGTGTGCCAGCTGTCGAGGCTGCTTTGGATAGCGTGCAAGTGATGATCATGTGGATGTGTATACAGATCGTACGAAAACTGATCGCACGCAAGATGATGAAAATCACATGCAAGCTGATACAGATCGCGCACAAACGGATATACACCACAAGCAAGTTGATGACCGAAACATATCAGGAGTTATCGCACAAGCTGAACAAGTTCAAATCACAGGCATCAGCACTCAGCACAAAGAAAATCCCTTTGGACCTAATCTTCGGTGGCATAGATATCACCCACCTGAACAGGTCATAGGTAAGGTTACTTCACCAGTTCGCACACAAGGCCCGCGTATGCATGAGTATTTCAATTCAACATTTATTTCTCATATAGAACCTAAGCTGATTAATGATGCCTTAGTAGACCCGAGCTGGGTAGAAGAGATGCAGGACGAACTGAATCAATTTGAACGAAGCAAAGTCTGGACATTAGCTCCTAGGGCATCTAATAACTTTTTAATTGGAACGAAATGGGTCTTTAGGAATAAATTAAATGAATACAGTATTGTTACTAGAAACAAAGCTAGGTTGGTAGCACAAGGTTTTAGACAATTAGAAGGAATAGACTTTGATGAAACATTTGCACCAGTAGCTAGATTAGAAGCCATTCAAAGACTTCAAAGTCTTTCAGATGGATGTGAAGTGTGCATTTATAAATGGCATCATAACTGAGGAAGTGCATGTAACACAACCTCCAGTCTTCGTAAATCATAAATTTCCAGGTCACGTCTATAAACTGGATAAAGCTATATATGTGTTGAAGCAAGCACCCATAGCTCGTTATGATACACTATCTAAATTTTTGTTAGAACATGATTTCGTAATAGGCATAGTCGATAAGACACTATTCAAATTTGTTAAAAATGATCGCGTGTTATTAGTCCAGATTTATGTTGATGATATTATCTTTGGATCTACTAAGCCCAAATTGTGCCAAAAGTTTTCAAAGCTAATGCAGGACAAGTTTGAGATGAGCATGATGGGAGAGCTGAAATTCTTTATTGGACTTCAAGTACGACAACTTGACCATGGAATCTTCATTAATCAAGAAAAACATACGAAAGAACTGCTAAAGAAATATGGAAGGGACAAACGCTCAGCTGCAGCTACCCCGATGAGTGCTTCAATCAAAATGGACAAAGATGAAGCTGGAACTACCATTGAGATATCATTGTATCATGGTATAATAGGCTCTTTGTGTCAGGCCTCGTGCTCACAACAGATTTAAAACACACAAACACAAGCGGAAGCTACTAAAAAGCGGGTAAATTTTTTGCTTTTTGGCCTGACGGTTTAAAACAATATAATTAAAAATAGTACGATACTCAAAGTAATCCCAGTTAGCAAAACCAACAACACAATACAACCAGTATAGCATCAAACACAAGCATCAGACTCCAACAACAGAATACAACAACAAAGCACAGGACATCCCCTGGCTAACTGTAGTGATACATAAATATATGCTATACGCTACTGGGATACTCTAACCACCTCCTGGGGCACCTCCAGCTGGGTTAGCTCCACGACCAGCTGAATAACCTGGACAACACAATAGGCAAGGAAAACAACCAAGCCCCAGAGGGACATGGGGTCAAACCCCAGTACGGAGAACAACTATAACAACAAAGCACAGGACATCCCCTGGCTAACTGTAGTGATACATAAATATATGCTATACGCTACTGGGATACTCTAACCACCTCCTGGGGCACCTCCAGCTGGGTTAGCTCCACGACCAGCTGAATAACCTGGACAACACAATAGGCAAGGAAAACAACCAAGCCCCAGAGGGACATGGGGTCAAACCCCAGTACGGAGAACAACTATAAAACAGCAGTAAACAGCAAGAATAAAATGCAGATGCTATGCATGAGACCAAAACAACAGCCGAAGGCTACAACCAAGGAAGGGAGCCAAAGAACTCAATGCACAACTCAACAGGATCTGCAATAGAATATGTGGCCACGGTGAGTGTAAGACATGTGGGCGCTACCCACTCGCCCCTACTCGCCCACCAATACCAGATGCATCAATAGCTCAACCTGCCGTTGCCCAACCTATGAACTGTGGTAGTTAGCCACTCGGCGCATAGGGGCTAACAAATCCCAGCAGGGAGATGAGAATGCGGAATCACCGCTCGCCCTCGCATCCTGGTAAGAAAACAGAGCAGTAACAACGAAACAAAGGCTGCAACAGCTGGTGGAACAATATGCCAATGAGTGTATGAACAACTAACAGCAAGCATATAACATATGCACAACAATCATACACGGCAGTATACAATGTAACAACAAGGCACACAGCAATTCCACCAATAGCCATCTCGCAATTTATTCAAGCCATAACCTCGCTGTAATACAAGCTCCAAATCTGTACCTTATATTTCTGTGCAATAGTCACCACAAATACAAGCCCTAGAGATTCAATTCCAACATACCTTATATTTCTGTGCAATAGTCACCACAAATACAAGCCCTAGAGATTCAATTCCAACACCTACCGAAGCAAATACATACAAAACCATCTCAGGCATACACTGAAGGTCACGGCCATCAACAGAAACTCACGGCAGGGAGTCACGAACTCAAACCAGCTATCATCCTACTCAACAACTCAATAGGAAGCTTAACTTAAGGCTAGGAACAAGATCTTATCAAATACAAACGAAGTTATACCTGAACTACGCAACACAAGAACAGGGCAGCAACTTCGCGCTCCACAACTAGCCAACCACAGCCTCCAAGACTGGTATAGGATGAAAGAGCTTCTAGAGAGGAGTCTAACGCTACCTCGATCGTTAAAACGATGACCGGAATCAACGGGAATTCGTCGGAGAAACTCACGGTGAATAGTACTAGGGTTCGAGAAACAGAGGTCGACAATCGAGAGAATATTTCGCTAAGTATGGGATCTGGTACTCAAAATCGAAGACCAATTCTTCCTTAAATACGTCTCGCAAATGCTGAAATCTGGTTAAAATGTCCACCGACAAAACCAGCAGTTGCGCTACTAAAATCCCAACCAGCAGTCGCGTAACAACCAACGGCTGATACAAATATACCAGACGCCATAATCAAAACGCTGCGTTCCAACTAATTTAGACTACGTCGTAAAGCCCAACGGCTGGATTCCTTACAAACCAAAAGCTGGTACCAGACGTCGCGTTCCAATTAAATCAAACGGCGTCGTATAACCCCAGCGTCTGGATTTCTTAGCGTTAACCAAAACGACGTCGCACATCCTACGTCATCCAGTCGCTAACTCTCGTGCAAAACAACCAGACGCAAGCTACAGGAAAGTTTAATGGCGTTGACGTCTTCTCCCAACGAAACAAACAACCAGACGACGCACACACGAACAAATCTCTCGCAGCTGGTACCCAGAACGGCGTCGCACCAACCTAACTAGACGCTGTCGTTTCCCACTCGATACAAAACACGCTAAAACAACGTCTGATCAACAAAATGCGCTACCAGACTTCACCTAAACGATGAAGTTTAGATCTCTTGCGCCACCAAATACGCGCTACGACTGGATTTCGCTACCGACCAGCTTTCACCACAAAACCAGATCTCACAAAACAGATCTCAAGCTCAAAAATACCAAAATTTCCAGAATTGCTTTAAACACCGATTAATCCAACAATTAATCTCATTATTGATTTCCAGGTCTCACATTTCTCCCCAACTAAAAAGGATTTCGTCCTCGAAATCAATCAACAATTCTGAAATACAACTCAACAACAGAAATCCAAAACAGAAACTCGCCTAACACATGTCCAAGAGTTCAAGATAACTGAGCAAACAACTAACACAGCTAGGGAATAAATACAACTAAAAACTATCAGATACTGGAAATTTAGCTCAACAGCTACTCAAACAGATGCGGCCACTCGCGCTGCATCTTTTCTTCCAGCTCCCAAGTAGCTTCCTCCCTGCCATGTTTGCGCCATTGCACCATCACCAATGGAATGGTCTTATTCCTCAATTGTTTCTCTTTTCTGTCTAGGATCTGCAAGGGATATTCCTGATAACTCAACGTATGATCTATCTCAACCTCGTCAGTCCTCAGCACATGAGATGGATCTGGCTCGTACTTCCTCAACATGGAAACATGAAAGATTTCATGTAGAGAAGCTAATTCAAGAGGCAACAACAGACGATTCTCTAAAGGGCCAATCCTCTCAACAATTCATACGGTCCGACGTAACGAGGGGCTAACTTTCCCTTGTGTCCAAAGCGCATAACACTGCGAAACGGAGAAACTTGAGGGAAAACCTGATCACCAACCTGAAACTCTAGAGGTCGACGCCTCTTATTCGCATAACTGGCTTGGCGATCTTGGGCAGTTTTCATCCGCTGTCGAATTAGATCAACATGATCCTTCATTTGCTGCATAAAGTCTGGGGCAGATAGCTGCTTCTCCCCCACTTCTTCCCAACATACTGGCGATCTGCACTTCCTGCCGTACAAAGCCTCAAAAGGCGCCATGCCAATCGTCACCTGATAGCTGTTATTATAGGAAAACTCCACTAAAGACAATGCGTCTTTCCAGCTACCTCCGAAATCCAACACAACAGCTCGTAACATATCCTCCAACGTCTGGATAGTTCGCTCAGATTGGACATCTGTCTGGGGGTGATACGCTGTACACATAGCCAATCTGGTACCCAAAGCTGCTTGCAAACTCTTCCAAAACCTGGAAGTAAACCTCGTATCTCGGTCTGAGACGATCGAAACAGGCACACCGTGAAAGTCTAACCACGAAATCCACGTACAGTTTCGCCATTTTCTTCAACGAGAAAGTCATCCCATAAGGAATAAGATGTGCATACTTCGAAAGTAGGTCTATAACCACCCAAATAGCATCGCATACTCTGCTGGAACGAGGCAGATGCGTCACAAAATCCATCGCTATGTGCTCCCAATTCCATTGGGGCACTTCCAAACTCTGCAATAGACCACCTGGTCTCATCTTCTTGGCCTTTACCATCTGACAGTTCAAACATCGGGCAACGAATCCAGCAACGTCGCTCTTTAGGCCAGCCCACCAGAAGTGCGGTTTCAACGCATGGTACATCTTCCGTGCACCAGGATGAACACTGTGTCTACTGCAGTGTGCTTCCCGAAGGATCTCTTCCTTCAAATCAATGAGGTTAGGCACAACCAGCCTGCCACGAAACCTCAAGCAACCATCCAAAGAAACAAAGTAATCCTCAAGTTCCCCAGCCCTAACCTTTAACTTCAAATTGTGGATCGAAGGATCAGTCCTTTGAGCCGCTCTTATAGTCAAAACTATATGTGGCTCCACTTGAAAAGAAGAAACCACAACACAATCCTCAGCTGGGTAGAACCTCCAACCAGTAGTATTAATATGCTCTTGATCCTTAGAGATATACAACGAAGCAAGCATCTCACTAGCCTTCCTGCTCAAAGCATCGGCCACTACGTTCAAATTTCCAGGCTGATACTTAATCTCGCAATAAAAGTCCTTTAGCAGATCCATCCAATGACGTTGTCTCATGTTCAAGTCAGGCTGCGAAAACAGATACTGCAAACTCTAGTGGTCCGAGTACACCACAAATTGCTCGCCATACAGGTAATGTCGCCAGATCTTCAATGCAAGGACCACGGCTGCAAGCTCCAAATCATGGACTGGATAACGAGTCTCGTGCGGTTTTAGCTGCCGCGAGGCATACGCAATGACTCGACCATTCTGCATCAACACACAACCCAATCCATTGAGCGAAGCGTCAGAACAAACAACGAAACCACCTGATCCAGACGGCAGAGCCAACACAGGTGGAGTAGTCAACTTCTCCTTGAGCAGTTGAAAGGCATTCTCGCACTGCTCAGTCCACACAAACCGCTTGTCCTTCTCCGTCAGTTGAGTCATCGGCTTGGCTATACTAGAGAATCCTTCGATAAAACGACGGTAATAGCCAGCCAGACCCAAGAAACTGCGAATCTTGGAAATATTTCTGGGACGCTCCCAGTTCAGAACAGCATCAACCTTACAGGGATCCACTGAAATCCCATCGGCTGAAATAACATGACCCAAGAAAACGACACGATCCAGCCAAAACTCGCACTTGGAGAATTTATCATACAGTTGCTGATCTCGCAACGTCTGAAGGACAACTCGCAAATGCTCCTTATGCTCCAAAGGAGTCTTAGAATATACCAAGATGTCATCAATGAACACAATCACGAACTGATCTATGAACTCTCTGAATACCCGATTCATCAGATACATGAAAACTGCTGGGGCATTTGTCAAACCAAAAGGCATAACCAGAAACTCGAAATGCCCGTACTGGTACGAAAAGCAGTCTTCGCGACATCCTGATCTCTCACTCTCAGCTGATGGTACTCGGAACGCAATTCAATCTTTGAATACACCGCAGAACCTTGCAGCTAATCAAACAGATCATCGATCCTGGGTAAAGGGTACTTGTTCTTAACAGTCGCTTTGTTCAACTGACGGAAATCAATGCACATCCGCATAGAGCCATCCTTCTTCTTCACAAACAAAATTGGTGCTCCCCACGGTGACATACTAGGTCGGATGAAACCTTTCTCCAGCAAATCATCCAACTGCACCTTGAGTTCTCTCAACTCCGCAGGCGCCAGACGATACGGGGCACGAGAAATCTGAGCTGTGCTGAGTACCAGCTCAATGCTGAATTCTATCTCCCTCCTCGGAGGAAAACCAGGAATCTCTTCCGAAAAAACATCGGGAAAGTGTCGCACTACGGGAACGTCACTGAGTTGCACACGAGAAGAAGAAGACGCATCCAAAGCATAGATCAGAAAACCCGCATTCCATAAAGACAGTAATCTGAACATCTCCATCGCTGAGACTAACGAGATCTTCAATCATGAATCCTGGCCGTAGAAATCCCACTTCTCGCCAGACAAAGGCCTAAAACGAACAATCCCATGGAAGCAATCCACGAAGGCCCTATAGTTGGACAACACATCCATGTTAGAGTAGATGCCCAACTAGCCAACTTGTGGCATGTGGGTTTTATTGACTCTTGTACAAACGATCTTTATATATGATATTCGCATTTTCTTATATGGCATTATTTACTTTCATTATGTGTGTAATGATTTACAATTGTGTTGAGTAAAGACCTAGAATACACTAAAGCGTATGTTAGATGTGATAGTGGGTATGACGGCTACCATGAAACACATCTAATAGTCGCTGTGTATTCTGAACATGTTCCTAGTCGATTGGGCCGTCAAAATGAGGATAAGGCCGCCCGAGTTCGAGACTAGTATCTGCGATGCGAAGTACCATGTTTCATTGGTAGGGAACATTGTGATGTTCTGAGCATGCAGATAGATAGTGACCTGTGATCTCTATCGAACTACCCTC
>KV002504.1:437641-449247 GCA_001598015.1 Dorcoceras hygrometricum
GTTCCGGCCTAGTTTTTCGAGGAGTATTCGTTCGTGCCGATCTCGTCAGTGCTTCTAGTGCAGCCTGACGAAGGAGTCTCGGATCTGGTCGTGGACCGGATTGGCGTAACTACCGCAATCTACCGAGAAGCGCCGGGTTCTTGAAACACCGGTTGGAGCCAGGCACAAGTGCCAACAAGGTAATCCGCTAAAACATCCTATGAATGTCGTAGAATGTTAATTATTTTTCGTATTGATCGCCTTCCGGTTCTCTGTTTATTGTTCTTCCGCTGCCTGACCGGGGGCGGATCCGGATCCCCAACAGTGGTATCAGAGCCAGGTTGCCCGGATCTGATCAATATGATTTGCCATATTGTATCTAACGTCTTAATTTTTCCGATCGAAAATCGAGATTTTGAAACTGGCCGCCGGCCGCCGCCATGAACGGCGGCGCTCCACCCGTCGCCACGGGCGCATGCGCACGCGTTGCACGCTGCGCAGCGATGCGCGCTTGTCGCGCTCTCCAGCCACGCGATGGGCGGCCTCTCGCGCAACGGTTGCGCGATCGACGGCCGATGCGTGCGTGTTGGTCGCGCGTTGCGACTCAACGCGAGACATCTCCTCCGCGCGCAAATTGTTGCGCACATCTCCAGATGGTGTCTCGCCGCTGGGAGCGCCACTGGCTGGAAGCGTCGCGCAACCTGGCGGCCCGTTCCCACCCCTTGATAAATGTATCCCTTATCTGTCATAGCAATTTAAATGTAAATTACTAGATTTAGTGGGAGGACATCCGAAGATGGTGGAGATGACGATCAAGATATTGAAGACCGAAGATCTGTAGAACCGGAAAGCATTGTAATAGGATTGCATTGCATATTGCATTACCCCTATGGACCCAGGTCCGTGGCTGGAAACCACGGACCGCATAGCTCTCGCGATCGATCATCCCAATGTTGTTTATATATTTGATATATAGATTAATTGAATCCGCATGTTTGCATGTTTTAAATTAGATTTAAATATGCATGAGACCAAAATATTTTCAAAAACAAAATCCCTCGTTTTAAATTTTATTTAAAACTTATATCAAGATAAAAGTTTATTCGATAAACTAAAGGGTATTTAAAATTGTTTAAATTAACCCTACCTTCCATCAACAATGGGTGTACGTCGATGCTACCCGTATACATGACCCGACTCATATTATTGAGGGGGTCATGTATGCCGGAAAGCTGTCCACGTCATTGACAACTGTTGTGAGTCGGTCGGAACTCCCTTTAACGTTGGCTCATATTATTGGGGACGTTAAGGGGACCGTCCTTCACGACTCAACATTGATGGGTCAATCTTGACACGTGATAGTAAACGGCGTCATATTATTGGGCCCTTACTGGACGTGAGGTGAATACATGGAGGTTGCACCGGCTGCAATCGGAAACTACCTTTCAAGGGTCATGGATGGCTGATATTATTCGGGTCCATGGTCGCTTGATTGGGCTCCGTGTACCCACTAAAGAAACCTGTTTTCTCGATTTCATTAGAGGGTGGTGAAATCGTTAAAATAGTGGGAGGGTAATTCATAAAACTAAATGACCATGTTTTATGTCTTAGCGTTTATCTTATATAGTTAGTAACATATGTCCGTTTTCCTTCAGTATAACTGCATATAAAATGGTTTTGATGAGAAATCCGCTCGCTGATATACTGGATAGCAACAAGTTTACTGGTCTTAACTACCAAGACTGGCTCCGCAACCTCAATCTTGTATTGGCTTCGGAGAAACTTCTCTATGCGATAGAGAAGACTGCTCCTAAGTTTGCCCCTGCCGATATCAGCCCTGAGGAGCTGGTAACGCTTAAACAATGGTGGGACGACGAGGTTAAAGCTCGGTGCTATGTGATGGCATCGATGTCCAACGAAATGCAACGGCGTTTTGAGAAGACGAAGTATGCTGCTGACATACTTCATCATCTCAAAGAGCTGTACGGGGAGAACTCTCGACATGAGAGGTTCACGGCTGTCAAGGAGCTTATGACAAGCCGCATGCGCGATGGGACTTCGGTCCGCGAGCATGGGGTTCGTATGATTGGGCTCGTTGAAAAGCTGTCGGGCCTTGATATCGCGCTTCCACACGAGCTGTCGGTGGATGTGCTTCTCCTCTCGCTGCCCGCTGTATTTGACCCCTTTGTGGTCAACTTCAACATGAACAAGCTGGAAGCCACCCTTGAAGATGTGGTGAAAATGCTTGTAGTGTTTGAGGGGACCATGAAGAAGGACAAACCCGTCCTCCTTCTGGGTTCTTCTTCCTCTGTGAAGAAGGGGCCCAGACGCAAGAGCAAGAAGCGTTCTGCTCCTGCGAGGGAGGAAAAGTCCGCAAAAAGGCCAAAGGCAAGGGCTTCCAAACCAAACAAGCATGAGGATGTTTGCCACCACTGCCACAAGGCTGGGCATTGGAGGAGGAACTGCAAGGAGTACCTCGAGCAGTTACGAACTGCGAAAGGTATGTTCTATATTGAAATAAATATATCTCTTAATTCGACTTCTTGGGTACTTGATACCAGATGTGGATCTCACATCTGCAATGATTTGCAGGTGATGACAAGAAGCCGACGTCTTAGAGAGGGTGAGACCCACTTGAGGCTTAGCAATGGAGCAAGAGTTGCTGCAGTAGCTATAGGAGATATTAGTTTATTTCTGTCTTCAAATTTTAAGTTGTTGTTACGAGACGTTTTATTTGTTCCTGAATTAATTAAAAACATTATTTCTATTCCTATGCTTGATAGAGATGGATATTCTTGTATGTTTGCTAATTCGATTTGCAATATTTACAAGCATGAATGTTTAATTGGAATTGGGGAACGCATAAACGATTTGTACACCTTAAAATTAAAGACGTTCCAACTCGCGATGTCGAAACACACACAACAACGATTAAACGGAAAAACGATAACTTAAACCCAGCACAACTTTGGCACGCTAGGCTAGGTCACATTTCCCTAAGTAGGATGAACAAGTTAGTTAGGAGTGACTTGTTTGATCTGTCAGACATAAACTCTCTACCGACTTGTGAATCCTGTCTGAAAGGAAAGATGACCAAGCAACCCTTCAAGGGCAAGGGTGAACGTGCCCAAGGCCTATTGGATTTGATCCATACTGATGTGTGCGGCCCATTTAGTATCGGTACTAAATACGGTCACACATACTTCATCACCTTTACCGATGATTATTCTAGGTATGAGTACTTGTACTTAATGAAGTACAAGTCTGAATCCTTTGAAAAGTTCAAAGAATTCAAGGCTGAAGTAGAAAATCAGTTAGGCAAAAGTATTAAGGCACTTCGATCTGATCGAGGTGGTGAATACTTGAGTACTGAGTTTCAAGATTATCTGAAGGAGAATGGGATTCTCTCACAGTGGACCCCTCCGGCGACACCACAGCTCAGTGGTGTAGCGGAGCGTCGTAATCGGACCTTGTTGGACATGGTTCGATCTATGATGAGCTTCACTGAGCTTCCGACCTCGTTTTGGGGCTATGCGCTCGAAACGGCGGTAATGTTGTTGAACAATGTTCACACAAAGGCAGTGGATAAGACTCCGTATGAGATATGGATGGGCAAACCACCCAAGTACTCATTTATGAGGATTTGGGGATGTCCTGCTTACGTGAAGCAGACAGTGGGAGATAAGCTGGATACGAGATCCATCTTATGCTACTTCATTGGGTATCCAAAGAATTCCATTGGATACTATTTCTACTATCCCAGCTAGACAAAAGTGTTTGTCACTAGGAATGCCACCTTTATGGAAAGGGAATTTCTACTTGATAGAAAGGGCAGAATAGTAGAACTCGAAGAGGCTCGAGAACCAATTGAAGTACCAAGTGAATCTCTCACACCTACTGAGCCAGTACCAGATATGGTCGCACCTAGGAGATCCGAAAGGATTCCTAGAGCTCCAGAGAGATATGGTTTTCTCCTTGAAGATGATCAGGGTGATCAAGTTGTTGGATCCGATCCAAGAACTTTCAAGGAGGCAATTTCCGATGCTGATTCTAATTTATGGCTTGAAGCAATGCAGTCTGAGTTTGACTCGATGCATGCTAACCAAGTTTGGACTCTCGTTAACCCTCCCGAAGGAATCGTTCCTATTGGGTGCAAATGGGTGTACAAGAGGAAACTTGGGCCTGATGGTAAGGTAATGACGAACCATTGAGGGTCACACAAGTACTAGATTCGAGATTCCCACACGGATACTCAGCTCAATGTGTTGAGCACGAGAAGAGGATTTCGAGAAGTGCGACTTCCTAAAAGTCAACAGGGGTCAAACCGGGATTTGACGCTGTTGAGGGGCAAAACGGTCATTTTGCTATTTGGGGTTTGATGATCTGAAAAATTGTTTTTCACATCATAACATTCAGTTTTGGAAACTGAGTCGATCGGTCCGATCTGATCGGCGATCGGAGTTAAGATGAAGTCACAGCGATAGATATCGTCATTTGGACCCGGGCCCGTTGAAACTGAGTCGATCGGTCCGATCTGATCGGCGATCGGAGTTAAGATGAAGTCACAGCGATAGATATCGTCATTTGGACCCGGGCCCGTTGGACCGGCCCAAGTCCATCTTTAAGTCTATATATTTAGACTTAATGACTTCATTAATTGATACAAGATTCATAACCCTAATCACTAAACTAGCCGCCCCCTCTCTTCCCTTCTCTCACGCCGCCGCCGCCGCCAACTTCGCCGGAAAACGTTCTGGCCTAGTTTTTCGAGGAGTATTCGTTCGTGCCGATCTTGTCAGCGCTTCTAGTGCAGCCTGACGAAGGAGTCTCGGATCTGGTCGTGGACCGGATTGGCGTAACTACCGCAATCTACCGAGAAGATCCGGGTTCTTGAAACACCGGTTGGAGCCAGGCACAAGTGCCAACAAGGTAATCCGCTAAAACATCCTATGAATGTCGTAGAATGTTAATTATTTTTCGTATTGATCGCCTCCCGGTTCTCTGTTTATTGTTCTTCCGCTGCCTGACCGGGGGCGGATCCGGATCCCCAACAATCCATGCCAACTATACAATCGAAATCCCACAACATCATACGAATCAAATTTTCCAGCAACACATGCTCACCAAACCGCAACACGCCATCTAACAACACCTCCTGGGAAAACAGTCTCACAACGCCAGGGGTAGAAACAGAAACAACATCGTGAAAATGGATGGTACACAGACCATGCTCAACAACAAGCGAATCAGAAATAAAAGAATGCGATGCACCGGTGTCAAACAACACACGCGCAGGAAAATCGAAAACAAGACAAGTACCTGCGATCACCCGACTCGGCGTCTCCTCGGCCTGCTCCCTAGTGATGACGTTGGCCTGAGCATGCTGAGGTCCAGAGTGGAAAGGCTGAGACGACTGTCCGAATCGCGATGGACCAGGCTATTGGAACGGCCTGAACGGAGTCTCACCAATCCTGGGTGGTTGAAACTGAGGGGAACGACCCCTAGACTGACCTCCACGACCCTGTGGCAGGGCTGCGGTCTGCTATGATCTAGCTGACGGACACACTCTAGAAAAATGCCCGTACTGACCACAAATGTTGCACGAACTGTGAGACCTGGATTTGTATTAGAGATTAATTGTTGGAATGTATCGGTTTTTAGAGTTTTCTGGTGGTTTGGATCTTTGTTTGTGTGTTTGGTTTGAATTTTCGGGTCTGAAATAGCATTTGGATCAATTCTGGGAGTTTTCATGTTTTTGAATTTGAAAGCTGGTTTTTGGTGAAAGCTGGTTGCATAGTGAAACGCCGTCGTATTAGAGAGATCTGGTGGCATTTGTAAAAATCAGCAGTTGCCTTAGCGTGAATTTGTATCGCGTTGGATACGGTGTCGTTTGAATAATTTGGAGCGACATCGTTTTGGTGTAGCGTTAGTGTGAGATCTGGTCGCGTGTGTCTGCTGGTTGTCCAGTCGAGGCAGATGTCAACGCGGGTCAACATCATTGTAGCGCGAGGAGGAAACGTCATCGTTTTGGCTAGCGCTAAGGAACCAGTCGATGCGTATAATTGATTTCCAGATGTCAACGTTGGTCAACGTTCCTGTATCTTGCGTCTGGTTTTCCTGTAGCTTGCGACTGGTATTGCGCGAGAGGACCAGATTTGATGACGTGGCAATGCGACGCCGTTTTGATTAGTTGCAACGCTGCATTTTGTATGTTGCTACTGGTTCCAACTTTTGTATTTTGAACCAACGTTTGGATGTCCAGCTGCGAGAGATTTGTTGGTTACTGTAGCTAGAGACTGGATGACGTAGGTTGTGCATCGTCGTTTTGTTTAGCGTGGTTTGAGATTTCAGCAGCTGCTTTCTTTGCTTCTGCTGGTTGTTTGTGCCTGCTGGTTTTTGTTGGTGGATTTGTTTAAAATAGATTTCAGCAGCTACGGGATTTATATATAGGAAGACTTGGTCTTCGATTGAGATATCAGATCCCATACTTAGAATATTTTCCCCGACATTCATTCTCTGTGTCTCGAACCCAAGAGCACTGTTCACCATTGATTTTATCCGGTGGTTCCCGTCAATTCCGGCCGTCGTTTTGGACAATTGTGGTAGTGTTGGATTCCTCTTGCAAAGCTCTATCATTCCATACCACTTTTGGAGGTTAGCGTTCTCTATAGAGAGATCGCGAAGCTGCTATCTCAGGCAGTGTGTTTGTGCGCACAGGTAGCCTTTGGGTTTTAGCTTTGAGATCTCGTTTCAAGTTGTGAATTAGCTTCCAGTAAGTTGTTTTGGAAGTAATTGAGTTGGTTGATCGTGGCTCCCAGCCGTAAGCTTCTATAATTGGCCGTGAGTTTTGTGCAGCTTTTGAGATCTGTGTGTTGTGTATTAGCAGGTTGCTATCCAGATTTCTCGGGCCTGTTTTGTAGTAATTGTTGCACAAAAGTAAAAGGTACGGATCTGAGCTTGATATTGCTGGGAATTGGCGTGAGATTGAATGCTAGATGGCGGTTATGCATCGATGTGGAGGT
Organism: Dorcoceras hygrometricum; assembly: GCA_001598015.1. Taxonomy (NCBI): domain Eukaryota; kingdom Viridiplantae; phylum Streptophyta; class Magnoliopsida; order Lamiales; family Gesneriaceae; genus Dorcoceras; species Dorcoceras hygrometricum. The sequence continues at coordinate 444,643 of KV002504.1, forward strand.
TGATGTGTGCATACGTGATTTCTGTTGATTGTTTAGCTGCCCTGTTATGCATACATGCATTTCCCATATTGCATTCATATTGTTATTGCAGCCATTGTTCATATCTTGTATTGCTGTTGTTGATTCTTACCAGGATGCGAGGGCGAGCGGCAATACCGCACTCTCATCTCCCTGCTGGGATCGTTATCCATCATGCGCCGAGTGGTTAACTACCACAGTTCATGGGCGAGGCAACGACAGGTTGAGTTGTTTGATGCATCTGGTATTCGGGTGTTGTATCACGGCGAGTGGCTCATTACCACACTGTGAACACACCCCGTGGCCACTGTTGTTGCAGATTCTTGGAGCTGTGCTTGAGTTTCTTAGCTCCCTTGTTGGTTGATCCTTCCGTTGTTATCCGGTGTCTCATGCATAGCATCTGCATTTTATCTTATGCATTCTTTTGCTATATTAGTTGCTCTCCGTACTGGGGTTTGACCCCATGTCCCTCTGGGGCTTGGTTTGTTTCCTTGTTTGTGTTGTTTTCAGGAGACCCAGGTTTTACAGCTGGTCCTGGCTTTAACCCAGCTGGTGGTGCCCCAGGAGGTGGTTAGCATGTCCCAGTTGCGTATAGAATATATATATATGTATCAGTTAGCCAGGGGGATGCCCTGCGCTTCGTTATTATATCCCATATTTGGAGTCTGATACATGTTGTCGTTGGATGTTGTTATGCTATACTGTTTATGTTGTGGTTGGATTTTAAACTGGGTTCGTATTTTGAGTATTCCTGTATTTTAATTATATATTTTAAACCGTCAGGCCTAAATACGAAAATTTTACCCGCTTTTTGATAAGCTTACGCATGTGTTTGTATGTTTTACTCTGTTTAGAGCATGAGCCCTGACATTTTTGGTATCAGAGCTTAAGATGGGATAAGCTCAATTTCTTTGATCACACTCGAGTCTAGGCACAGTGTTGTATGTTACGTGTGCTTGACCATGTGACTACGTGCTGCATATTTCTGTGTTATATGCTGTCTATGCCGTATTTGTTTTGTTCTGCTTGATCTTGTTGAGTGTTTTCGTAGATGCCGCCTAGACGTCGTGGTAGAGGTAGGGGGCAGTTTGAGGAATCAGCAGGACAGAACGAGGATAGGCGTAGTGCTCGCAGCCATACTCGTGCTAGTGAGGAGGAGGAAGTTGGTGATTTGCCTCCCCCGGTGGAGCGGATGGATGTGGTGATCGCTCGGTTTCAGAGGATGAACCCTCCAGTCTTCAATGGTGACGAGTCCAGTGAGGATGCGGATTCGTTGCTCCGGAATGTTATTGCTCTTTTCGACCGAGTTCAGTATTATGATGATCTTCGGCTGAGTTTAGTGACTCTCTTGCTTAGGAAGGCCGCAGAGCGCTGGTGGCGAGGTGCTTCGAGTACTTTGCTGGAGACCGGATTTGGGATCTCTTGGGATAGTTTCTGTACCACCTTCCGGCAGGAGTATGTACCGGAATCTTATGTGAACGCCCGTGAGCGGGAGTTTGATTGTTTGGAGCAGGGCTCCATGTCTGTAAGGGAGTATGCGCGTCGGTTCTCTTACTTGTTGGCGTACGTTCCCCATGTTTCTGGCCGGGAGAGGGCCAAGTGGACACGATTTATTGAGGGTTTGAATGATGAGTTTTATCAGATGGTGTTGACCAGCAAACCCAAAACGTATGCTGAGGCAGTGGATAGTGCCCTTGATCTCAAGGAGGGCATGCAGAGTCGTAGTGCTCGTCGGCAGCAGGCACCTTAGGGTGGTTGTCCTGCCATTCAGGGAGCGCAGTCTTCTCAATCCTCCCAGTCAGCCAATAAGCCCTAGCAGCAGCAACAGCCACAGGAGGCTCAGTAGTCTGGCCGTCAGAGGTTTCGACCCTGAGGTCAGCAGTTTAAGAAGAAGTCGGGTTCTGGCTCTTTTGGTTCTGACAGTTCAAGTAGCAGTGGATCTCGGACTGAGTTTTGTGGCTTTTGTGGTAGGAACCATCCTTCCACGCAATGCGTTGGTGTGCAGGGTTCCTGCAACCTTTGTGGTCAGTACGGGCATTTTGCGAGAGTGTGTCCGTCAGCTGGATCACAGCAGACCGCGGCCCAGCCTCAGGGTCGTGGAGGTTAGTCTAGGGGCCATTCTCAGCAGTTTCAGCAGCCCCGATTAGGTGAGACTCAGTTTAGGCCATTTCAGCAGCCTGGCCCTTCGCGCTTTGGGCAGTCTTCTCAGCCTTTCTTCTGAGGACCCCAGCATGCTCAGGTTAACGCCATTACGAGGGAGCAGGCCGAGGAGACACCGAGACGGGTGATTGGAGGTACATGTCTTGTCTTTGAATTTCCTGCTCGTGTGTTGTTTGACACCGATGAATCGCATTTGTTTATTTTTTATTTGTTTGTTGTTGAGCATGGTCTGTGTACCATCCCTTTGCGCGATGCCGTTTCTGTTTCTACCCATGGTGGCGTGAGTCTATTCTCCCAGGAAGTTTTGTTGGATGGCATGTTACGATTTGCTGAGCATGTCCTGTTAGCGAACTTGATCCGTTTGATGCTTTGGGATTTTGATTGTATAGTTGGGATGGATGTGTCCAACTATAGGACCTCCGTGGACTGCTTCCATGGGATTGTGCGTTTTAGGCCTTTGTCTGGCGAGAAGTGGGACTTCTACGGCCAGGATTCTAGATCGAAGATTCCGTTGGTGGCAGCGATGGAGATGTTCAGCCTGTTGTCTTTGGGGAATGCTGGCTTTATTATCTACGCTTTGGATGCGTCTTCTTCTTCCCACGTTCAGCTTAGCGACGTTCCCATGGTGCGACATTTCCCGGATGTGTTTCCGGAGGAGATTCCTTGTTTTCCTCCGAGGCGGGAGATCGACTTCAGCATAGAGCTGGTGCCTGGCACAGCTCCGATTTCGCGTGCTCCTTATCGTCTGGCGCCTGTGGAGTTGAGAGAACTCAAGGTGCAGTTAGGTAGTGGCCGATGCTTTGAGCAGGAAGGCTAGTGAGATGCTTGCTTCGTTGTACATCTCTAAGGACCAAGAGCATCTTAACACTACGGGTTGGAGATTTTACCCGGCTGAGGATTGTGTGGTGGTTTCTTCTTTCCAAGTGGAGCCGCAGATTGTTTCCACCATTCGAGCAGCTCAAAGGACCGATCCGTCTATCCACGAGTTGAAGTTGAAGGTCAGGACTGGCGAGCTTGAGGATTATTATGTCTCTTCCGATGGTTGTTTGCGTTTCCGGGGCAGATTGGTTGTGCCCAATTTGATTGATTTGATGGAGGACATCCTTCGGGAAGAGCACTGTAGTAGACATAGTGTTCATCCTGGTGCACGGAAGATGTATCATGCTTTGAAGCCGCACTTCTGGTGGGCTGGCCTGAAGAGTGACGTTGCTAGTTTTGTCGCTCGTTGTTTGAATTGCCAGATGGTAAAGGCCGAAAGTATGAGAACTGGTGGTCTGTTGTAGAGTTTGGAAGTGCCGCAATGGAATTGGGAGCACATTGCTATGGATTTCGTGACGCATCTGCCTCATTCCAGCAGAGGATGCGATGCTATTTGGGTGGTTATAGACCGACTGTCGAAGTCTGCACACTTCATTCCCTATGGAATGACCTTATCGTTGAAGAAGATGGCGAAGATGTACGTTGATTTTGTTGTTAGACTGCATGGTGTGCCTGTTTCAATCGTTTCTGACCGAGATCCGAGGTTTACTTCCAGGTTTTGGAAGAGTTTGCAAACAGCTTTGGGTACCAGATTGGCTATGAGCACCGCGTATCACCCCCAGACAGATGGCCAATCTGAGTGAACTATCCAGACTTTAGAGGATATGTTGCGAGCTATTGTATTGGATTTCGGAGGTAGCTGGCAAGACGCGTTGTCTTTGGTTGAGTTTTCGTACAATAACAGCTACCAAGTGACAATTGGTATGGCGCCTTTTGAGGCTTTGTATGGCAGAAAGTGCAGATCACCAGTGTGTTGGGAAGAAGTGGGGGAGAAGCAGCTATCTGCCACTGACTTTGTGCAGCAAATGAAAGATCATGTGGATCTTATTAGACAGCGGATGAAAGATGCACAAGATCGCCAAGCCAGTTATGCGAATAAGAGGCGTCGACCTCTTGAGTTTCAGGTTGGTGATCGTGTATTTCTCAAAGTTTCTCCGTTTCGCAGTGTGATGCGCTTTGGACACAAGGGAAAGTTAGCCCCTCGTTACGTTGGTCCGTATGAGATTGTTGAGAGGATTGGCCCTTTAGCATATCGGTTGTTGTTGCCGTCAGAGTTGTCTTCTCTTCATGACGTCTTCCATGTTTCCATGTTGAGGAAGTATGAGCCAGATCCGTCTCATGTGCTTAGGACTGACGAAGTGGAGCTAGATCAGACGTTGAGTTATCAAGAATATCCCTTGCATATCCTTGGCAGAGCAGAAAAGAAACTGAGAAATAAGACCATTCCGTTGGTAATGGTGCAGTGGAGCAAACATGGAAGGGAAGAAGCTACTTGGGAGCTGGAATGGAAGAGCAGAAAAGAAACTGAGAAATAAGACCATTCCGTTGGTAATGGTGCAGTGGAGCAAACATGGAAGGGAAGAAGCTACTTGGGAGCTGGAATGGAAG
>KV002504.1:466150-488106 GCA_001598015.1 Dorcoceras hygrometricum
CTTGAACTCTTGGCCTGCGTTAGGCGAGTTTTGTTTTGTATCTTGCTGTTATTGTGTTGATTTCGAGGACGAAATTCTTTTTAGTGGGGGAGAAATGTGAGACCTGGATTTGTATTAGAGATTCATTGTTGGAATGTATCGGTTTTTAGAGATTTCTGGTGGTTTGGATCGTTGTTTGTGTGTTTGGTTTGCATTTTCGGGTCTGAAATAGCATTTTGATCAATTCTGGGAGTTTTCGTGTTTTTGAATTTGAAAGCTGGTTTTTGGTGAAAGCTGGTTGCATAGTGAAACGCCGTCGTATTAGAGAGATCTGGTGGCGTTTGTAAAAATCAGCAATTGCCTTAGCGTGAATTTGTATCGCGTTGGATACGGTGTCGTTTGAATAAGTTGGAGCGACGTCGTTTTGGAGTAGCGTTAGTGTGAGATCTGGTCACGTGTGTCTGCTGGTTGTCCAGTCGAGGCAGATGTCAACGTGGGTCAACATCACTGTAGCGCGAGGAGGAAACATCGTCGTTTTGGCTAGCGCTAAGGAACCAGTCGATGCGTATAATTGATTTCCAGATGTCAACGTTGGTCAATGTTCCTGTAGCTCGCGTCTAGTTTTCCTGTAGCTTGCGACTGGTATTGCGCGAGAGGACCAGATTTGATGACGTGGCAATGCGACGCCATTTTGATTAGTTGCAACACTGCGTTTTGTATGTTTCTACTGGTTCCAGCTTTTGTATTTTGAACCAGCGTTTGGATGTCCAGCTGCGAGAGATTTGTTGGTTACTGTAGCTAGCGACTGGATGACGTAGGTTGTGCGTCGTCGTTTTGTTTAGCGTGGTTTGAGATTTCAGCAGCTGGTTTCTTTGCTTCTGCTGGTTGTTTGTGCCTGCTGGTTTTTGTCGGTGGATTTGTTTAAAACAGATTTCAGCAGCTACGGGATTTATATATAGGAAGACTTGGTCTTCGATTGAGATATCAGATCCCATACTTAGAATATTTTCCCCGACATTCATTCTCTGTGTATCGAACCCTAGAGCACTGTTCACCGTTGATTTTATCCGGTGGTTCCCATCGATTCCGGCCGTCGTTTTGCACAATTGAGGTAGCGTTGGACTCCTCTTGCGAAGCTCTATCATTCCATACCACTTTTGGAGGTTAGCGTTCACTGGAGAGAGATCGCGAAGCTGCTATCTCCGGCAGTGTGTTTGTGCGCACAGGTAGCCTTTGGGTTTTAGCTTTGAGATCTCGTTTCTAGTTGTGAATCAGCTTCCAGTAAGTTTTTTTGGTAGTAATTGAGTTGGTTGAGCGTGGCTCCCAGCCGTGAGCTTCTATAATTGGCCGTGAGTTTTGTGCAGCTTTTGATATCTGTGTGTTGTGTATTTAGCAGGTTGCTATCCAGATTTCTCGGGCCTGTTTTGTAGTAATTGTTGCACAAAAGTAAAAGGTACGGATCTGAGCTTGATATTACTGGGAATTGGCGTGAGATTGAATGCTAGATGGCGGTTATGCATCGATGTGGAGGTTGCTGTGTGCATACGTGATTTCTGTTGATTGTTTAGCTGCCCTGTTATGCATACATGCATTTCCCATATTGCATTCATATTGTTATTGCAGCCATTTTTCGTATCTTGTATTGCTGTTGTTGATTCTTACCAGGATGCGAGGGCGAGCGGCAATACCGCACTCTCATCTCCCTACTGGGATCGTTAGCCACCATGCGCCAAGTGGGTAACTACCACTGTTCATGGGCGAGGCAACGGCAGGTTGAGTTGTTTGATGCATCTGGTATTCGGGTGTTGTATCACGGCGAGTGGCTCATTACCACACTGTGAACACAACCCGTGGCCACTGTTGTTGCAGATTCTTGGAGCTGTGCTTGAGTTTCTTAGCTCCCATGTTGGTTGAGCCTTCCGTTGTTATCCGGTGTCTCATGCATAGCATCTGCATTTTATCTTACGCATTCTTTTGCTATATTAGTTGCTCTCCGTACTGGGGTTTGACCCTATGTCCCTCTGGGGCTTGGTTTGTTTCCTTGTTTGTGTTGTTTTCAGGAAACCCAGGTTTTACAGCTGGTCGTGGCTTTAACCCAGCTGGTGGTGCCCCAGGAGGTGGTTAGCGTGTCCCAGTTGCGTATAGCATATATTATATGTATCCGTTAGCCAGGGGATGCCCTGCGCTTTGTTATTGTATCCCTTAGTTGGAGTTTGATACATGTTGTCGTTGGATGTTGTTATGCTATACTGTTTCTGTTGTGGTTGGATTTTAAACTACTGGGTTCGTATTTTGAGTATTCTTGTATTTTAAATTATATGTTTTAAACCGTCAGGCCTAAACGCGAAAATTTTACCCGCTTTTTGATAAGCTTCCGCATGTGTTTGTATGTTTTACTCTGTTTAGAGCACGAGGCCTGACACTAACCCTGCACACCAACACACTGGGTAGAAGGATGCTTCCCACCGCAAACCACAGAACTTAGCCCGAGAACCACTGCTACTCGAGATGCCTGAACTAGAAGAGCCAGAACCCGACTTCTTCTTGAATTGCTGAGCTCGGGGTCGAAACCTCTGACGGCCAGACTAATGAGCCACCTGCTGCTGGGGCTGATGGGCTGACTGGGACGCCTGAGAAGACTGTGCCCCCTGACCAGCAGGACGACTAACCTATGCCGCTTGCTGCCTACGAGCACGACGACTCCGCAAACCCTCCTCAATATCAATAGCATTATCAACTGCCTCAGCATACGTCTTGGGTTTGCTGGTCAGCACCATCTGATACAATTACTCATTCAATCCCTCTAGAAATCTGGTCCTCTTGGCCCTCTCCCGGCCAGAAACATGCGGAACATACGCCATCAAAGAAGAGAACGTACGTGCATACTCCCTCACCGTCATGGAGCCCTGCTCCAGATGATCGAACTCCCGCTCACGGGCGTTCACATAAGACTCGAGTACATACTGTCGAAAGGTCTCGCAAAAACTGCCCCAAGAGATCCCAACGCCGGTCTCCAACAAGGTACTCGAAGCACCTCGCCACCAGCGCTTTGCCACCTTCCTAAGCAAGAGGGTCACTAAACTCAACCGAAGATCATCATCGTACTGAACCCGATCGAAAAGACCAATTATGTTCCGGAGCCACAAGTCTTCATCCTCACTGGACTCGTCACCATTAAAGACCGGAGGGTTCATCCGCTGAAACCTCGCTATAACAACATCCATCCGCTCCACAGGAGCAGGCAAGTCACCAACTTCCTCCTCCTCATCATGCCCAACACGGCTACGACTACGAGCACTACGCTGATCTTCGTTATATCCTGCCGATTCCTCAAACTGCCCCTACCTCTACCACGACGTCTAGGCGGCATCTACGAGTACACTCAACAGGATAAGCAACACAAAACAGATACAGCATAGATATCGCAACAATATACAGTACATAAGTCACATAGTCAAGCACATGCAACACACGACACTGTGCCTAAACTCAAGTGTGATCAAAGAAATTGAGCTTATCCCAGCTTAAGCTCTGATACCAAAAATGTCAGGCCTCGTGCTCACAACAGAGTTAAAACACACAAACACAAGAGGAAGCTACTAAAAAAGCGGGTAAAAATTTTTGACTTTTTGGCCTGACGGTTTAAAACGATATAATTAAAAATAGTATGATACTCAAAGTAATCCCAGTTTGCAAAACCAACAAAACAATACAGCCAGTATAGCATCAAACACAAGCATCAGACTCCAACAACAGAATACAACAACAAAGCACAGGGCATCCCCTGGCTAACTTTAGTGATACATAAATATATGTTATACGCTACTGGGATACTCTAACCACCTCCTGGGGCACCTTCTGCTGGGTTAGCTCCACGACCAGCTGAATAACCTGGACAACACAACAGGCAAGGAAAACAACCAAGCCCCAGAGGGACATGCGGTCAAACCCCAGTACGGAGAGCAAATATAAAACAGCAGTAAACAGCAGGAATAAAATGCAGATGCTATGCATGAGACCAAAACAACAGCCGAAGGCTACAACCAAGGAAGGGAGCCAAAGAACTCAATGCACAACTCAACAGGATCTGCAATAGAATATGTGGCCACGGTGAGTGTAGGACATGTGGGCGCTACCCACTCACCCCTACTCGCCCACCAATACCAGATGCATCAATAGCTCAACCTGGCGTTGCCCAACCTATGAACTGTGGTAGTTAGCCACTCGGCGCATAGGGGCTAACAAATCCCAGCAGGGAGATGAGAGTGCAGAATCACCGCTCGCTCTCGCATCCTGGTAAGAAAACAAAGCAGCAAGAACGATACAAAGGCTGCAACAACTGGTGGAACAATATGCCAATACATGTATGAACAACTAACAGCAAGCATATAACATATGTACAACAATCATACACAGCAGTATACAATGTAACAACAAAGCACACAGCAATTCCACCAATAGCCATCTCGCAATTTATTCATGCCATAACCTCGCTGTAATACAAGCTCCAAATCAGTACCTTATATTTCTGTGCAACAGTCACCACAAATACAAGCCCGAGAGATTCAATTCCAACACCTGCTGAAGCAAATACATACAAAACCATCTCAGGCATACACAAAAGGTCACGGCCATCAACAGAAACTCACGGCTGGGGGTCACACACTCAAACCAGCTATCATCCTACTCAACAACTCAATAGGAAGCTTAACTTAAGGCTAGGAACAAGATCTTATCAAATACAAACGAAGTTCTACCTGAACTACGCAACACAAGAACAGGGCAGCAACTTCGTGCTCCACAACTAGCCAACCACAGCCTCCAAGACTGGTATAGGATGAAAGAGCTTCTCGAGAGGAGTCCAACGCTACCTCTATCTTGAAAACGATGACCAGAATCAACGAGAATTCGTCGGAGAAACTCACGGTGAACAGTACTAGTTCGAGAAACAGAGGTCGACAATCGAGAGAATATTTTGCTAAGTATGGGATCTGGTACTCAAAATCAAAGAACAATTCTTCCTTAAATACATCTCGCAACTGCTGAAATCTGGTTAAAATTTCCACCGACAAAACCAGCAGTTTCGCTACTAAAATCCTAACCAGCAGTCGTGTAACAACCAACGGCTGATACAAATATACCAGATCATAATCAAAACGCTGCGTTCCAACTAATTTAGACGGCGTCGTATAGCCCAACGGCTGGATTCCTTACAAACCAAAAGCTGGTACCATACATCGCGTTCCAATTAAATCAAACGGCTTCGTATAACCCCAGCGTCTGGATTTCTTAGCGTTAACCAAAACGACGTCGCACATCCTACATAATCCAGTCGCTAACTCTCGTGCAAAAAAACCAGACACAAGATACAGGAAAGTTGACTGGCGTTGACGTCTGCTCTCAATGAAACAAACAACCAGACGACGCACACACGAACAAATCTCTCGCAGCTGGTACCCAGAACGGCGTTGCACCAACTTAACTAAACGCTGTCGTTTCCCACTCGATACAAAAGACGCTAAAACAACGTCTGATCAACAAAACACGCTACCAGACTTCACCTAAACGACGACGTTTAGATCTCTTGCGCCACCAAATACGCGCTACGATTGGATTTTGCTACCGACCAGCTTTCACCACAAAACCAGATCTCACAAAACAGATCTCAAACTCAAAAATACCAAAATTTCCAGAATTGATTTAAACACCGATTAATCCAACAATTAATCTCATTATTGATTTCCAGGTCTCACATTTTGCTTTACCTAACTGTTAGCTGACCAGACATCATGTTTGTTATCTGTATGTGTGCTAGATTTCAAGCAGCTCATTGCATTTATATTAAAAGGATTTTAAAATACCTCAAAGGTACTCCTAATGATGTCTTTGGTATCCCAAAGACTCCAGATTTTAATTGATCGGGTATAGTGATGCAGACTGTAGGTTGTCGCATTGACAGGCATAACACGAGTGGTACTTTTCAATTCCTACGAGATCGGTTGATATCATGGTTCAGTAAGAAGCAGAATTCAATCGCCACATCCACAGCTAGAGTAGAGTACTTAGAAACTGGAACTGCTGTGCTGAGATCTTATGGGTACAACATCAACTTAGTGACTATGAATTGATGCTTCTGAAGCTCCTATCTTCTGCGAAAATACCGGTGATATTTTCATCATGCAGAATCCTGTGATGCATTCATGAACCAAGCACATCGACATCAGGCATCATTTCATAAGAGATCACATGCTCAAGACGGACGCCACGCTGAAATATGTTTCAATAGAACAGCAAGTCGCTGATATCTTCACCAAGAAACTTCCTAAAGCTAATTTTTTGTATTTCCGAAATATTCTTGGTCTCGTAGAAGTGACCTAATCTGTTGATTGCAGGTGATATAGGATTTGCTCAGCTTAGAGGGAACTTTGACATAGATGGGAACCTTCAGCCAGGGGAAACCTCAGCTTAAGTGAAACCTCAGATTTGGGAGAACCTCAGCTTAGACGGAACCTCATATCAGAAGTAATAAGCATTAAGTCAGCTGAATGTGCGTGAGCTGAACAAATTTAGATTCCGCACATACATAGCTGATGCTTATCCCAGAGCTAATCGGATAATACCTCAATTGATATATTAAAAATCAATGGTTGTGATTATTTTGTGTAAACGACGGATATTTTTCTCTTTTTCTTTGAATATCGAAAATTTCACAAGTGTATTTTAGATATCAAAACCCATCAATCGTTGTCTGACACGTTTGTCAGTGTACGTAGTAGCAACCAATATTTTCTCTCACCGATTAAATTTCTATTTATGGTTTATATTCAAATATCATGCATGTTGTCTTCTGCAAACTGTCGTCCCTTCCAAAAATGTAATCTTTTCGAAAAATAAAAACCTCTTTCTGTGTTAAGGGGGAGAAATATTTCAAATCTATTGATTTCGTGCATAATTTTATCCAAGTTTTGTGTTATTCAAAAAGGGGAGATTTTTGAATCTGCGTAGCATATCAGGTCTAGCTTTGATAAACACAAAACTTGTTCTTATGATTCTAACGATTTACTTAAGCACACATGGTAAGCTGAATCAGATCAGATCAAGTCCGAGCTGAAAGCTTAAAGACTGTACAGTATAAGAATATCTGATCTTTGTTACGAAGTGCGGACTAGTTTAGCGTAGAACAATTCAGATGGAGCTTCGAGTTAGAAAAGTTCAGATCAGCTTAAAGCAGTTCAGATCAGAATAGTATAGAATCAGCTCAGAGAAGTAGTTCAGCTCGGGCAAAAAAGAACAGAATCAGCAAAGAGTAGTTGAAGCGCAATAACAGATCAGATTAGAATCAGCTTAGAGAAGAAACAGTTCAGGGATCAGATGCAGTTCGGATCAGATTAGAAGCGTAGAGAGAATCAGATCAATTTAGAGCTTACAAGAGCAGCTCATAGCTTAGAACAGATCAGATCTGGAGATCAGCTCTGATATAATCAACTTAGAGCAGATAAGAACAGATGATAACAAGAGCAGCTTCGATGAGAAGTGCCAAAACAGCACAGAGCTATACCAAAAAAAATAAAACATCTCAGATGTATACAAAGATAGCTGATACAAATTTAATACAAACTGATATATCTCCACTCTAAGCTTAACAAATAGATTGTATCTGGAATAGCATGGAAACACAGGTTCCATGATAAACACCTCCCGTTCTGATCCAACTTGCACCTGCCGGAAACCTCTAAACTTGATCGCCTGCACTCAGGAAAACTAAAGAGCTTTGAGGCTCAACAAGTAAATCTGAAAATAACGAATACAGTAAAAGCATATCAAATACCTTTAAAACTAGTAACTGATAAAGGAGGTAACTTGTTAAGATAAAATTTAAAAGTTTTGGTGATAACATAAACAAGATAATGAACTGCACATTAAGCTATCAGATTTGGAGTAATCGGATTCTATCAGATTAGGATTGGGGACTCAGATCTGTTCAGATTTGAACTAGGAATATTCAGATCAGATCAGAGGATATTAGATCAGAGTGTTTTAGAACAGTTCATAGGCCTTCATGATGATATCAGTTTAGAGGGTTGAGAACAATTCAGATCAGAGTATATCATATTTGGATATTCGGGTATTTTCAATTATCGGGTAGAGTATTTCGGATCAGAGCTTATCAGGTCTTGTACAGAGGTTTCGTTTCAGATCCGAGAGATTGGGAACAATATAGATAACGGGGAAGATAGCTTATTAGATCAGATAAGAGCAGGTTTTATATCAGTTTCATTTCAAAGGTTATTTGTTAAGATTTCAGAAACGAAGATTCAGATCAGAACAAGGTATTTCAGATATGAATAGAGATAAGAGTTGACGTTACATGTTAAGAGAAACTTCAGATCTGACAGTGATATGGTTAAAGAGAAGTAAAGGGGGAAGACATGTAAATAAGAAAGGTTTCAAATCTGAGTATATCGCTAACGAAAAAGGGAAGTTATGCAAAAGAAGAAGTTAGCAAAGCTTCTATATGAGAGCAGATTTAAGATCAGAACAGAACAGTTTTTAGATGTGAGCTTAAGAGTTCATCATATATTCATTCCAAAGGATTCAACGATCGAGATTCAATCGTACAAAGCCTGTTAGACAAAGTGGATGAAAGAGACACAAGTTCAGAGCTATTTGGAGAATACTTTGCAGGATGCATAGTTGATCTATTCGATGTTTACCCACTTTGGGTATTAAAGTCAGCAATACTCTGACAAAATTAGACAGACCTTTGCATAGCATTAATGAAGCATTTAATGCGTTGATACGATGAAGATATGCAAACAAGGTTTGTGTCTACTGGCTCATTTATGACCGTTTAGGATGGAGATGTATAAATAGCTGACGATTTCAAACGAAGAAGCTCTCTCGAGCTGTCTGCAAAACTAAAAGCTTGGTGACTCTAAAAAACGATCTCTCTGAGATTTTTCAAACGCACTCTCACAAAAATATTTTGTGTCCTAGTCTTGAAAATCTCGAAGAACACTCTCGTTCAGTTCATATTATAAAAACCTTCGAGATATCTTCTGGTTTACATTTGTAAACAAATTTCATTGTAAAGAAACCAGAAGTGTGAGACCCGAAAGCTTACAAGATTAATTAAGTTAATTAATCGGGTTTAGCATAGACCATATTTGGCTTGAACAGATTTGTGATGAATCATCTTTGAGCTGGTATGCTTGGGTTAGTTATCGGGTTCGTTTTAGTCCTTGAAACAGATCTGGAGAGTTTGATTATTCTCGTAGGAACTGATCAGATGTGCATTGTAAAGAAACCAGAAGTGTGAGACCCGAAAGCTTACAAGATTAATTAAGTTAATTAATCGGGTTTAGCATAGACCATATTTGGCTTGAACAGATTTGTGATGAATCATCTTTGAGCTGGTATGCTTGGGTTAGTTATCGGGTTCGTTTTAGTCCTTGAAACAGATCTGGAGAGTTTGATTATTCTCGTAGGAACTGATCAGATGTGAGTGCTGGTCAGTGCTGTGATCGCGCTCAGTTGTGGTGATGAGATCTGGTATCTCATGCGTCCAGAAGTGAGCTAGCGTGTTTTGTTGAGAGTAGTTAAACTATGTCGTTTGGATTAGTTGGAAAGACAGCGTTTTTTTTGGCGAGCGAGTTTTGGATTTGAGGCGTTGGTCTTCAGATTTTGATAGGATCTGAGTGTTGCGATGCTGTTTAGCATTTGAGATTTGAGTAGCGGGTGACGTGTCTAAGTGCGAAAGTAGACTCTTGATAGGATCAATGTGGATCGAAAACAGCTCTGGGAGTTCAGAAAGGGGGGTTGAATGAACTCCTAGGTATTTTAAATTTTCGAAACCCTTTAAAATAGTTTTACAAGCGACTTTCTTAACTCAGATTTGTGTTACCAAATCTGAGGTATCTCAGTTTCAGATATGATCTCTCGACTAACAGAAAGTGTGCGGAAATAAGTCGATTAAACAGTGAACAGTATAAGTAATTAAATGCGATAAATAAAAGTATAGGGATCAAAGATTTGTTTCTGGAAGTTCGGATATCAAATCCTACGTGTCCGCTTCTTCCCTTGCAGAAGGTCCACTAGAAGAATTTGATGCACACAACTTCTGTCTACACCCAGTCACCGAGTCTCGCTCCAAGTGAACTCCTAGCAATCACCAACTACACGCAGATGCAACTGCTGAATCACAAACAACTTTGATTTTTCGAACTTCTTGGAACAACAAGTTCGTTACAGACTCAATCTAAAAATACAATGAATACAATATTTTGAGTGCTGTAATTATCTCAAAGATAAAACACTAAAGAGCAAGGGAATGTTCTTCGAGATTTTGACAACTGGGATTTTGAATGTTTTATGCTTGAATTATCCCAGAATTTAAGAGCTTTTGAATATGCTAGAAAAACTTTGAGCGAGAGATTTAAGATTTACGAGCACCTTCTTCGTTTGAAGACTTCAATTTTTTATGCTCTTTACTCTCAACGATCAGTAGTTTGAATCCTTCTGCATATCTTCTTTGAATCTCCATTAACGCTGTGCACAAGGTAAACTGCGCTGACAAAGCATGATTGACTTTACTTGCTAAATAGAGTAGCCAGCATATCAATCATTTTGCGTAATGCGTGGCTTACTCAAGATAGCTTTGATCTTGTTTCCTTAATTCCATTTTGACCGTTGTAATTTTCTTCAATCGACTGATGACAACTCAAGAGATTTGAAACTCACATATATTGTAGCACTTCACATGTGAATGCTGCTTTTCTTCCTTTTGTGAATTGCTAAGGGAAATGTCCTTACGCATAGGGTTACCACATCTGATATATTTTCCTACTAACACTTTGTCAAATCTAAAAACTCTACTGCTCTTCTAGTGATACTGACTTTCAACTCTAAGTCTGAATAATCCTGTATCGTCTATTCACATCTGATATGCTTAACTCAAATCTGAATAATTCTTAACGACATACCTGGTTCTGTTACTGTAGCCTCTGAATCACTTATGAAGACCCTCAAATATGAATGTTTAACGGCAACTGAAATATTCCTGAATAATCAAATCTGATAGCTTCCTAAAGACTTATCTCGATAACTGATATCTAAACATTTCTTTACTAAAGAATCAAATCTGATAGTCCTTGAAACTAAACTTTTAACCCGATATCTGAGTACATTGTTCCAAGGGTTTCGCTTCTAAGCCACAGCTGTTAACCACGATGACTATCCAAATCTGATTACAAAGGTTCAGTTTTTATTTTGCTTTTGTTATCACCAAAACTTATAAATTTTATCTTAACAATTTCTCCTTTTTGGTGATGACAAAACTTTGTAGCCTTTGACTTAAGGAAACAGAAGTAGATCTCTTCAAGTCTGCAATATAATCAACACAAAGCAAAGTATAAAAGATTTGTACAAGGTACTGAAAAGAAATCTATTCTCCCCTAGCCAGTATCCAGCTCTTCCCGACCCTCTGTGATATCCACCACTTCTGTGGAATATTCTACCTGAAGAACCCCTCCTATTGTATCCGCTGCAAGAACCAGGTCTGCCTCCACGATCATCCGGAGGAGGCTGTGTTCCACGGATGCTACTCCCACCTTCCCCCTTTTTGTCATATCCACCTCGGTTGATGTAGGAAACAAGTTCACCCAACTGAGAGGAAAGGTTATTATAATTTTCATGTGCTTGCGCATCCTTTCGAATATAATCTAGGCATGATGAGCTTTCGTTGAGAAACCAAAATGTCCAGCGACAGTGCGGTCTTCTGAATCTGAATTTCCTGTCGCATATTGTTAAACAGACCTCTATAGAGGCTGTCCTATTGTACCAACATCTCAGTAACCTTATTCTCAAGGCTCCGTATTTCAAACAAAAGCATATCCTTGAGTTTTTCAGAGTCAGCCCTCGTCTGCACACGCTCAGTTGAAATTTGATTGAATAAAGAGCAGAGATGTGCCAACGGCTCTATGAAATCCTGCGGGGTAACTGCAGTAGGCATCAAAATCTGGTCGACCCCCATGGGAGTGTCATCTGTAATGAAGAATATACGAGAATCTGTTGTACTGGGATTTGGTGAAATCAAATCTATATCCAAGGGACGCTGAGAGATACTAGCAAAAACGGCAGGATCTGGATGAGCGGACTCAGAATTAGAAGAGCTTGAATCTGAAAGAATCATATGTACATCTGTACCTCTGTGAAAAACACCAACAAAAGTTGTGGCATCTACGGCGACACTATCACTGTACTTACTGCTACTATATCTCGAAAAAAATTGTGTGATTTAACTTGCTACAAGCTACCGACTGTAGAGAACTGTACAACTTCTATACAAAATCAGCCCATTCTTTGTGAAGTACTATGAAAAATTCACTCACGAGGGCAAGAGTATCACTGAATTGCCTCTGTGGTGACAATTCTATCTCGAAAGAGACAAGTCGCTTGGGTAGGCGCTGCCATAAGTCATTGGCTTCTTGAATAACCCAAGACCCATCAACCATGGTTTTGGTTTGAAGCCAGCATAGAGACCTGGTGGAAGTATTTGATCGTGCAATCACTGTGCCACGATCTCTGGTTTCTCCCTCAAACAGTCTTCAACTGTAAATGCTTTCCCACTTCAGCCCATGAATCCTCATCTGTGTTTTAGTGTCTCCACTGCAAAAATACGAGCACTGGAGAGCAAAGCAATGATCTGAAGATCAGTTGCTATCGAGGGCTGACCATCTTGAAAGTGTTGGCGATGGGATTCCAAGAATTCCCTCAGAAGCATCTCTCTGTATTTGGCAATTGTAAACTCCCGCCGCCTCACAGCTGTCTCTAATGAATCCGTCTCTGCCCATGCTAAAAACTGCTTCTCTTTGACAATAATATCTTTTACTAACTCAAGATCTGCTAATTTACTTAAACTGAAGGAATGAAAGAATGAAACAACATCTGCTATTACCTTCTCACGAAGCTGTACAAGGAATTATATATCTGCACATATCAAACTAAACATCTCCCGGGCCGGGTGACCTTTTATTGTATCCTCAACAAGAGGCGCCTTCCCTTTATCAGCTGTCTCACTTGAAGTACTATGACCTGCTCGGGTGAATGATTTCTATTCCAACGAATATTAGATCTGATTGGATTTGCTCCTTGTTCTTCTGGGATGTCTAGCTGGATGGTCGCATCTGGATTGTTTGATGTCAATTGATAAGGTCCTTGTTCCAGATTTGATCCAGATACCAGTTGTGTTGTGCTCGCATTTTGTGCATCAGATGTTGATTGATGTATTATGGGATCTGTTTGTGCAACATCTTGAGCATTGGCTGCTGTCAGATCTTGATAATTGTCGTGCGGTGTGTCCAGCTCTGTTTGTATCTCTGTTGAGTATCTTTGTTGTGGCACGTCATCATCTGAGTCATCAATTCCGGATGATTCTAGACGTGTGCATAAATCGTTTAGGCTCGCTGCTGAGTTGGATCTGAAGATTGTGTCATAAAAAACAACGTGTTCTAACTCTTCAACAGTCAGACTTCGATTGTTGAAGACTCTATAAGCTTTGCTAACAGCTGAATAACCTAGAAAGATACCTGCATCAGATTTAGCATCAAAAGCTGTTAGGTGATTCTTACCATTATTATGAATTAAGCATCTGCACCCAAACATCCTGAAATAATAAATGTCAGGTTTCTTGCCACTCCAGATCTCATATGGGGTTTTGTCGCTCAACTTATTAATCATATATCTTTTTTGAGTGTAGCAAGCTGTATTAACTGCTTCTGCCCATTATTTTTGTGAAATGCCGGAGTAAGCAATCATAGATCTCGCAGCTTCTTTTAAAGTAAGGTTTCTCCTCTCAACCAGCCCGTTCTGTTGAGTAGTTCCAGCTGCAGAGAGCTCATGCTTTATCCCTATGTCATCCAGATAAGAAGATAGTTTTTGATTTAAAAACTCAGTACCACGATCACTTCTTATTCGTTTGACTGTACAAGATCTGTCATTTTGTAAACGTTTTAAAAGCCTAATCAGTTGGTCAGTGGTATCAGATTTTGATTTTAAAAACAACACTCAAGTGAATTTTGTAAAATCATCCACAACAACTAGGGTGTAATTCGTTCCCCCTAAGCTCGTTACGGGAGTAGGACCAAAAAGATCCATATGTAAAAGCTCTAAGCTTTGGGAAGAACGCTTACCGCATTTCTTTTTAAAAGTAGAACGGATTTGTTTACCAAGCTGACATGCAGCACAGATCTTGTCCTTAGAAAAATTGATTTTAGGCATACCAGAAACCAGTTCATGCTGACTCAATTTGGAAAGCGTTTTAAAGTTCAGATGATTCATTCGCTGATGCCACAACCAGCTCTTGGAAGAGTCAGCTGCAAGGCAGATCTGCTCAGATTCCATTTGCTCTGACCAATGGATAATGTAGGTATTCCCCAATCTTTTACCTACCAATACAGTCAGACCATTTGGACTCTGAATTGTGCATGTGTGTTGTTTAAAGTTAACTATGTAACCCGTATCACATAGCTGACTTATGCTAATCAAGTTATAGCGCAAACTGTCAACGATTAAAACATCAGATATTGAAATAATACCGTGGTTAAGCTTACCCTTACCCACAGTGTTAACATGTGAGTTATCACCAAAAATGATCTTCGCTCCTCTATGGGATGTTACATCTGATAGCAGCTTTGGGTTACCCGTCATATGTCTTGCACTGCCACTGTGAGACCTGAAATGTAATTAAGATTAATTTGTTGGAATTAATCGGTTTTTGGAGATTTCTGGTGGTTCAGATATATGTTTGGAAGTTTGGTTTGTATTTTCGGGTAGGAATCACATTTTAAGCAGTTCTGGAAATTTTGATATTTTCGAGATTTCGAGTGATAAATCTGGTTTTGAGAGGTCTTTGTTTTGGTGAAAGCTGTTCAGGTTTCTTGAGAAATCTGGTCGCTGGTGCCTTTGTTTTCACGCGGCGTGTTTTGTAGCATAAGACAGGAAACACCGTCGTTTTGTGAGATCTAGTAGTCTCGTTTAGGAGAGATCTGGTTGGTATTTAGCGCTAGAATCTGAAGTAGAGATCTGCCCGCGTGTTTTTGAGTTGAGGGCTAAACGATGTCATTTGGATAAGTGGCTACGGCGTCGTTTGGTGAACGCTGGAGGGAGAGATATGTTTTGTGGGATGTGTGTTCGCTTGTTCAGATTTCAGTGTCCAGCTTTTAACGCTAGCATTCAGATTTCACCTGTGGCCCTGTGCGACGTCGTTTTGGGTATTAGCGCTATTACCAGTGTTGGTTTGTTATCAAGATTTCACCGCGGTTTCGAAGCGAGCGTTGTGTTTAACTTTCCAGATTTCACCGTAGCGTGTAGCCTCGTTTTGATGTTAGCGTATTTCCAGCTTTCAACATTTTTGGGTTGGAGAAATCAGATTTCACCGTGGTTTTAGCGCATGCGTTGTATGGCTGTGAGATCTGTTTCTGTCGGTGTATGTTTTAACCAGATTTCTCGCGGGTATTTATATGTTAGAAGCGTGGTCTTCTATTACTTCATCAGATCCCATACTTAGCAAAATTTACCCGATCTTCGTTCTCTATTTTTCAAACCCTTGGGTACTGTTCACCGTTGATTTTATCCAGCGATTCCCATCGTTTTTGGTCACCATTTTTCACGTTCGAGGTAGCGTTGGACTCCTCTCGGAGAGATCTTCCTTCCTATACTGCTTTAGGAGGCTGTCGTTGGCTGGATCAAAAGCACGAAGTTGCTTTTGTGTTTGTGTGATGCGTAGTTCAGGTAGAACTCCGTTTTATTCGATGAGATCTTGTTTCTAGCCTTAGCTTAAGCTTCCTGTTAAGATGTTTTAGGAAGAGTAATTGCTGGTTTGAGTGTTTAACTCCAAGCCGCGTAATTTTGAGTATGGCCGTGAGTTTCTGTTAGCGTTTACCTGAAACCTGCTTGTGCGTGTGTTTAGCAGGTGTTGGACTCAGACCTCTCAGGACTGTATTTGTGGTAATCGTTGTGCAAATTAAGGTACGGATTTGAGCTTGTCATAGCTTGGAAATTGGCAGAGATAATATGTGAGATCTGGCGTGGATATGTGCAGTGATTGCTGTTTGTTGTTTCGTGTATCCTGCGTATTGTTGCTGTCTGCTGTTAATTGCATACACTAATTATCATTTTGCATTCAGATCTCTTTTATTGCCGTGCCTTGTACTGCCCGAATTGTATGTGTTAAGGTGCAGAATTGTGGGCGGAGTGGGTAGCTCCCACACCTCATGTTCTTTCTCCCTTCTGGTGTGATTGGCCACCATGAGCGGAGTGAGTAGCTCTCACATCTTATGGGTTGGGTGACCGTAGGTTGAGTATGTATATGGGCGGAGTGAGTAGCTCTCACACCTCATATTATGGCACCTGATTTCGGTTGTTGAGCAGCTGTCGGAATTCTTTGGCTCCCGGCATTCGGTTGTAGCCTTGATTGCGCGCATAGTTGTTGCATTTTATCTTATGTTTTTTTTAGCTGTTTCAGTGCTCTCCGTACTGGGGTTTGACCCCATGTCCCTCTGGGGCTTGGTTATTTTCCTTGTTTGTGTTGTTTTCAGGGAAGCCAGGTTTGACAGCTGGTTGTGGTTTTAACCCAGCTGGTGGTTCCCCAGGAGGTGGTTAGAGTGTCCAAGTTGCGTATAGCATATCTATATGTATCAGTTGAGTTAGCCAGGGGATGCCCTGTGCTTCGTTGTTGTATCCAGTGGTTGGAGTCTGATACTTGTATTCGTATGCTATACTGATTGTGTTGTTTAGTGGTTTTAATAAACTGGGATATTTATTTTGAGTATAGCACTATTTCAAATTATATAGTTTTAAATCATCAGGCCAAAGCAAAAAATTACCCGCTTTTTAGTAGCTTCCGCATGTGTTTGTTTGTTTTATCTCTGATTTGAGCACGAGGCCTGACATTTTTGGTATCAGAGCTTAAGCTGGGATAAGCTCAATTTCTTTGATCACACTCGAGTCTAGGCACAGTGTTGTGTGTTGCATGTGCTTGACTATGTGACTACGTTTTTAAATCATCAGGCCAAAGCAAAAAAATTACCCGCTTTTTAGTAGCTTCCGCATGTGTTTGTTTGTTTTATCTCTGATTTGAGCACGAGGCCTGACATTTTTGGTATCAGAGCTTAAGCTGGGATAAGCTCAATTTCTTTGATCACACTCGAGTCTAGGCACAGTGTTGTGTGTTGCATGTGCTTGACTATGTGACTACGTGCTGCATATTTCTGTGTTATATGCTATCTATGCCGTATCTGTTCTGTTTTGCTTGATATTGTTGAGTGTTTTCGTAGATGCCGCCTAGACTTCGTGGTAGAGGTAGGAGGCAGTTTGAGGAATCAGCAGAGCAGAATGAGGATAGGCGTAGTGCTCGCAGTCATACTAGTGTTAGCGACGTGGAGGAGGTTGAGGTTGCGGCACCTCCTGTGGAGCGGATGGATGTCGTGATAGCACGGTTTCAGAGGATGAACCCTCCAGTCTTCAATGGTGACGAGTCCAGTGAGGATGCAGACTCGTGGCTCCGGAACATTTTGGTCTTTTCGATCGGGTTCAGTATGAGGATGATCTCTGGTTGAGTTTAGCGACCCTCTTGCTCAGGAAGGCTGCAGAGCGCTAGTGGCGAGGCGATTCGAGTACCTTGTTAGAGACCGGTGTTGGGATCTCTTGGGACAGTTTCTGTGAGACCTTTAGACAGAATATGTGCCCGAGTCTTATGTGAACGCCCAGGAGCAGGAGTTCGATCATCTAGAGCAGGGTTCGATGACTGTTCGGGAGTATGCTAGGAAGTTTTTTCTCTGTTGGCGTACGTTCCCCATGTTTCTAGCCGGGAGAGGGCCAAGAGGACTAGATTTCTTGAGGGCTTGAACGAAGAGTTGTATCAGATGGTGTTGACCAGTAAGCCCAAGACCTATGCTGAGGCGGTGGATAGTGCTATCGACATTGAGGAAGGTTTGCATAGTCGTCGGGCTCGTAGACAGCAGGTAGCGCAAGGTGGTCGTCCTGCTATTCAGGGAGCACAGTCTTCACAGTCCTCCCAGTCAGCCCATCAGCCCCAGCAGCAGGTGGCTCAGCAGTCTGGCCGTCAGAGGTTTCGACCCCACGGCCAGCAGTTTAAGAAGAAGTCGGGTTCTGGCTCTTCTGGTTCAGGTAGCTCGAGTAGCAGTGGTTCTCGGGCTGAGTTTTGTGGTTACTGTGGGGGCAGACATTCGTCGACCTAGTGTTTTGGTGTGCA
Organism: Dorcoceras hygrometricum; assembly: GCA_001598015.1. NCBI lineage: Eukaryota > Viridiplantae > Streptophyta > Magnoliopsida > Lamiales > Gesneriaceae > Dorcoceras > Dorcoceras hygrometricum. The sequence continues at coordinate 484,401 of KV002504.1, forward strand.
GGGTTCCTGCAACATTTGTGGTCAGTATGAGCATTTTGCTAGAGTATGTCCGTCAGTGGGATCACAGCAGATCGCGGCCCCGCCTCAGGGTCATGGAGGTCAGTCTAGGGGTCGTTCCCCTCAGTTTCAGCAGTCCAGAGGTGGTGAGGCTCAGTTCAGGACGTTCCTTCAGCCTGGTCCGTCACGGTTAGGATAGCCGTCTCAGCAGTTCTTTTCTGGACCTCAGCATGCACAGGCCAACGCCATTACGAGGGAGCAGGCCGAGGAGACACCGAGCAGAGTGATCAGAGGTACATGTCTTGTCTTTTAATTTCCTGCACGTGTGTTGTTTGACACCGGTGCCATCGCATTATTTTATCTCCGTTTCATTTGTTGTTGAGCATGGGTTGCATACCATTCCTTTGCGCGATACTGTTTCTGTTTTTACTCCTGGCGGTGTTAGTCTGTTCTCCCAGGAAGTTTTATTAGATGGCGTGTTGCGGTTTGAGCATGTCCTGTTAGCGAACTTGATCCGATTGATGCTTTGGGATTTCGATTGAATAGTTCGGATGGATGTGCTGTCCAACTATAGGGCCTCTGTGGACTGTTTCCATGGGATTATGCGCTTTAGGCCTTGGTCTGGCGAGAAGTGGGACTTATACGGCCAGGATTCTCGATCGAAGATCCCGTTGGTCTCAGCGATTGAGATGTTTAGCTTGTTGTCTTTGGGGAATGTTGGCTTTATGATCTACGCTTTGGATGCGTCTTCTTCTTCCCGTGTGCTGCTCAGTGACGTTCTCGTGGTGCGACACTTTCCCGATGTGTTTCCGGAGGAGATTTCTGGTTTTCCTCCTAGGCGGGAGATTGACTTCAGCATAGAGCTGGTGCCTGGCACAGCTCCGATTTCACGTGCCCCTTATCGTCTGGCGCCTGCGGAGTTGAGAGAACTCAATGTGCAGTTGGAAGATTTGCTGGAGAAAGGTTTTATTTGTAAAGAAGAGGGATGGCTCAATGAGGATGTGCATTGATTTTCGCCAGCTGAACAAAGCGACTGTCAAGAACAAGTACCCGTTGCCGAGAATCGATGATCTGTTGATCAGTTGCAAGGTTCTGCGGTGTATTCTAAGATTGATCTTCGTTCAGGGTACCATCAGCTGAGGGTGAGAGATCAATATGTCACGAAGACTGCTTTTCGTACGAGGTACGGGCATTATGAGTCTCTGGTGATGCCGTTCGGATTGACTAATGCCCCTGCAGTCTTTATGGATTTGATGAACCGAGTTTTCCACGAGTTTATTGATCAGTTTGTGATCGTTTTCATCGACGACATCTTAGTCTATTCGAAGACTCCTTTGGAGCACAAGAAGCATTTGCGTATTGTCCTTCAGTCATTGAGAGACCAGCAGTTTCATGCGAAGTTATCCCAGTGCGAATTCTGGTTGGATCGCGTTGTATTCTTGGGACACGTGATTTTAGCCGAGGGGATTTCTGTAGATCCTAGTAAGGTTGATGTCGTTCTGAACTGGGAGCGTCCCAGGAATGTTTCTTAGATTCGCAGTTTCTTGGGTCTGGCTGGCTATTATCGTCGCTTTATTGAGGGATTCTCAAGTATAGCAAAGCCGATGACTCAATTGACTCAGAAGGACAAGCGTTTTGTTTGGACTTAGCAGTGCGAGAATGCCTTTCAACTGCTTATGGAGAAGTTGACTACTGCGCCTGTGTTGGCCCTGCCGTCCGGAATAGGTGGATTCGTTGTTTGTTCTGACGCTTCGCTAAATGGATTGGGTTGTGTTTTGGTGCAGAATGGTCGAGTCATTGCGTATGCCTCACGGCAGTTGAAACCGCACGAGACTCGTTACCCAGTCCATGATTTGGAATTAGCAGCCGTGGTCTTTGCATTGAAGATCTGGCGTCACTACCTGTATGGCTAGCAGTTTGTGGTGTACTCCGACCACAAAAGTTTGCAGTATCTATTTTCTCAGCCAGACTTAAACATGAGACAGCGTCGGTAGATGGAGTTACTGAAAGACTTTGATTGTGAGATTAAATACCAGCCTGGGAAGTCGAACGTAGTGGCTGATGCTTTGAGAAGGAAGGCTAGTGAGATGCTTGCTTCGTTGTACATCTCCAAGGATCAAGAGCATCTTAACACTACTGGTTGGAGATTCTACCCGGCTGAGTATTGCGTTGTGGTTTCATCATTCCAAGTGGAGCCGCAGATTGTTTCTAGCATTCGAGCAGCTTAAAGGACTGATCCTTCCATCCATGAGTTAAAGTTGAAGGTCAGGGCTGGCGAAATTGAGGACTATTCTGTCTCGTCCGATGGTTGTTTGAGGTTCCGTGGCATGTTGTGTGAGACCTGGATTTGTTATTGAGATTAATCGTTGGAATTAATCAGTTGATTATGAGATTTTGTGGTTTAGATCTCTGTTTTGAGTTGCATTTTCGGGTTCCATTTCGTGCGTTGAGCAATTCTGGGTGCTTTCATGTTTTTGAGTATTTGAGGTACCTGCTGGATGACGTGTCAGCTGGTGTGGAGAGCTAGCGGCTGGTCGGTGGCAAAACCAGTCGAAGCGTGTTTTAGCTCGAGATTCTTGAAATGCCGTCGTTTGCGTGAAGTCTGGTTGCGTTTGTTGTGATCAGCAGATGCTTTAGCGTAGTTGCGTTGAGGGCAAAAAGACTGCGTTTAGATTAGTTAGCGCGACGTCGTTTGGATGTTGCGTCTGGTACCAGCTGGTAGATCGCATGTGAGTTCCTGCTGGTTGATCAGCAGATGTAGATGTCAACGCGGGTCAACTTTCCTGTAGCTCGAAGAGGATGCGTCGTCGTTTCGTTGTTGCGACTGGGAGTCCAGCTGCGAGTGAGTTTCGACGCTATTGCTTGCTGCTGGTATTTCGCGAGAGCTAGCAACTGGATGACGTCAGTGGAGCGACGTCGTTCGAATTAGTTGCAACGCTGCGTTTTGAGGTTGCGACTGGATTCAGCAGAGAGAAGCGTTGCGTTGTTTTGTCTTGCGACTGGATACCCAGCTGCTGGTATAGTATGCGACGTCGTTTGAGTAAGTTGGTGCGACGCCGTTTTGGAGAACCAGCTGTTTGTTATTTTAGCGATTGTTGGTGAATCAGCTGTTGGTTCTTGCGTCTGATGGTTTGGGAAATTGTTTGCGTCAACTGGTTTTGTCGGTGGACAATTATTTGAAGTGATTCCAGTCGTTTCTAGTGCTATTTATAGGAAGACTTGGTCTTCGAATTGTGATATCACTTCCCATACTTAGCAAATATTTCCAGCCTTTCGTTCCTTATCCTTCGAACCCTAGAACACTGTTCAGCCGTAAGCTTTTCCGGCGATTTCCCGTCGTTCCGGTGGTTGTTTTGGCTCGTGCGAGGTAGCGTTGGACTCCTCTTGAGAAGCTCTTCCAATTCATACCAGTTTTAGAAGCTGTAATTGGCTAGTCGAGGAGCACGAAGTTGCTGCCGTTCGAGTGTTGTGTCGATTTGGTAGAACTACGTTCTGGTTTTCAGCCTTATCCTTCGAACCCTAGAACACTGTTCAGCCGTAAGCTTTTCCGGCGATTTCCCGTCGTTCCGGTGGTTGTTTTGGCTCGTGCGAGGTAGCGTTGGACTCCTCTTGAGAAGCTCTTCCAATTCATACCAGTTTTAGAAGCTGAATTTGGCTAGTTTAGGAACGTGAAGTTGCTGCCGTTCGAGTGTTGCGTCGATTTGGTAGA
>KV002504.1:489667-513465 GCA_001598015.1 Dorcoceras hygrometricum
AAACCGTCGGGCCTAAAAGCGAAAATTTTACCCACTTTTTGATAGCTTCCGCATGTGTTTATCTGTTGTGAGCACGAGGCCTGACATTTTTGGTATCAGATCTTAAACTGGGATAAGCTCAATTCCTTTGATCACACTTGAGTCTAGGCACAGTGTTGCTTATTTTAAGTATCGTTGTATTTTAAATTATATGTTTTAAAACCGTCGGGCCTAAAAGCGAAAATTTTATCCACTTTTTGATAGCTTCCGCATGTGTTTATCTGTTGTGAGCACGAGGCCTGACATTTTTGGTATCAGATCTTAAACTGGGATAAGCTCAATTCCTTTGATCACACTTGAGTCTAGGCACAGTGTTGCGTGTTGCATGTGCTTGACTTATATGACTACGTGCTGCATATTTTGTGTTATATGCTTTCTTTGCTTTATCTGTTCTGTTTTCCTTATCTTGTTGGGTGTTTTAGATGCCGCCTAGACGTCGTGGTCGTAGTAGGGGTCTATTCCAGGAATCAGGAGGGCAGAGTGAGGATCAGTCTAGTGCGCCTAGTCATACTCTTGAGAGTAGTGGAGAGGAGGAGGCTGTAGCTCCGCCGGCTCCGGTAGAGAGAATGGATGTGGTCATAGCTCGGTTTCAGAGGATGAGTCATCCTATTTTCAATGGCGATGAGTCGAGTGAGGACACGGATTCTTGGCTCCATAGCGTCATACATCTGTTTGATCGAGCTCAGTATGACGACGATCTCCAGTTGAGGTTGGTGACCCTACTGTTGAGGAAGTCCGCAGAACGTTGGTGGAGAGGTACGTCTAGTACCTTACTGGAGACTGGTGTTGGCATTACTTGGGACACTTTCTACCAGGTCTTCAGGCAGGAGTATGTCCCCGACTCCTATGTGGCTGCCCGTGAGCGGGAGTTCGAGTTTTTGGAGCAAGGTTCGTTGTCTGTGCGCGAGTACGCTCGCAAGTTTTCTGCTTTGTTGGCGTATGTTCCACATGTTGCTGGCCGGGAGAGGGCCAAGAGAACCAGGTTTGTGGAGGGCTTGAATGGGGATCTGTACCAGAGCGTTTTGAAAAGCAAGCCCAAGTCTTATGCTGAGGCCGTGGATACTGCCATCCACATCGAGGAGGGCATGAAGAGCCGTAGTGCGCGTAGAGCGCAGGTGGCGCAGGCGGTGCAGGGTGGTAGGCCCGCTGGTTAGGGAGCTCAGTCGTCCCAGAGTTCTTAGTACGCGCATTTTCCTCAGCAGCAGCAGCAGGTAGCTCAGCAGTCTGGCCGTCAGAGGTTTCGACCCCGCGGTCAGCAATTCAAGAAGAAGTCCGGTTCAGGGTCTTCTGGTTCTGGCAGTTCATGTAGCAGCGGCTCTCGGGCGGAGTTTTGTGGTTTTTGCGGTGGAAAGCATTCTTCCATGCAGTGTGTTGGTGTGCAGGGTTCCTGCAACCTTTGTGGTCAGTATGGGCACTTTGCGAGAGTGTGCCCGACAGCTGGAGCACAGCAGACCACGGCCCAGCCTCAGGGTCGTGGGGGTCAGTCTAGGGGCCGTTCGCAGCAGTTTCAGCAACCCCGTTTTGGTGAGGCTCCGTTTAGGCCGTTTCAGCAGCCTGACCCTTTGCGTTTTGGGCAGTCGTCTCAACCTTTCTTTCCAGGACCTCAGCAGGCTCAGGTTAACGCCTTCACGAGAGAGCAGGTCGAGGAGACACCGAGCCGGGTGATTGGAGGTACATGTCTTGTTTTTGATTGTATAGTTGGGATGGATGTGATGTCCAACTACAGGGCCTCTGTGGATTGCTTCCATGGGATTGTGTGCTTTAGGCCTTTGTCTGGTGAGAAGTGGGACTTCTACGGCCACGACTCGAGATCGAAGATTCCGTTGGTCTCCGCGATGGAGATGTTTAGCTTGCTGTCTTTAGGGAATGCTGGCTTTTTGATCTACGCTTTGGATGCGTCTTCTTCTTCTAGTGTTCAGCTTAGTGACGTTCCCGTGGTCCGACACTTCCCCGACGTGTTTCCGGAGGAGATTCCTGGTTTTCCTCCGAGGCGGGAGATAGACTTCAGCATCGAGTTGGTGCTAGGCACAGCTCCGATTTCTTGTGCCCCGTATCGTCTAGCGCCTGCGGAGTTGAGAGAACTCAAGGTTCAGTTAGATGATTTGCTGGAGAAGGGTTTCATTCGCCCTAGTATGTCACCGTGGGGAGCGCCCATTTTGTTTGTAAAGAAGAAGGATGGCTCAATGCGGATGTGCATTGATTTTCGTCAGTTGAATAAAGCCACCGTGAAGAATAAGTACCCGTTGCCGAGAATTGATGATCTGTTTGATCAGTTGCAAGGTTCTGCGGTGTATTGTAAGATTGATATTCGTTCCGGGTACCATCAGCTCAGAGTAAGGGACCAAGATGTCGTGAAGACTGCGTTTCGTACGAGGTACGGACATTTTGAGTTTTTGGTGATGCCGTTTGGGTTGAAAAACGCGCCTGCAGTCTTCATGGATCTGATGAACCGTGTTTTCCGAGAGTTCAAAGATCAATTTGTGATTGTTTTTGTTGACGACATCTTAGTTTACTCGAAGACTCCGAGGGAGCACAAGGAGCACTTGGAGATGGTTCTTCTGAGGTTGAGAAAGCAGCAGTTGTATGCGAAGTTTTCCAAGTACGAGTTTTGGTTGCAACGCGTTGTATTTCTGGGCCATGTAATTTCAGCGGATGGCATTTCTGTGGATCCCAGTAAAGTGGATGCGGTGTTGAACTGGGAGAGACCGAGAAATGTGTCTGAGATTCGCAGTTTCTTAGGTCTGGCTGGCTATTATCGTCGTTTCATTGAGGGGTTTTCTTCTATAGCTAAGCCGATGACCCAATTGACCCAGAAGGATAAGCGGTTTGTTTGGACTGAGCAGTGTGAGAATGCTTTTCAACTACTCAAGGAGAAGTTAACTACTGCGCCTGTGTTGGCTTTGCCGTCCGGATCAGGTGGTTTTGTTGTTGTTCTGACGCTTCGCTAAATGGATTGGGTTGTGTGTTGATGCAGAAATGTAGAGTCATTGCGTATGCCTCGCGGCAGTTGAAACCGCACGAGACTCGTTACCCAGTTCATGATTTGGAGTTAGCAGCGGTGGTCTTTGCGTTAAAGATCTGTCGTCACTACCTGTATGGCGAGCAGTTTGTGGTGTACTCCGACCACAAGAGTTTGCAGTATCTGTTTTCACAGCCTGACTTGAACATGAGACAGCGCAGGTGGATGGAGTTGCTTAAGGATTTTGACTGTGATATTAAATACCAGCCTGGGAAGTCGAACGTAGTGGCTGATGCGTTGAGCAGGAAGGCTAGTGAGATACGCAACTGATGCGTTGAGCAGGAAGGCTAGTGAGATGCTTGCGTCGTTGTACATCTTTAAGGATCAAGAGCATCTTAACACTACGGGTTGGAGATTCTACCCGGCTGAGGATTGTGTGATGGTTTCATCTTTCCAAGTGGAACCGCAGATTGTTTCTAGCATTCGAGCAGCTCAGAGGACCGATCCGTCAATCCACGATTTAAAGTTGAAAGTCAGGGCTGGTGAACTCGAGGACTATTCTGTCTCGTCCGATGGTTGTTTGCGTTTCCGGGGCAGGTTGGTTGTGCCCAATTTGATTGATTTGAAGGAAGAGATCCTTCGAGAAGCGCACTGTAGCAGACACAGTGTTCATCCTGGTGCACGGAAGATGTACCAAGCGTTGAAGCCGCACTTTTGGTGGGCTGGCCTGAAGGGCGATGTTGCTGGTTTTGTCGCTCGTTGTTTGAATTGCCAAATGGTAAAGGCCGAAAGGATGATACCTGGTGGTCTGTTGCAGAGTTTAGAGGTGCCCCAATGGAATTGGGAGCACATTGCGATGGATTTCGTAACGCATTTGCCTCGTTCCAGCCGAGGGTGCGATGCTGTTTGGGTAGTTGTAGGCCGTTTGTCTAAGTCTGCACATTTCATTCCCTATGGGATGACCTTCTCGTTGAAGAATATGGCGAAGCTGTATGTTGATTTTGTTGTTAGATTGCACGGTGTGCCTGTTTCAATCGTGTCTGATTGAGATCCGAGGTTTACTTCCAGGTTTTGGAAGAGTTTGCAGACAGCTTTGGGCACTAGATTGGCTATGAGTACCGCGTATCATCCCCAGACAGATGGCCAATCTGAGCGAACTATCCAGACGTTAGATGATATGTTGCGTGCTATTGTGTTGGATTTCGGAGGTAGTTGGCAAGACGCGTTGTCTTTGGTTGAGTTTTCGTATAATAACAGCTACCAAGTGACGATTGGCATGGCGCCTTTCGAGGCTTTGTATGGCCGCAAGTGCAGATCGCCAGTGTGTTGGGAAGAAGTGGGGGAGAAGCAGCTATCTGCCCCTGACTTTGTGCAGCAGATGAAAGATCACGTGGATCTTATTAGACAGCGGATGAAAGCTGCCCAGGATCGCCAAGCCAGTTATGCGAATAAGAGGCGTCGACCTCTTGAATTTCAGGTTGGTGATCAAGTATTTCTCAAGGTTTCTCCATTTCGTAGTGTAATGCGCTTTGGACGCAAGGGAAAGTTAGCCCCTCGTTACGTTGGTCCGTATGAGATTGTCGAGAGGATTGGCCCTTTGGCGTATCGTTTGTTGTTGCCGTCTGAATTATCTTCTCTGCATGACGTCTTTCACGTTTCCATGTTGAGGAAGTATGAGCCAGATCCGTCTCATGTGATTGGAACTGACGAGGTAGAACTAGATCAGTCGTTGAGCTATCAAGAATACCCTTTGCAGATCCTTGGCAGAAAAGAGAAACAGTTGAGGAATAAGACCATTCCGTTGGTGATGGTGCAGTGGAGCAAGCATGGTAGGGAAGAAGCTACTTGGGAGCTGGAAGAGAAGATGCAGCGCGAGTGGCCGCATCTGTTTGAGTAGCTGTTGAGCTATATTTTCCAGTAGCTAGTAGTTTTGCTGTTTTCCTTCCTTAGTTGTTGTGTTTTGTTGGCTTGGTTATTTTGAGCTCTTAGCTTTTGTTGGGCGAGTTTTTGTTTAGTTTCTTGTTATTGCTTCGAGTTTCAGTTGCTGTGTTGTGCTTTCAAAATTGTTGTTTGATTTCGAGGACGAAATACTTTTTAGTGGGGGAGAAATGTGAGACCTGGATTTGTTATTGAGATTAATCGTTGGAATTAATCGGTTGATTATGAGATTTTATGGTTTAGATCTCTGTTTTGAGTTGCATTTTCGGGTTCCATTTCGTGCGTTGAGCAATTCTGGATGCTTTCGTGTTTTTGAGTATTTGAGGTACCTGCTGTATGACGTGTCAGCTGGTGTGGAGAGCTAGCGGCTGGTCGGTGGCAAAATCAGTCGAAGCGTGTTTTAGCTCGAGATTCTTGAAACGCCGTCGTTTGCGTGAAGTCTGGTTGCGTTTGTTGTGATCAGCAGATGCTTTAGCGTAGTTGCTTTGAGGGCTAAAACGACTGTGTTTAGATTAGTTGGCGCGACGTCGTTTGGATGTTGCGTCTGGTACCAGCTGGTAGATCGCATGTGAGTTCCTGCTGGTTGATCAGCAGATGTAGATGTCAACGCGGGTCAACTTTCCTGTAGCTCGAAGAGGATGCGTCGTCGTTTCGTTGTTGCGACTGGGAGTCCAGCTGCGAGTGATTTTCGACGCTATTGCTTGCTGCTGGTATTTCGCGAGAGCTAGCGACTGGATGACGTCAGTGGAGCGACGTCGTTCGAATTAGTTGCAACACTGCGTTTTGAGGTTGCGACTGGATTCAGCAGAGAGAAGCGTTGCGTTGTTTTGTTTTGCGACTGGATACCCAGCTGCTGGTATAGTATGCGACGTCGTTTGAGTAAGTTGGTGCGACGCCGTTTTGGAGAACCAGCTGTTAGTTATTTTAGCGATTGTTGGTGAATCAGCTGTTGGTTCTTGCGTCTGCTGGTTTGGGAAATGGTTTGTGTCGACTGGTTTTGTCGGTGGACAATTATTTGAAGTGATTCCAGTCGTTGCTAGTGCTATTTATAGGAAGACTTGGTCTTCGAATTGTAGTATCAATTCTATACTTAGCATATTTTCCAGCCTTTCGTTCCTTATCCTTCGAACCCTAGAACACTGTTCAGCCGTGAGTTTTTCGGCGATTTCTCGTCGTTTCCGGTGGTTGTTTTGCTCGTGCGAGGTAGCGTTGGATTCCTCTCGAGAAGCTCTCCCTTTTCTTACCCGTTTTAGAAGCTGTATTTGGCTAGTCGAGGAACGCGAAGTTGCTGCCGTTCGAGCGTTGCGTCGATTTGGTAGAACTACGTTCTGGTTTTCGGTGAGACTTTGTTTCTAGCCTTAGTTTTAAGCTTTATATGTAATTGTTGAGATAGGTGGAGCAGCTGGTCGAGTGAGACTCCCAGCCGAGCTGAATTTGGCTAGTTGAGGAACGCGAAGTTGCTGTCGTTCGAGTGTTGCGTCGATTTGGTAGAACTACGTTCTGGTTTTCGATGAGACCTTGTTCCTAGCCTTAGTTTTTAAGCTTTCTATGTAATTGTTGAGGTATATTGGGCAGCTGGTTGAGTGAGACTCCCAGCCGTGAGCTTGATTAGCAACCTGTTAGATTTACGTTGTGTATACCGTGTGTTTAACAGGCTTTTACCAGAGTCTTCGGGATTTCTCGCAGTGTTAGTTGTTGCTCAGTTTAAGTTACGGATTTGAGCTTGTTTTACAGCGAAGTTATGGCCTGGATGAATTGTAGTCGCTGGTATGTGGAATCGCCGTGCCTGCTCGTTGTGTTCTGTTGAGAATTGTGTATGCTATTTGTGTATTTGCTGCGTTGCATATGTTTATATGCTTGCATCCCCGCATGTTGCATACACGCATGGTATTCCTTTCTAGTTTTGGTAGTCTTTGTACCATTGTTGCATTGTTATTGTTTTCTTACCAGGATGTGAGGGCGAGCGGCGATACCGCACTCTCATCTCCCTGCTGGGATCGTAGCCACCATGAGCCGAGTGGTTAACTACCACAGTTCATGGGCGAGGCAACAGTAGGTTGAGTTGTTTGATGCATCCGGTAAGTGGGTGTAGTATCATGGCGAGTGGCTCACTACCACACTTTGAACACACCCCGTGGCCACTGTACGTTGTCAATGATTCTTGGAGCTATGTTTGAGTTCCTTAGCTCCCTTGTGGTTCGAGCTTTCCATTGTTCCTTGGCGTCTCATGCATAGCACCTGCATTTTATTCCTTGCTGTTACTTCTGTTGTATTATTGCTCTCCGTACTGGGGTTTGACCACATGTCCCTCCGGGGCTTGGTTTGTTTCTTTGTTGCGTTGTTTTCAGGAAACCCAGGTTCTACAGATGGTCGTGGTTTCAACCCAGCTGGTGGTGCCCCAGGAGATTTGGGAACTTATTTTAAGTATTGTTGTATTTTAAATTATACGTTTAAAACCGTCGGGCCTAAAAGCGAAAATTTTACCCACTTTTTGATAGCTTCCGCATGTGTTTATCTGTTGTGAGCACGAGGCCTGACATGTTGTTTGTGCCTAACCTCATTGTTTTGAAGGAGATCTTTAGAGAAGCACACTGTAGCAGACATAGTGTTCATCCTGGTGCACAGAATATATACCACGCGTTGAAGCCGCACTTCTGGTGGGCTGGCCTGAATAGCGACGTTGCTGGTTTTGTTGCTCGTTGTTTGAATTGTCAAATGGTTAAGGCTGAAAGGATGAGACCTGGTGGTTTGTTTCAAAGTTTGGAAGTGTCCCAATGTAATTGGGAGCACATAGCTATGGATTTCGTGACGCATCTGCCTCGTTCCAGTAGAGGATGCGATGCTATTTGGGTGGTTATAGACCGACTGTCGAAGTCTGCACATTTTATTCCCTATGGGATGACCTTCTCGTTGAAGAAGATGGCGAAGCTGTACGTTGATTTTGTTGTTAGATTGCACGGTGTGCCTGTTTCGATCGTTTCTGATTGAGATCCGAGGTTTACTTCCAGGTTTTGGAAGAGTTTACAAATAGATTTGGGTACCAGATTGGCGATGAGCACCGCGTATCACCCCCAGACAGATGGCCAATCTGAGAGCACTATCCAGACGTTGGAGGATATGTTGCGAGCTGTTGTGTTGGATTTCGGAGGTAGCTGGCAAGACGCGTTGTCTTTATTGGAGTTTTCATACAATAACAGTTACCAAGTGACGATTGGTATGGCGCCGTTTGAGGCTTTGTATGGCAGAAAGTGCAGATCGCCAGTGTGTTGGGAAGAAGTGGGGGAGAAGCAGCTATCTGCCCCAGATTTTGTGCAGCAAATGAAAGATCACGTGGATCTTATTAGACAGCGTATGAAAGATGCCCAGGATCGCCAAGCCAGTTATGCGAATAAGAGGCGTCGGTCTCTTGAGTTTCAAGTTGGTGATCGTGTATTTCTCAAAGTTTGTCCGTTTCACAGTGTTATGCTCTTTGGGTGCAAGGGAAAGTTAGCCCCTCGTTTCGTCGGACCGTATGAGATAGTTGAGAGGATTGGCCCTTTAGCGTATCGGCTGTTGTTGCTGCCAGAGTTATCTTCTCTACATGACGTCTTTCATGTTTCCATGTTTAGGAATTATGAGCCAGATCCGTCTCATGTTCTTAGGACTGACGAGATCGAGCTAGATCAGACATTGAGTTATCTAGAATATCCCTTGCATATCCTTGGCAGGAAAGAGAAACAGCTGAGAAATAAGACCATTCCGTTGGTAATGGTGCAGTGGAGCAAACATGGAAGGGAAGAGGCTACTTGGGAGCTGGAAGAAAAGATGCAGCACGAGTGGCCGCATCTGTTTGAATAGCTGTTGAGCTAAATTTCCAGTAGATTGTAGCTTTTGATTGCATTTATTCCCTGTTATCGTATATTGTTTGCTCAGTTATCTTGAACTCTTGGCTTGTGTTAGGAAGAGTTCTGTTGTGTATCTTGCTGTTTAATTGTATTTCCAGATTGTTGTTCGATTTCTAGGACGAAATCCTTTTTAAGTGGGGGAGAAATGTGAGACCTGAAATGTAATTAAGATTAATTTGTTGGAATTAATCGGTTTTTGGAGATTTCTGGTGGTTCAGATCTCTGTTTGGAAGTTTGGTTTGTATTTTCGGGTAGGAAATCACATTTTAAGCAATTCTGGAAATTTCGATATTTTCGAGATTTCGAGTGAGAAATCTGGTTTTGAGATGTCTGCTTGGATTTGGTGAAAGCTGTTCGGGTTTCTTGAGAAATCTGTTCGCTGGTGCCTTTGTTTTCGCGCGGCGTGTTTTGTAGCATAAGACAGGAAACACCGTCGTTTTTGTGAGATCTAGTAGTCTCGTTTAGGAGAGATCTGGTTGGTATTTTGCGCTAGAATCTGAAGTAGAGATCTGCCCGCGTGTTTTTGAGTTGAGGGCTAAACGATGTCGTTTGGATAAGTGGCTACGGCGTCGTTTGGTGAACGCTGGAGGGAGAGATCTGTTTTGTGGGATGTGTGTTCGCTTGTTCAGATTTCAGTGTCTAGCTTTTAGCGCTAGCATTCAGATTTGACCTGTGGCCCTGTGCGACGTCGTTTTGGGTATTAGCGCTATTACCAATGTTGGTTTGTTATCCAGATTTCACCGCGGTTTCGAAGCGAGCGTTGTCTTTCCAGATTTCACCGTAGCGTGTAGCCTCGTTTTGATGTTAGCGTATTTCCAGCTTTCAGCATTTTTGGGTTGGAGAAATCAGATTTCACCGTGGTTTTAGCGCATGCGTTGTATGGCTGTGAGATCTGTTTCTGTCGGTGCATGTTTTAACCCGATTTCTTGCGGGTATTTATATGTTAGAAGCGTGGTCTTTTATTACTTCATCAGATCCCATACTTAGCAAAATTTACCCGATCTTCGTTCTCTGTTTTTCAAACCCTTGGGTATTGTTCATTGTTGATTTTATCCGGCGATTCCCATCGTTTCCGGTCACCATTTTTCGCGTTCGAGGTAGCGTTGGACTCCTCTCGGAGAGCTCTTCCTTCGTATACTACTTTAGGAGGCTGTCGTTTGCTGGAGCAAAAGCACGAAGTTGCAGTTGTGTTCGTGTGTTGCGTAGTTCAGGTAGAACTCCGTTTTATTTGATGAGATCTTGGTTGTAGCCTTAGCTTAAGCTTCCTGTTAAGATGTTTTTGGAAGAGTAATTGCTGGTTTGAGTGTTTAACTCCCAGCCGCGTAATTTGAGTATGGCCGTGAGTTTCTGTTAGCGTTTCCCTGAAACCTGCTTGTGCGTGTGTTTAGCAGGTGTTGGACTCAGAACTCTCGGGCCTGTATTTGTGGTAATCGTTGTGAAAATTAAGTTACGGATTTGAGCTTGTCATAGCTTGGAAATTGACAGAGATAATATGTGAGATCTGGCGTGGATATGTGCAGTGATTGCTGTTTGTTATTTCGTGTATGCTGCGTATTATTGCTGCCTGCTGTTAATTTCATACACTCATTATCATTTTGCATTCAGATCTCTTTTATTGTCGTGCCTTGTACTGCCCGAATTTTGGGCGGAGTGGGTAGCTCCACACCTCACGTGCTTTCTCCCTGCTGGTGTGATTGTACACCATGAGCGGAGTGAGTAGCTCTCACACCTTATGGGTTGGGTGACCGCAGGTTGAGTATGTATATGGGCGTAGCGAGTAGCTCTCACACCTCATATTATGGCACCTGATTTCGGTTGTTGAGCAGCTGTCGGAATTCTTTGGCACCCGGCGTTCGGTGGTAGCCTTGATTGCGCGCATAGTTGTTGCATTTTATCTTATGTTTTTTTTAGCTGTTTCAGTGCTCTCCGTACTGGGGTTTGACCCCATGTCCCTCTGGGGCTTGGTTGTTTTCCTTGTTTGTGTTGTTTTTAGGAACCCAGGTTTGACAGCTGTTCGTGGTTTTAACCCAGATGGTGGTGCTCCAAGAGGTGGTTAGAGTGTCCCAGTTGCGTATCGCATATCTATATGTATCAGTTGAGTTAGCCAGGGGATGCCCTGTGCTTCGTTGTTGTATCCAGTGGTTGGAGTCTGATTCTTGTATTCGTATGCTATACTGATTGTGTTGCTTAGTGGTTTTTATAAACTGGGATATTTATTTTGAGTATCGCACTATTTCAAATTATATAGTTTTAAATCGTCAGGCCAAAGAAAAAATTTTACCCGCTTTTTGGTAGCTTACGCATGTGTTTGTATGTTTTATCTCTGATTTGAGCACGAGTCCTGACAGCCACTATCCAAGTACCAAATAATTGACTCATCTCTAGCCTTGTACCTGTTGTCCTGCAACCACGAAAACTAATTTTGGTACCAAATTTTACTTGGGTCCAGATCGGATTACCCCTTTCGAGACCCATACTTGAATTACTTAACAAGTTTCCCAGTACGAGAGTCCATAAAGGTGTGTGCAGAGATATGGTGAGATCTGTCGAGCTTTGGTTTGGTATTTTGACCATTCAGATCTCTTCGTGACTGAACCTTTCTCCATTCAGATTTGACCTTCTTAGAATCATGTCTTTGTTGGTTCTGAACAAACAACTTGGATCCATCTTTTGCCTTTTCTCTGTCAAGTCTGTTCTTTAGCCAACTAGACTTAGAGTTCTCGGGTTAGAGTTCTCGGGTTTGACATAGCCAATACCAGCTTTCCCTTTCTGATTCAGTTTCCCCGAGATCTTGTCATCATACTTTACTGACTCGCATATATCATGTGTCACACTGGCTTTGACAAAATTCATCTTTTTGAATTTGTCATATACTAGATTTGACTGAGTACAGGTCTCTCCGGAGCTGCTTTCACCAGCATTGAAACCTAAGCCAGATTTGTCATTAAGTGGCTTTTGAGTCTCATGCAACATACTTAGAGAGACAGAAGACTGTGTCCAAGAGCTCATTACCAAATTTAACCTTTCGTTTTATGATTCGAGCTCACTGGATCTTAATCTCAATGATTAATTCTCAGTATTCAGCTTACTCAACTCGATTTGTAAACTGTCAGTTTCACCAAGTTGAACGGTGCTTGGTTCTACTGAGCTATTTTTCAAATCCATGTTTTCAGCTTTGACTTCCTCGAATGTTTGAGAAAGCTTCTTGTACACATGGACCATTTAATTTAGTGCATTAATTAGGTCCTCCCGTGTAAATTCAGTATTTGTAAAGTCGAATACCTCTTCCTCTGTAGATTGGTTGGCCATTAGACAGTGAGTTTCCTCTTGATCACTGTCGCTTGATGAGGAGCTGCTTGATGTGGAGTCCGAATCTGAATCCGCCCAAGTTTTGTTGCTCTCCTCTGCAACAAGTGCTTTACGATCACTCTTTCTAGTTGGCATTTTGTCAGATCTAGTTCTCCTTCTTTCATTGGATCTTCTGTCATCCTTCTTTGATCGGTCATCATTCTTGCTTTCATCCTTATTTGGCTTGTTGCAGTCTGCTGCAAAGTTCCCTGGACGACCACAGTTATAAAAATTCACATCAGTTGAAATCTTTTCAGATTTGTTAGCATTATTATACGAAAAAGAAGGGTTAGAAGATCTTCTCAGATATTTCCCAAACTTCTTGACGAAGAGGTACATAGCATCATTTCTTAGTTGTTCTGCAGATTTGCTCTTGCTTGGAGAACACTGTTCAGATGTTGCAGCAAGGGCCTTGGTTGGTTGTGAAGTTGATGGGGCCTCAGATCTGATTTCCAATTCAAACTCGTATGCATTCGGATTTGCAAAAAGGTCATGTAGTTCGAGCTTGTTGAGATCCTTAGACTCGCGCATGGCCATTGTCTTAACATCCCATTCCCTGGGCAGCGCTCTCATCACTTTGAGATCCAATTCTCTGTTGGAATACTCTTTGCCTAGGCTGGTAAGCTCTATTACCACAGCACTGAATCTCTCATCGAACTCAGCCATGGTTTCTCCATCTTTCATCTTTATGGACTCGTACTTCTGTTGAGCAACAGTTAGTTTGTTTTCCTTGGTTTCATCGTTGCCTTCGCAGATCTGAATCAGCTTTTCCCAAATCTCCTTGGCAGTAGTAAAGGTTTTGATTTTGCTGAACATATTTTTGTCCAGCATCTTCTACAGGATATCCCTGTCCACGTTGTCCAAGTTTGCCTTCTTCTTATCCTCGTTAGTATACTCATGTCTCTTCTTTTCTACATATTCCGGTTCACCATCAGATAACGCGAATGCTGTGTTGGCCTTTATGATTTTCATTGGTCCATCGGTGATCACCGACCACATATCATCATCTTGTGCAGCCAGATGTGCTTGAATTCGTATTTTACAATCATCATATTCCTCCTTGGAAAACATAGGAATTTTGTTGTGAGAGATTTCCATATTGAAATATATAAAGCGTAGACAGCAAACTGTTCAATAACAAAGATGCGCCAGCTTTGATACCAATAGATAGGATCAATGTGGATCGAAAACAGCTCTGGGAGTTCAGAAAGGGGGGGGGCCTTTATGAGTTTTCATTGGTCCATCGGTGATCACCGACCACATATCATCATCTTGTGCAGCCAGATGTGCTTGAATTCGTATTTTACAATCATCATATTCCTCCTTGGAAAACATAGGAATTTTGTTGTGAGAGATTTCCATATTGAAATATATAAAGCGTAGACAGCAAACTGTTCAATAACAAAGATGCGCCAGCTTTGATACCAATAGATAGGATCAATGTGGATCGAAAACAGCTCTGGGAGTTCAGAAAGGGGGGTTGAATGAACTCCTAGGTATTTTAAATTTTCGAAACCCTTTAAAAATAGTTTTACAAGCGGCTTGCTTAACTCAGATTTGTGTTACCAAATCTTAGGTATCTCAGTTTCAGATCAGATCTCTCGGCTAACAGAAAGTGTGCGGAAATAAGTCGATTAACCAGTGAACAGTATAAGTAAATAAATGCGATAATTAAAAGTATAGGGATCAGAGATTTGTTTCTGGAAGTTCGAACATAAAATCATACGTCTCCCCTTCTTCCCTTGCAGGAAGGTTCCACTAGAAGAATTTGATGCACACAGCTTCTGTCTACACCCAGTCACCGAGCCTCGCTCCAAGTGAACTCCTAGCAATCACCAACGACATGCAGATGCAACTGCGGAATCACAAACAACTTTGATTTTTCGAACTGCTTGGAACAGCAAGTTCGTTACAGACTCAATCTAAAAATACATTGAATACAATATCTTGAGTGCTGTAATTATCTCAAAGATAAAACACTTAAGAGCATTGGAATGTTCTTCGAGATTTTGAAAGCTGCGATTTTGAATGTTTTATGCTTGAAGTATCCCAGAAGGTAAGAGCTTTTGAATATGCAAGGTAAAATTTGAGCGAGAGATTTAAGATTTACGAGCACCTTCTTCGTTTGAAGACTTCAACTATTTATGCTCTTTACTCTCAACGGTCAGTAGCTTGAATCATTCTGCATATCTTCTTCGAATCTCCATTAACGCTATGCACAAGGTAAACTGCACTATCAAAGCTTGATTGACTTTACTCGCCAAATAGAGTAGCCAGCGTATCAATCATTTTGCGTATGTGTTGCTTACTCAAGATAGCTTTGATCTTGTTTCCTTAATTCCATTTTGACCGTTGTAATTTTCTTCAATCGACTGACGACAACTGAAGATATTTGAAACTCAAATATGTTGTATCACTTCACATATGAATGCTGCTTTCTTTCCTTTTGTGAATGGCTAAGGGAAATGTCCTTACGCATAGGGTTACCACATCTGATATATTTCCCTACTAACACTTTGTCAAATCTAAAAACTCTACTGCTCTTCTTGTGATACTGACTTTCAACTCTAAGTCTGAAGAATCCTGTATCGTCTATTCACATATGATATGCTTAACTCAAATCTGTATAATTCTTAACGACATACCTCGTTCTGTTATTGTAGCATCTGAATCACTTCTGAAGACCCTCAAATATGAATGTTACGACAACTGAAATATTTAATCAAATATGATAGGCTTCCTGAAGACTTATCTCGATAACTGATATCTAAACATTTCTTTCCTGAAGAATCAAATCTGATAGTCTCTGAAACAAAACTTTCAACCCGATATCTGAGTACACTGTTCCAAGGGTTTTGCTTATGAGCCACAGCTGTTAACCACGATGACTGTCCAAATCTGATTACAAAGGTTCAGTTTTTATTTTGTTTTTGTTATCACCAAAACTTATAAATTTTATCTTAACAACTCTATGCGACGCCGTTTCATTAAGTCGAGATCTGTTATGGCGTAGAGCCAGATTTGTGTGGAAAACCAGTTTTGAGACTTAAGTTGTCGGTAGGTTGGTTCTTCAGATTTGAGCAGATCTGACCTTTATATAGAGAACTTTTCCTTCGTTCCTTATTACTCAGCCCTGATACTTAGAATATTTCCCGTGAGCAACTTTGTCGCGATACCCTAGCTAC
This sequence comes from Dorcoceras hygrometricum, assembly GCA_001598015.1. NCBI lineage: Eukaryota > Viridiplantae > Streptophyta > Magnoliopsida > Lamiales > Gesneriaceae > Dorcoceras > Dorcoceras hygrometricum. Next base: position 505,021 of record KV002504.1, read on the forward strand.
TGTTCACCGAACCTTATCTTCTCCATTTGCCGACGGTAGATAGCTCCGATTGAAGTAAGAGTGGTAGCGCTAGACTCATCTTGCTGAGACGCTTCGTTTTATACTACTTTTGGAATCTTGCGTAACGCTGGAGAGGTGTGCGAAGGCATATCCCTTCTGTATTCTGTTAGCATAAGCGTCGGATTTCGTTTGTCGTTCATGTATCTCGTTGGGTAAGTGTCAAGATCCTACCTTGTGCTTTGTTTAGATCCTTCTGTTGTGTTAGAAGGGTAGGACATACTTGGGTAGAGCTTGTAGCTCCCAATTCGTTGTTTCTGTGTTACTGTTCCTGAGCTAGTATTTGTGTTTGGCTTAGCAGGTGTGAGATCTGTGTTGCTTGGGACCACGTTGTAGTAATTGTAGCACAGAATACTTGAGGTATGGATGTGAGCTTGTTTTACAGCTTTGGATTGAGCATGGGTGATTATGCTTGCTACTGTGTATGCCTTGCATTGTTTTATATGTTATGTGTTGGACATTTAATTTGTTGCATACATGCATTATCATTTTGAGCTTAGATCTGTTGTAGCCGTGCCTTTTTGTTGTATTGATATGTGCGTACCAGGATGCCTGTTGAGGACGAGCGGGTAACTCACGTATACCTCATCTCCCTGCTTGGATCTGTTAGCCACTATGAGCGGAGTTGGTAGGTCCCACATCTCATGAGTTGGGCAACAGCGGGTTGAGCTATGTTTTGCATCTGGTGCCGTGTGTTGAGATGAGTGGGTAGCTCCCATATACTCACACACCCCGTGGCCACTGTTGTTCAGTTTATTCGTATCTGTTGACGAGCAGTTTATTGAGACTCTTTGGCTCCTTGTGTTTCGGTTGTAGCCTAGTTCTCTTGCATAGCATTTTCATATTATCTGTTGCTTTCCAGTTGATGTTTTATAATGCGCTCCGTACTGGGGTTTGACCCCATGTTCCTCTGGGGCTAGTATTGTTTGCCTGTGTATGTTTTTTTAGGTTACCATGGTTACTCAGCTGGTCGTGGAGTTGACCCAGCTAGAGGTGCCCCAGGAGGTGGTTAGAGTGTCCCAGTTAGCGTATAGCATATATTTATAAGCACTGTTAGCCGGGGAGTGCCCTGTGCTTTATTGTATTTCAGTTGTATTCGGTAGTGTTTATATTTGTTAAATGCCGTACTGTTGTACTGAGTGATTTTAAAATTGGGATATTTTGAGTATGATTGTAATTTAAATTATGTTATATTTCAGTCAGGACAAAAGCGAAAATTTTAACCTCAATTTTATTGCTTCCGCTAGTGTTTGCATGGTTTAACTCTATGTTTGTGCACGAGGCCTGACAAGAATATTTACAGAACTCTATTGTATTGCTTTCATTGTAAAATCAGATTAGAGTCTGTAACGAACGTGCTTTGTGAAACATTTCGAAAATTCATTTGATTGTAATCAGCAGTGGTATCTGCATAGATTGTGGTTGCTAAGAGTTCACTTGTAAGCGTGTCTTGAGTTATCGGGTGTCTACAGAAGCTGTACACATCAAACCTTCTAGTGGAACCTTTCTGAAAAGGAAGAAGGGGAGACGTACGATTTCAGATCCGAACTTCCACAAACAAACTCTCAACTCTATCTTTTACTTACTTGCATCGTATTTATTGTTAACTGTTCACTGTTTAATCGATTTATTTCCACACAATACTTGTTAACCGAGAAAACATATTTGGACTGAGAGCCTCAGATTTGGTCACTCAGATCTGAGTTAAGCAAGGCTTGTAAAAACAGTTTTAAGGTTTCGAATAATAAAAATCGAAGGAGTTCATTCAACCCCCTACTGAACTCCAAAGCTTTTTTAACTATATTTTCGATTCCCTTGATCCTATCATACCTTTTAATCATAAAATTTATCAAATACTCAGTTGTATAACAATTCATAGTATTCATCATTTCTGATGTGAAGTGTGAACGAAAGCTCTCCTTATGTTATAGTCACTTGATCAAGCTTAAAATGGTTCCAGGTTGAGCGAGACCCAATGATCCTTTTGCCGTTGTCCACACGCCCTAGTCTTGAACTCTGTTGGTATGCACTTCGATACGTTGACCGTTTATCACACACCCAATGTTTTGCAGGGCACTCTAGTCCGAAGATCGGCATCCCACTCGCCCTATGGCTGACCGTCTGTTATCCATCACATATAACTAAAACTTTTAAAATATACTTCCTTTAAACTTTCTATGAAATTTATTAACTTTATTCTCTTTCTCTGATCTGAATAAGATCGCTAATATATGGTTTGCTATTTTAAAACTCATCTGATGTTTAAAAGATACTAGGAGTACATTAGAGTTCAACCGATGAAGAAGCTCGAATCTGCTCAGGCTATAGATATGAAGAACTTGTTAGAGTAGATGCCCAAATAGCCAACTTGTGGCGTGTGGGTTTATAGACTCTTGTATACGACAATCTTCATATATATGATATTCGCATTTATTATATGGCATTCTTTACTTTCATTGTGTGTATGATGATTTACAATTGCGTTGAGTAAATACCTAGAATACACTAAAGTGTATGTTAGATGTGATAGTGGGTATGACGGCTATCATGAAGCACATCTAATAGTCACTGTGTATTCTGAACTGTTCCTAGTCGATTGGGCCGTCAAAATGAGGATAAGGCCGCCCGAGTTCGAGACTAGTATCTGCGATGCGAAGTACCATGTTTCATTGGTAGGGAGCATTGTGATGTTCTGAGCATGCAGATAGATAGTGACCTGGTGATCTATCGAACTACCCTCCTTCGGACTTTCCAAGTGGTTACCATTTGTCGAGTGGATAAGTCCGAGGTCTTGGTTGTACTGATTAGTCCTCACGACTCGAAACATCATTGAGACTCTACATGATAGGCATCTCACTTTGACCCGTTTGCCGACTCACTTGGGGTCATAAGGCGTCGGGATTGGGTGAGACCCCGATGCATGTAGGAGTCGATGCATCGTTGTAGAGGATTCACCGCTCGCAGACATGCGTGGATATCCTATGCTATCTGAGGGGATAATAGTGTATAAATCTCTGGCCAGAGTACTAGAAGTGTTTTAGGTAAATGTGTTTACCTAGTTACACTCGCGATGTCACTATTCGATCTCCAAGATGTATGCATGGCTATCGGATCTTTAGCGACTCTCGATTTACCAATGGTCGTTGATATGATCGAGATATATGGATTGAAAGGACCATACTGTACGCTAACCACGACCAACTGGTTCTTGCAGGCACTATCAGTGATACCTAGGGGATCATGAGGCGATGTTGCTAGACGCTTTACCATGATCCGATGGGCAAGTCCGGAATTGTGATTCCGGAGCCACAATGGTTGTGGGCCCACGGCTAGCTGTATCCCTGAACCATTGAGGGTCACACAAGTACTGGATTCGAGATTCTAGCACGGATACTCAGCTCAATGTGTTGGGCATGCGAAGAGTATTTTGGGAGTGCGACTTCCTAAAAGGTCAATAGAGGTCAAATCGTGATTTGCCGATGTTGAGGGGCAAAACGGTGATTTTGCACTGGGGTTCTGAAAAATGGTTTTTCAGATCATAGTATTCAGTTTTGGAAACTGAGTCGATTGGTCCGATCTGATCGGCGATCGGAGTTACGATGAAGTCTTGGTGATGGAGATGAACTGAATGTTCATCCGTTGGACCCGGGCCCGTTGGGCCAGTCCAAGTCCATGCTTAATTCTATTTAATTAAGCCTAAACCTAGACTTCAACACACAAGACTCTCATTAACCCTAAACCTAGAGATTAGAGCCACCCCCTCTCTCTCAAAGAGCCGCCGCCGCCGCCGCCGCCTCTTCGCCGGAATTTGTTCCGGCCAAATTTGACGAGGAGAATCCGTCCGCGCAGATCTCGTCAGCTCTTCTAGTGCAGGCTGACGAAGGAATCTAGTCTCCGGTCATGGACCTGATTGGCGTTAACTACCATAGTCTACCGTGAAGTGCCGTTTTCTTTACGAAACCGGTAGGAGCCAGGCACGAGTTGCCAGCAAGGTAGTGTTTGAACACCCTATGAATGTCATATTGTATATTGATTATCGTATTGATCGTCTCCCGGACATGATTTTTCTGTTCTTCCGCTGCCTCGCCGGGGGGTCGCGATCCGGGATCCCGAACAGTGGTATCAGAACCAGGTTCTCGGATCTGATCAATACGATTATGCCATATTGTATCTGACGCGCGATCGACGGCCGATGCGTGTGCGCTGGTCGCACGTCGCGAATGGACGCAAGGCGTCTCCTCCGTGCGCAAATGGTTGCGCAAGTGACCGGATGATGTTGCGCCGCTGGAAGCACTGGTCGACGATGGTGGAGCGCCCGTTGCGCGACGATGCGCGCGCTGGTGCTGCGACATCGCGCCGCTCGTGGCGCCTGCTGGCCGGACGAAGCGACGCTGCTGGACGACGCTTGCGGCGCGATGGTTGCGCACGATGCGTGCTGTCCACGAGACGTTGCGCGCGGCGTCGTGCACTGCCGCCGCGATTTTGTGTTGGTGGCGCCGCTCCGGCGATGCTCCGACGATGTCGTGACGGCTGGTCTGATTTCTTCTAGGGTTTGGTTCGGGCTTGTCCCGGACAGCCAGTGAAGTTTTTGGGCCGGTATGCGATATCGGGCCCGGTTTTGGTCGATTTTGAAATAAGTTTTTGGGCCTAGAATTGTTTTAAGCCCAATATGATACAATTAAAATTAGTAAAATGTGATTTTAATTATGAAATATGATTTAATAATGAAATATGATTTTGTTGATTAAAATTTGTTTTTTAATCGGCAAAATACGATTTTATTATAAAATACGATTTCGTAATTAAGAATATGATTTTACGTTAAATAATTAGATTATTTAAATTATGCATGTTAATTAGATTAATTGCATGATTGGGGTGATCGAGAGCCGTGCCCAATGTGTTAGGTGTATGCAATATGTTTTGTATGATTTCGGTTTGTAAATATTTGATCATCATTTAAAGTGGGCCTGTTTGTGGCCCGTTCCCACCCCTTGATAAATGTATCCCTTATTTGTCATAGTAAATTTAAATGTAAAATTACTAGATTTAGTGGGAGGACATCCGAAGACGATGGACGATGACGATCAAGATATTGAAGACCGAAGATCTGTAAAACCGTAAAGCTTTGTAATAGGATTACATTGCATATTTCATTACCCCTAGCATTGGACCCAGTTCCGTGGCTGGCAACCACGGACCGCATAGCTCTCGCGATCGATCATCCCATTTATTTATATATGTTGATATATAGATTAGTTGAATCCGCATGTTGCATGTTTTAAATTAGATTTAAATATGCATGAGACCAAAATTTTTCAAAAATAAATCCCTCCCTCGTTTTAAATTTGATTTAAAACTCATATCAAGATAAATGTTTATTCGATAAACTAAAGGGTATTTAAAATTGTTAAAATTTCCCTACCTTCCATCAACAATGGGTGTACGTCGATGCTACCCGTATACATGGCCCGGCTCATATTATTGAGGGGGTCATGTATGCCGGAAAGCTGTCCACGCCATTGACAATTGTTGTGAGTCGGTTGGAACTCCCTTTAACGTTGGCTCATATTATTGGGGACATTAAGGGGACCGTCCTTCACGACTCAACATTGATGGGTCATCTTGACACGTGATAGTAAACGGCGTCATATTATTGGGCCCTTACTGGACGTGAGGTGAATACATGGGGGTTGCAATCGGAAACTACCTTTTGGGGGTCATGGATGGCTGATATTATTCGGGTCCATGGTCGTTTGATTGGGCTCCGTGTACCCACTAAAGAAACCTGTTTTCTCGATTTCATTAGAGGGTGGTGAAATCGTTAAAATAGTGGGAGGGTAATTCATAAAACTTAATGACCATGTTTTATGTCTTAGCGTTTATTTTTATATAGTCAGTAATGCATGTCTGTTTTCTTTTCAGTATAACTGCTTTATAAAATGGTTCGATGAAAAAACCAGCTCGCTGCTATACTGGATAGCAACAGGTTCACCGGTCTGAACTACCGAGACTGGCTCCGCAACCTTAATCTTGTATTGGCTTCGGAGAAGCTCCTCTATACGATAGAGAAGTCGCCTCCGGAGGAAACCCCTGCCGATATCAGCCCTGAGGAGCTGATTACGCTTAATCAATGGCGCGACGACGAGGTTAAAGCTCGATGCTATGTGATGGCATCGATGTCCAATGAAATGCAATGGCGCTTTGAGAAGACAAAGTATGCCTCTGCCATACTCTTTCATCTCAAGGAACTGTACGGGGAGAACTCTCGACATGAGAGGTTCACGACTGTCAAGGAGCTGATGACGAGCCGCATGCACGATGGGACTTCGGTCCGTGAGCATGGGGTTCGTATGATTGGGCTCGTTGAAAAGCTATCAGGCCTTGATATCGCGCTTCCACACGAGCTGTCTGTGGATGTACTTCTCCTCTCGCTACCCGCTGCATTTGACCCATTTGTGGTCAACTTGAACATGAACAAGCTGGAAGCCACCCTTGAAGAGGTGGTGAACATGCTTGTAGTGTTTGAGGGGACTATAAAGAAGGACAAACCCGTCCTCCTTCTGGGTTCTTCTTCCTCTGTGAAGAAGGGGCCCAGACGCAAGAGCAAGAAGCGTTCTGCTCCTGCGAAAGAGGAAAAGTCTGCCAAGAAGCCAAAGGCTTCTAAGCCGAACAAGAGTGAGAATGTTTACCACCACTGCCACAAGGCTGGGCATTGGAGGAGGAACTGCAAGGAGTACCTCGAGCAGTTGCGAACTGCGAAAGTTATGTTCTATATTGAAATAAATATGTCTCTTAATTCAACTTCTTGGGTACTTGATACCGGATGTGGATCTCATATCTGCAATGATTTGCAGGTGATGACAAGAAGTCGACGTCTTAGAGAGGGTGAGACCCACTTGAGGCTTGGCAATGGAGGAAGGGTTGCTGCAGTAGCTATAGGGGATATTGTTTTATTTCTGTCTTCAAATTTTAAGTTGTTGTTACGAGACGTTTTATTTGTTCCTGAATTAATTAAAAACATTATTTCTATTCCTATGCTTGATAGAGATGGATATTCTTGTATGTTTGCTAATTCGATTTGCAATATTTACAAGAATGAATGTTTAATTGGAATTGGGGAACGCGAAAACGATCTATACACCTTAAAATTAAAAGACGTTCCAACTCGCGATGTCGAAACACACACAACAACGATTAAATGGAAACACGATAACTTGAACCCAGCACAACTTTGGCACGCTAGGCTAGGTCACATTTCCCTAAGTAGGATGAACAAGTTAGTTAGGAGTGACTGTTTGATCTGTCAGACATCAACTCACTACCGACTTGTGAATCTTGTCTTAAAGGAAAGATGACCAAGCAACCCTTCAAGGGCAAGGGTGAGCGTGCCCAAGGCCTATTGGATTTGATCCATACTGATGTGTGCAGCCCGTTTAGTATTGGTACTAAATATGGTCACACATACTTCATCACATTTACCGATGATTACTCTAGGTACGGGTACTTGTACTTGATGAAGTACAAGTCTGAGTCCTTTGAAAGGTTCAAGGAATTCAAGGCTGAAGTAGAAAATCAGTTAGGCAAAAGTATTAAGGCACTTCGATCTGATCGAGGTGGTGAATACTTAAGTACTGAGTTTCAAGACTATCTGAAAGAGAATGGGATTCTCTCACAGTGGACCCCTCCGGCCACACCACAGCTCAATGGTGTAGTGGAGCTTCGTAATCGGACCTTGTTAGACATGGTTCGATCTATGATGAGCTTCACTGAACTTCCTACCTCGTTTTGGGGCTATGCGCTCGAAACGGCGGTAATGTTGTTGAACAATGTCCACACCAAGGCAGTGGATAAGACTCCGTATGAGATATGGATGGGCAATCCACCCAAGTACTCATTTATGAGGATTTGGGGATGTCCTTCTTACGTGAAACAGATAGTGGGAGATAAGCTGGATACGAGATCCATCTTATGCTACTTCATTGGGTATCCAAAGAATTCCATTGGATACTACTTCTACTATCCCAGCGAAACAAAAGTGTTTGTTTCTAGGAATGCCAACTTTATGGAAAGGGAATTTCTACTTGATATAAAGGGCAAAATAGTAGAACTCGAAGAGGTTCGAGATCCAATCGAAGTACCAGATGAGTCTCCTGCACCTACAGAGCCAGTACCAGAAATGGTCGCACCTAGGAGGTCCGAAAGGATTCCTAAGGCTCCTGAGAGATATGGTTTTCTCCTTGAAGATGATCAAGGTTATCAAGTTGTTGGATCTGATCCAAGAACTTTCAAGGAGGAAATTTCCGATGCTGATTCTAATTTGTGGCTTGAAGCAATGCAGTCTGAGTTTGACTCAATGCATGCTAACCAAGTTTGGACTCTGGTTAA
>KV002504.1:514957-525279 GCA_001598015.1 Dorcoceras hygrometricum
AGTGTGACTTCCTAAAAGTCAACAGGGGTGAAATTTGATTTCCCGCTGTTGAGGGGCAAAACGGTCATTTTGCACTGGGGTTCTGAAAAATGGTTTTTCAGATCATAGTATTCAGTTTTGGAAACTGAGTCGATCGGTCCGATCTGATCGGCGATCGGAGTTACGATGAAGTCTTGGTGATGGAGATGAACTGAATGTTCATCCGTTGGACCCGGGCCCGTTGGGCCGGTCCAAGTCCATGCTTAATTCTATTTAATTAAGCCTAAACCTAGACTTCAACACACAAGACTCTCATTAACCCAAAACCTAGAGATTAGAGCCGCCCCCCTCTCTCTCAAAGAGCCGCCGCCGCCGCCGCCGCCTCTTCGCCGGAATTTGTTCCGGCCAAATTTGACGAGGAGAATCCGTCCGCGCAGATCTCGTTAGCTCTTCTAGTGCAGGCTGATGAAGGAATCTAGTCTCCGGTCGTGGACCTGATTGGCGTTAACTACCGCAGTCTACCGTGAAGTGCCGTTTTCTTTACGAAACCGGTCGGAGCCAGGCACGAGTTGCCAGCAAGGTAGTGTTTTGAACACCCTATGAATGTCATATTGTATATTGATTATCGTATTGATCGTCTCCCGGACATGATTTTTCTGTTCTTCCGCTGCCTCGCCGGGGGGCACGATCCGGATCCCAACAGAACTAATATCAGAGCTCTAAGCTGATGAATTGTTTCTTATAATTAGGTATAACTCAGAACATATTAGAGCTATACCTTAGAATCAAAATTAATAAACTGAAGGATTAAACTTGATTTACTGTAGTAGTCCAGAGTGGACCTAACTGAATCAGATCGTTACAGATCAGCTTAGAGTATAATATAGATCTCGAACTTAGGCCAGCTCAGAATAGAAAATCAGATCGGAGCGCGTGGGTCAACTCACATAAGGAAATTCAACGCAACTTAGAACAATCAGCTAAATAAATAACGTCAAACAAAGTTAACTCAGCTTACAACGATCAGATCAGCTAAGAACAATTGAATCAGCTAGAACATTCGGATCGGATTGAAATGAATAGTTGGTATTGTTATTAGCTTACGACTGAACAAAAGAGACCAACACAGCTTATCAGATCAGAACGGAGTTCTGATTAGACCAGCTTTGCCTATAAGCTTGGAACCTCATTCTTAGTTTCCCAGCAAAACATGTCCAAAGGAAACATCCAGAAACCTTTTATTCAGAGTTGCTTTCGTATATCCAAGAAATTTTCAAAGAAAACTAACTCCAATTTTCACAAAACGTTTTCCGACAAACATTTCTAAGAACAAAACTCCAGCAAACCAATAATTCCTCATGAAATCAACTCTTCGTTTGAAAAACTTCAAAACCTTTTTCAAACCTTTAAAACTGACTCAAAGATGCAAGAAGAATCGATATATGTGTAACACTCAGAAATCCTGATTATGTGAGAATAGGTGCATGACTAGGGGAAAAATTATTTTTAGAAATTTATGTGTCATTTTATGTGATTAAGTGTTAATTTAATGTTTTAAGGTGTTCATGCCATGTTATTAGCCTGATTGAGTTATGGACGCGTGGACGAGAATGGGGACGGTCGAGGTGTAAGTTTATTTGAAATCTTTAAGCCCTCATATTTTTAAGAGAAAATTTTTATTGTTTTAAACATCATTTACGAAAAAAAAGATTTTTATGTATGTTTGTCAAGGGGAACCCATTTTTCACCTTTACTGGTTATTTTAATGAGCTTTACTATATTTTAAAAATTATAGGATTTTATATTAAAAAAATTTTAAGTTCAAAGTTTAAATTGGAGTTTTTAATTAGCATTTTTAATTGGTACACATTTTTTCTTCCTAAACCTAAATTTTGAAAACCCTAGCCTTCCTCTCATCTCCCTCAAGCCGTCTACCTCCATCACTCAAGGCTCCATCGATGTTTCTTGGATTTTTGTGGTGGTTTCAAGGTTTGATCGTCCCATCTCGAGTCCTCCGTCCCGGTAATGCGTAGTCTACGTAATTCTCCAAAAGGCACACTCTATTCTTTCTTTTCTCGCCATTTAAATCATATTATATTGTTTTTGAAATGATGCGCATGATTTGTATGCGTGAAGACTTGATCTACATTTATTTTTTGAGATCCATGCATGCATCACGATTTTTACCACACATTTTATTTGTTTCTTGTGATGCTTCGGTCATGGGTGGTTCATAGGGCTGGGGTTCGAGTCGAGGTGGTCCAATGGTGGTCCATGGATGAGGTGAAGGTGGCTCGACCGTCTGTCGAGCCAAGGTCGACGTGTGGTCGCAGCCACCAAGTGGCGTGCGCGGGCTGCCTCCTTTGCGTGCATCGTCCGGCCTATGCAAACCATGGCTTGAGCCGTGGCTCGGCCTAGGGGAACTTTCGGGACCTGCCGGTGGTCCTTTCGACGTGGTTTCGGCCAAGGGTGGCCGGAACAGCACGGGCGAAAGCTGGAAGTTGCGTGTGTCGAAGGCGGCGGCAGCTAGGGTTGTGAGGTGTTGGCCGGTTCGATTGGGCCGGTTGGGTCGATAGTCGGACCGGGTCGGGTCTGTCGATGGTCGGGTCAAATTATTTTAATTCGGGTCCGAGTTATTTTATTTCTGGACCAGGTATTTTAATTTTTTTTATTTTAAAGTTTAAAGTCCAATTTTAAGGAAAATTGGCCTATTATTTTAAGTCAATTTTTATGGTCAAAATCCCATTTAGTTAAGGCTTAATAAGTTGCATTAAGTTTCAAAGTTATATTTTTAGTTTATGGGACTGATATTTTAGCAAATTATAATGTCTGATTTCTATATTATAGGGTCTAGTACTTTTAACAATTTTGAAATGTAATTTTCAGTTTAATGGGACAATTGAGTTTTGGATTAAGTTGTAGTTTAAGATCAAGTCTAAGCTTTTGGGCTTAGTATTAGTAGGTCAGTCTGTTGAACCAGTCCTTGACCTAGGGAAGAAAATGTTGAAGCCAAAAAATATATATTTAATTATATATGTAGTATTTTACGTATATGATTATGCATTGTTTAAAGGAAATTAAATATATATTGATGGGCTAAGCCTTTTAAATTGCATGTTTTATGATGTCCAGGAATCATGAAATCTTTATGGAATGTTAATCATGAAAGAGAAGAAAATATTTTTGAGGGATTGAAGTGGTTTGTGGTAAGTAATGATGAGCGGAATCGGGATGCCAGGCCCGATGAACCTCTGTTAATGTTATAATGAGCTTATGGATCAATGTGTTAATGACATGGTAAAGTGAACCGCATCTCCACGTACGTTGGATTTTTATGAATGATCAATCGTTAATGTAATGGCCCCCACATAATGGATACGACGCACACGTCTTTTACTTTATGTTATGTTATGTTCATGCCTCGTTACGTTATGTCGACTTTTAAGACTAGATTTTGAGCCACGATTTACGATCATTCATTCATGCATGTTTTGAAGTTATTTTAAGATAATTATGTGCTTGCATGCGGGTTTATTATACGTACTTTGTTATTATCATATAGAGCATGTTGGGTCTTTAGGCTCACTAGGTTTTAAATGGTGCAGTTGATCCTGTTGTGGATTTTATCCCGACTGGTGGTGAGGACCTTTGATCGGGCGCTACAGCTATCACCCCGTTCCACTCAGATGCTTTCATTTCATTTTATTAAACATGTCTTATTTACTCTGATTTTAAGACAGAAAGGATGATGTGATTTTTGAGATATTTATTTATTTATGTTTTAAAGCGATGTTGAGAAAGACTTTTATGGTTGAATTATAATGTTAAAGAATTTTTATTCCGCATTTGATTTCAAAAAAAAATTTCTACAGTTATGTTTGTTTCAATATGTTTTCCATGATGCAGCAAAAAACTAAATTTACTTGCCTTAAACAACGCAACGATTGAAAGGGATTATCCATCTTTGAACAACTCAAAAGCACGATCCAATCACTTTGAAAGGTTTGAAGCTTTGGTCGGTTTCCTTCTCAGAGAGCACCGTGTTAAGATAAAATTTATAGTTTTGGTGATAACAAAAATAAATCAAGAATTGGACTTAATAATGTCAATCGAGTAATTAATCTTCAGGGTTAACAGATGTGTCCTTTCGGGTTAAATATTTGATCATATTTTTTTTGGAACAGTTGATTATCGGGTCAGATTTCTACTGTTCAAAGTGCTTTGAGAGTGATCATATCTGTCAATAGAATTCGTTACTGAATCAGAGCATATCTGTCGATAGACTTCGATTATTATATCGGCGATGGTGTTTGTCAACAGAACTGTCAATTGTATTAGTGTGAATAGTTGAGGTAACAGATCCTTCCTATTTATAGATTTACAAAAAGGAGGATATCAACAGAGTTTGTCATTCTACCAGTGATGTTATCTGCCAACAGACTTTGTCATTCAAACATTGATGACATATGCCAACAGATACCGTAACAGTGTGTCAAATAGATAACAGCAATGGTTGCTGTCAACAGAATTGTTCGCATTTCTGTAGTCAGGTATTTTTGACTGTGACAGCTTGGTATTTGGACAGCAATGAACTATTCAATCATCTTTGAGAAAGATAGATCTGTTCGACAGAAGAATTTCAGGCGCAAATGTTGAATCGATTCAAACAGGATCACATATTCACAGACTTTGTCATTCAAACATTGATGACATATGCCAACAGATACCGTAACAGTGTGTCAAATAGATAACAGCAATGGTTGCTGTCAACAGAATTGTTCGCATTTCTGTAGTCAGGTATTTTTGACTGTGACAGCTTGGTATTTGGACAGCAATGAACTATTCAATCATCTTTGAGAAAGATAGATCTGTTCGACAGAAGAATTTCAGGCGCAAATGTTGAATCGATTCAAACAGGATCACATATTCAATTTGGAGAAAATCAATGGTCTCGATCAAGTCATACAAATTGCTTGGAATTAAGGAGACAAGATTGATACTATTTTGGATAAATAGTACAAAGTATCAGAGGACGTTTCACGGTGTTTGCACAAATACGGAAAACGACATTTTGGCTCTGACAAAGAGCAATTTGCCTTAGTGGAGCAGTGTATACCGTAATCGTGATTTGTTGAAGATTTTCAGAGGAAATAGCTTTTATGACCGTTGGGAGTAAAGGGTATAAATAGCAGAAGTTTGAATTGAAGAAAATCTCTTCACTCTCGACTACTTGCCGTCACTTTTCCATTATTTTGTCTCAAATATTCTCGAGCTTTCTCTCTATCAAAGTTATCTTTCAAAAGCTCGCAAACTCGAAGAACACTTAACCAGCGCTTATTTCTCTACCTTCGAGTTCATCTTCTAGTTCATTATTGAATCAAGTTTCTTAGACTAGAAATCAGAAGATATACAGACTTCAATAGTAGTGTATCACATTGTAAAATCAATTTGAGTTTGTAACAAACGCGCTACTGAAATCCGTTTGAGAAAAATCACTCAGTATTGTAAAACAGTAGCTGCGACTGCTTGTTGGTGTTTGAGATTGCTAGGAGTTCACGTTAAGTGTTTCTTGCATGACCGGGTGTTTGCAGAAGGCCTGTAACAATCAAATCTTCTAGTGGATCCTTCCTGAAAAGGAAGAAGGGGAGACTTGGGATATTTATATCCGAACTTCCATAAACAAACTCTTGTCCCTTTAACTTTTACTTAACGCATTTATTTACTGTTTTACTATTAACTGATTAATTGGCTTCTTTCCGCACAATATTTGTTAGCCAAGAAATCAGCATTTAAACTGAGATCCTTAAATCTGGTAACTCGGATTTGAGTTAAGCGAGGCTCTTGTAAAACCGTTTTAAAAGGTTTCGAAAATTTGAAAATACCAAGAGTTCATTCAACCCCCCCCCCCTTCTGAACTCTTGCAACTATTTTTGAACCACATTGATCCTATCAATTGGTATCAGAGCCTGCGCTTCTCAGTATTGAACAGTTGTTGTCTGTGTTTTATCATATATTAAAATGTCGACTTCTCACAACAAGATTCCTATGTTTTCCAAGGAGGATAACGACGACTGGAAGATTCGCATGCAAGCGCATTTGGCTGCTCAAGATGACGACATGTGGTCGGTTATAACAGAAGGACCATTAAAGATAATGAAGCCAAATATAGCATTTGAAATATCTGGTGGCGAGCCTCGGTTTTTGGAAAAGAGTAGACATGAGTATACTAATGAGGACAAGAAGAAGGCGAATCTGGACAATGTGGCCAGCGATATTCTTTACAAGACGCTGGACAGAAACATGTTCAGTAAAATCAAGACCTGCTCCACTGCAAGGAAATTTGGGAAAAGCTGACACAAATTTGCGAAGAAAACGATGAGACTAAGGAGAACAAACTGACGGTGGCTCAACAGAAGTACGAGTCAATCCAAATGAAGGATGGAGAGACTATGACAGAGTTTGATGAACGCTTCAGTGCTGTTGTTATAGAGCTTACCAATTTGGGTAAAGAATACAACAATCGTGAGCTAGCGTTGAAAGTGATGAGACCGTTGCCAAGAAAGTGGGACGTGAAGACGATGGCGATGCGTGAATCAAAAGATCTGAACAAGCTGGAGCTTCACGACTTGTTCGCAAACCTTAAAGCATACGAGTTTGAGTTGGAGACAAGATCTGAAGCTGCTCCATCAACATCCCAGCCGACGAAAGCATTAGCTTCTACATCCACTGAACAGTGCTCTCCAAGCACGAGCAAGACAGCTGATCAACTCAGCGACGACGTCATGTCCCTCTTCGTGAAGAAGTTGGGGAAATATTTGAGAAAATCCTACAACCCTTCTGCTCCTTATAATAATGTTCACAAAAATGATAAAATTGTTTCTGATATGAACTGTTTCAATTGTGGACGTCCAGGGCATTTTGCAGCTTATTGCAACATGCCCAAGAAGGATGATAGATACAGGAGAGATGACAAGAAACAGGATCGATACAAACGAGATGACAAGACAGATGAGAGAACTGTCGACAGATCCAAGGATAGATCCAAGGACATACGGATGAGGACAAGAGGTGATAAAAGACCCAGTCGCAAGAATGATCGCAAAGTGCTGATGGCTGAGGAAAGCACTAAAAGCTGGGCAGATACTGATTCAGACTCTTCATCCAGCAGTTCTTCATCTAGAGATAGTGAACAGGAGGAAGTTCACTGTCTCATGGCTAATCAAACTTCAGATGACGGGGTATTTGATTTTTCCAATGTTGAATTTACACGAGAAGACCTTGTCAGTGCACTTAATGACATGGTAAAAGATTACAAGAAGCTTTCTCACTCATTTGAGGAAATCAAAGATGAAAAAAAAAATCTGAAAAATAGTTCAATTGAATCAAGCACTAACACGCTTGAGGACATTGAAAGTTTGAAGATTGAGTTGAGTATGCTGATGATGGAAAATGAATTGTTGAGAAATGAGTCTAGTGAGCTCAAAGCTGAAATTGAAAAATCAAATTTGACAATGAGCTCCCGGGCAAAGTCTTCCGCGTCTCTAGATAAGCTATTTGGAATTCAGAAGCCAGCGAGTGATAGAATTGGCTTGGCTTTCAATAGTAGTGACAACAGAGAAGGAGAAACAAGTACTCAGTCACAACTGGTGTATGAAAAGTTCAACAACATGAGCTTTGTCAAAGCCAACGTGATACATGAACCATATGAGTCGATGACATATAATGATCAGACCCCTCAGAAGTTGAACCATAAAGTAAAAGCTGGTATCGGCTTTCAAAAACCTGAGAACTCCAAGCCAAGCTGGCTAAAGAACAAACTGGACAAAGACAAAGCAAAAGCTGGTCGAAACTCATTTGTTCCTAACCAGCCATGGCGTAGTTCAACGAAGGTAAAATCTGGTTGGAAAAGGGTTCACCCTAAGAGAGATCTAAATGAACAAAATATGTAATCAAAACTCAACAGATCTCACTATTATGCACAGACCCTCACGGACTCTAGTACTGGAAAAACTTTCAAGGTAATTCAAGTATGGGTCCCGAAAGGGGTAATCCGATCTGGACCCAAGTAAAATTGGGTACCAAAAGCTGTTTGTATGATTGTAGGACAACAGATACGAACCAGCTGATGTATCAATTTTGTGGTACCTGGACAGCGGCTGTGCGCGACATATGACAGGAAATCAAAAGCTGCTATCAGAAGTTGTTCTACACAAAGGAGCAAAGATAGTCTTTGGTGATAACGCATACGGTAACACTGTGGGTAAGGGTAATCTTATCCATGATAACATCTCTATTTTAGACGTCTTAGTTGTTGATAATTTACGTTACAATTTGATTAGCATAAGTCAGCTATGTGACAAGGGTTACATAGTTAAGTTTCAACAACACACATGCACAGTTCAGAGTCCAAATGGTCTGACTGCATTGGTAGGTAAACGTTCGGGGAATACCTACATAATCGATTGGTCAGAGCAGCTGGGATCTGAACAATTGTGCCTTGCAGCTGGCTCTTCCAAGAGCTGGTTGTGGCATCAAATAATGATTCATCTGAACTTTAAAACCCTTGCCAATTTGAGTCAAGATGATATTGTTTCTGGTATGCAAAAAATAAATTTTTCTAAGAACAAGGTTTGTGCCGCTTGTCAGCTGGGTAAGCAAATTAAATCTACTTTCAAAAAGAAAGGTGGTAAACGTTCTTCCCGTAGCTTAGAGCTTTTACATATGGAACCCTTTGGTCCTATACCCGTAACTAGCTTAGGGGGAACGAATTACACCCTAGTTGTTATTGATGATTTTACAAAATTACTTGGGTGTTGTTTTTAAAAGCAAAATCTGAAACAGCCGACCAGCTGATACGCCTTTTAAAACGTTTTCAAAATGACAATCTTGTTCAGTCAACAGGAAAAGAAGTGATCGTGGTACTGAATTTTTAAATCATAAATTGACTTCTTATCTAGAAGACTTAGGAATAAAGCATGAGCTTTCAGCATCTAGAACTCCTCAGCAGAACGGGCTTGCTGAGAGGAGAAATCGTACTTTAAAAGTAGCTGTTAGGTCTATGATTGCTTATTCTGGTGTCTCACAAAAATTTTGGGCAGAAGCAGTTAACACAGCGTGTTATACTCAAAACAGATCTATGATTAATAGGATGCACAATAAAACCCCATATGAGATCTGGAATGGCAAGAAACCTGATATATCCTATTTCAAGGTGTTTGGGTGCAGATGTTTTATTCATAATAATGGCAAAAAGCACCTAACAGCCTTTGAACCAAAATCTGATGCAGGTATCTTCCTAGGTTATTCAGCTGTTAACAAAGCATATCGCGTATTCAACAACAGAAGTCTAACAGTTGAAGAATCTGCTCATGTGGTGTTTGATGAGACAAGCTTTAGATCCAACTCAGCTGCAAGCCTACATGATTTGTGTTCACGTCAGGAATCAACAAGTCTTGATGACTCAGATTATGACGTGGCTCCACAAAGACAATCAGCTGAAGACCAACTAGTAGTGGACACACCGCACAATACAGCTCAACAAGATTTACCAGCTGTTACTCAACCAGCTGTTGCTCCAACAGATGTTATTCAACCAGATTATGCTCAATCAGATGTTGCGCAAAAAGACCTCTCTATACATCAACCAATAGTTGACGCATCAACCGCAAGCACTTATCAATTGGAATCAAGACCAACAGCTGATGATAGAGCTGATTCACGTACACATCTTGACCAACTATCTCAACAGCTGGAATCTGATGCGCAATTCAACCATGATAATCATCAATTGGCGTCAGCTGATCCAGTTGTTATCCAGACAGCGACACATGGGGAACAATGAGAAAATCCCATTGGATCTGATCTCCGGTGGAATAAAAATCATCCACCCGATCAGGTCATAGGTAACATTTATTCTCCTGTTCGTACATGAGGCCAGCTATCTCATGATCGTTTTGATTCTGCATTCATTTCTCATATAGAACCCAAGCAAATAGATGAAGCTTTAGCTGACCCCAGCTGGATAGATACAATGCAAGAAGAATTAAATCAGTTTAAGCGTAACAATGTATGGCCACTTTAGGAATAAACTGAATGAAGATGGCGTAGTTACTAGAAACAAAGCTAGGCTGGTAGCACAAGGATTTAGACAAATGGAAGGTATAGATTTTGAGGAACCATTTGCCCCAGTAGCTATATTAGAAGCCATTCGCATGTTTTTAGCTTATGCTGCATTCAAAGATTTTAAAGTCTTTCATATGGATGTTTAGAGTGCATTTCTCAATGGCATCTTAACAGAGGAAGTGTATGTTGCACAACCTCCTGGCTTCGTAAATCATACACAT
>KV002504.1:580614-606007 GCA_001598015.1 Dorcoceras hygrometricum
CTCCTACTATACTCAACACTTTGAGTACCATATCCTTGTCTGCACGGGAATTAAACCAGTACACTGTGTGACCCTCAATGGTTCAGGGATACAGCTAGCCGTGGGCTTACAATTCATTGTGAATCAGAAAACACATTTTTCTGATCTAACCATCGGACAATGGTAAAGCGCCTAAAAACATCACCCCATGATCCCCTAGGTATCACTGATAGTGCCTGCAAGAACCAGTCGGTCATGGTTAGCGTATAGTACGGTCCTTTCAGCTCATATATCCCGATCGAATCAACGACCATTGGTAAATCGAGAGTCGTTAGAGATTCGATAGCCACGCATACATCTTGGAGATCAGAATAGCGACATCGCGAGTGCTATCAGGTAAACTCATTTACACTGAAGCACAAGAGTACTCTGACTTGAGATTTGTCACACTATTATCTTCTCAGATAGCATAGGATATCCTCGCACTAGGGCGAGCGGTGAATCCTCGACAACAAAGCATCGACTCCACATGCTTCGTGACATCACCCAATCTCGACACCTGATGACCCTCATGGAGTCGGTAAACGAGTCAAATTGAGGCGACTAATCATGTAGAGTCTCAATGATGTTTCGAGTAGTAAGTAATAATCCATACAACCAATACCTCGGACTCTCCACTCGAAAAATGGTAACCACTTGGAGAATCCGAACGAGGGTAGCTCGATAGTTCGCCAGGCAAACCATCCATCTGCATGCTCAGAACATCACAATGTTCCCTACCAATGAAACGTGGTACTTCACATCGCATATGCTAGTCTCAAACTCGGGGGGCCTTATCCTCATTTTGACGGTCCAATCGACTAGGAACAAGTTCAGAATACACAGTGACTATTAGATGTGTTTCATGATAGCCATCATATCCACTATCACATCTAACATACACTATGGTGCATTCTAGGTCTTTATCCAACACAATTGTTAACATTATAAAATGATGATAAAGAATGCCATATATAAAATGCGAATTTCATAAACAAAGATTGTTTTACACAAAGAGTCATCAAAAGCCCACACGCCACAAGTTGGCTAGTTGAGCACTTACTCTAACAATCTCGCAATTGCCCTAAATCCAACTACTCATAATGCGTAGTCCCATTGCTTCCCAATGTTGTTCAAACAACGGGACTTGACCTGGCAAGGGCTTCGTAAGTGGATCAGCAATGTTGTCTGCAGAGGCGACTCTCTCAACTGCTATGTCACCTCTAGGCACAATATCCCGGATTATGTGGTATTTCCTAAGTATATTTTTTCGATCTTTGGTGAGACCTACGTTCCTTTGCTTGGGCAACGGCACCTGTTTTGTCATAGTACACCGGGACTGGACCAACTCCTTCAGGGATTACGCCCAACTCTTGGACAAAATTCCTTATCCAAACCGCCTCTTTAGCAGCAGCTGATGCTGCGATGTACTCAGCCTCAGTGGTTGAAGATGGTCTAAGTACAAGTACCATACCTAGAGTGATCATCGGTAAAGGTGATTAAGTAGGTGTGACCGGACTTAGTACCAATACTAAGTGGGCCACACACATCAGTGTGGATCAAATCCAAGAGGCCTTGAGCACGTTCAGGCTTGCCCGTGAAGGGCAATTTTGTCATTTTTCCCTTGAGACAAGATTCACAAGTTGGTAGGGAGTTAAGATCAGACATATCAAACATGTCTCTCCTAATCAACTTGTTCATCCTATTTAAGGAAACATGACCTAGCCTAGCGTGCCAAAGTCGTGACGGGTTCAAACTATCGTTTTTCCTTTTTATCGTTGTTGTGTGTGTTTCCACATCGCGAGTTGGAACTTCTCTCAATTTTAAGGCGTATAGATCGTTTTCGCGTTCCCCAATTCCAATTAAACATTCAATCTTGAAAATTTTGCAAATCGAATTGGCAAAATGACAAGAATATCCATCACTATCAATCATAGAAACGGAAATGATATTATTTATTAATTCAGGAACAAATAAAACGTTTCTCAACAACTAAAAATTTGAAGAAAGAAATAAATAAACATCTCCTATAGCTTCGGCCGCAACCCTTGCTCCGTTGCCAAGCCTCAAGTGGGTCTCACCCTCTCTAAGACGCCAGCTTCTTGTCATTACCTGCAAGTCATTGCAGATATGAGATCCACATCCGGTATCAGTACCCAAAGAAGTCGAGTTAAGAGACATATTTATTTTAATGTAGAACATACCTTTCGCAGTTCGCAATTGCTCGATCCTACAGTTCCTCCTCCAATGCCCAGGCTTGTGGCAGTGGTGACAAACATCCTCAGATTTGTTCGGCTTTGAAGTCCTTGCCTTGAGCTTCTTGACGGACTTACCCTCCTTCGCAGGGGCAGAACACTTCTTTGAGATGAAGGTGTATGCCAGCAGCATACTCCATCTTCTCAAACCGCCGCTGCATTTCATTGGACATAGATGCTATCATATAGCACCATGCCTTAAGCTCGTCATCCCATCATTTGTCAGGCCTCGTGCACAAATCAGAGCAAAACCACATAAAGCACAACGCGGAAGCAATAAAATAGTGGAAAATTTTTCTCTTTAGGCCTAACGGTTTAAAAGATATAATTTAAAATACAATCATACTTAAAATATTCCCAGCTTACAAACACTCAGTACAAGAGTACATCATTAAACAATAAAAGTACTACAGCAGATGCACAATCCCACAAGCACAGGGCATTCCACGGCTAACAGTACTAGTATATATATGCTATACGCTAACTGGGACACTCTAACCACCTCCTAGGGCACCTCCTGCTTGGTCAAAGCCACGAATAGCAGAGAAACCTGGGAAACCTGAAACAACACACAGGAAACAAACACCAGCCTCAGAGGACCTCGGGGTCAAACCCTAGTACGGAGAGAAGCATAAACAGCATAAGGAAAGCAACAAATAAATATGCAAATGCTATGAAAGGGATCAAGTTTACAACCGAAAGCTAGGAGCCAAAGGATCTCAACAACATCTCAACAGCAAGATCTGATCAAAGGAAAGACGGTCAGTGGACACATAGTATACTGAACATATGGGAGATACCCACTCATCACAGTACACCGTACCCGATGCTCACAACCAACTCCACATGTTGTTGCCCACTCATGAGATGTGGGAGCTACCCACTCTGCTCATAGCGGCTAACAAACCCAGCAGGGAGATGAGGTACGGGAGTTACCCGCTCAGCCTCCGAGGTATACGGGAACTACCCGCTCGTCCTCGCACACAGCATCCTGGTACTCTCAAAACAACAGAATAGGCACAGCTAGCGAAACAAAGCTCAACAGGATAATGCGTGTATGCAAATGCAACAGCTGATATCATATCAAAGCATAAACGATAACAGCACAGAGCATACACAACAGGCACATAATCCATGCTCAATCCTTAGCTGTAAACAAGCTCACATCCGTACATCAAATCTTTGTGCAATAATTACTACAAGCAGAATGCCACAATGACGTCCCGAGCACACAGATCTACCACCTACTCAATGGCAACATACAAAACCTAAGGGACTGAAGCACAGGAAACAGCAGCCGGGAGTTACAGACTCCACCAGTGCTACTCTACCTCTCTAACACAATAGAAAGCTCTAAACAAGCTTAAAGGTAGGATCTAAACTTACCCCAAAAAGCTAGGAGCGAAATCCGACGCTTATGCTAACAGACTACACAAGGGAGATGTCTTCGCACACCTCACCAGCTTAAAGCAAACGTTCGAAAACAATATCCAAACGAAGCGTCTCAGCAAGAGGAGTCCTACGCTATCACTCTTACTTCAATCGGAGCTGCCTACCGTCGGCAATCGAGGAAGATAAGGTTCGATGAACAGTAGCTAGGGTATCGCGACAGAACTTCCTATCGGGAAATATTCTAAGTGTCGGGAACAATAATAGAGAACAAAGCCAAGCTCCCTATTAAATCTCACTGCTGACAGAAACTGGGAAACAGATCCACCGACAACTTAAGCTATCACAACTGATATTCCCGCTCACAAACAGATCTTGCAACAGATCTCGCTCTAAGCCAAAAGCAGATCTCTACTAACTAAAACGACGTCGCAGTGAACTACTGTCGTAATTGGACACGTCACCCGCTACTCACTGCTGAACAACAAACCAACATCTGTTGACAACGCAACAACATATCTCTCACACAGCTGACACTAACGCAACTCATAGCTGAGTCTTCTTTGCTATTCCAAAATGCTGACGTTACAACTAATCCAATCGACAACGTACTAGCACCACAGATCTCTCTACGACTGCTGAACACAACCACTTAGCGAAAGCTGCTCACGTCACCACTGCTGAACACTAACATTCAGCGATGACCCAGCACTCGCTACTGAACACATTCCGCGCCAAACTCTAACTCTCCAGAACTGTTCTAAGGACCAAAACAAAACCCGATAGCTTCTCCAAGCATATCGAATCAAAGCTGATCTCACTAAAACCCGATTAATTAACTCAATTAATCTTATCAGCTTTTTGGGTCTCACATCTCTCCCCCAGTAAAACAGGATTTCATCCTCGAAATCAAACAGCTCCAAAATAATAGTTCAAGATAACTGGGGAAAAGAACTTAAGCAAACATCTACCAGGGAATAACAAAGAACCAACTACTGGAACAAAACAACATCTACTCAAACAGATGCGGCCACTCACGCTGCATCTTCTCTTCCAGTTCCCAGGTAGCTTCTTCTCTACCATGCTTACTCCACTGAACCATCACTAAAGTAATGGTCTTATTCCTCAGCTGCTTCTCTTTCCTATCCAGAATCTGCAAGTGATACTCAACATAGCTCAAAGTCTGATCAAGCTCCACCTCATCAGTTCTCAACACATGCGAGGGATCTGGCTCATACTTCTTCAACATCGAAACATGAAGCGCATCATGTAAGGAAGACAAATCTGGTGGAAACAACAGCCGGTAAGCCAAAGGGCCAATCTTCTCTAAGATCTCATACAGTCCAACATAACGAGGAGCTATCTTTCCCTTGAGACCAAATCTCATAACACTGCGGAAAGGAGAAACCTTAAGGAAAAATATATCACCAACCTCAAATTCTAAAGACCTACGCCTCTTATTCGCATAGCTATCTTGGCGATCTTGTGCAGCTTTATACGCTGGCGAATCAAGTCCACCTGATCTCTCATCTGCTGCATGAACTCTGGGGAAGATAGCTGCCTCTCCCCCACTTCTTCCCAACACACTGACGATCTACACTTCCTGCCATACAAAGCTTCAAATGTTGCCATTCCAATCGTGACCTGATAGCTGTTAATGTAGGAAAACTCAACCAAATACAACGAGTCTTGCCAACTACCACTAAAATCTATCACAACAGCTCTCAACATATCCTCTAAAACCTGGATATCCCTCTCCGATTGGCCATCTATTTGGGGGTAATAAGCTGTACTCATAGCCAATCTAGTTCACAAAGCTGTTTGCAAACTCTTCCAAAACCTGGAAGTAAATCTCGGATCACAATCTGAAACAATCGAAACTGGCAAACCATGCAAACGCACCACAAAATCTATGTACAGCCTCACCATCTTCTTCAAATAATAACTGATGTTGTAGGGAATGAAGTGCGCAGACTTCGACAATCTGTCTATCCCAACCCAAACCGCATCACAAATTTTGCTGGAACGAGGCAAATGCGTAATAAAATCCATAGCTATGTGCTCCCAATTCCATTGGGGCACCTCTAAGCTTTGCAACAAACCACAAGGTCTCATCCTCTTTGCCTTGACTTGCTGACAGTTCAGACATCTAGCCACAAAATCAGCAACGTCGCTCTTCAAACCAGCCCACCAGAAGTGAGACTTCAAGGCATGATACTCTTCCTTGCACAGGGATGGACACTGAATCTACTGCAATGAGATTCTCGCAAAATTTCTTCTCTAAGATCAACCAGATTTGTCAAAACAAGCCTGCCACGAAACCTCAAAACCATCATAAGAGACAGAAAAATCTTCCAACTGTACATCTCTCACCTTCAGCTTCAACTCATGGATAAATGGATCAGTCCTCTGAGCTGCTCTAATGCTAGCAACAATCTGTGGCTCAACTTGAAAAGAAGACACCACAACATAATCCTCAGCTGGGTAATATCGCCAACCAGTAGTGCCAAGATGCTCATGGAACTTCGAAATCTGCATCAAAGGCAGCATCGCCACTTGAGCCTTTCTTCTCAATGCATCAGAAACTACATTCATCTTCCCAGGCTGGTATTTGATCTCACTATCAAAATCCTTTAGCAGCTCCATCCATCTACGCTGTCTCATGTTCAAATCTGACTGAGAAAACAAATACTGAAGACTCTTATGGTCGGATTACACCACAAATTGCTCACCAAACAGGTAGTGGCGCCAAATCTTCAAAGTGAAAACCACTGCTGCTAACTCCAAATCATGAACTGGGTAACGAGTCTCATGCGGCTTCAACTTCCGAGAGGCATAAGCAACGACTCGACCATTCTGTATCAACACACAACCCAATCCATTCAAGGAAGCATCTGCACAAACAACAAAACCTCCTGAACCACACGGCAGAGCTAACACAGGCGCAGTAGTTTGCTTCTTTGAGCAACAGAAAACTATTCTCGCATTGCTCAGTCAATACAAACCTCCTGTCCTTCTGAGTCAACTGCGTCATTGGCTTAGCTATACTAGAGAATCCCTCTATAAACCGCCGATAATAGCCAGCCAACCCCAAGAAACTACGGATCTCAGCAACACTCTTGGGGCGCTCCCAGTTAATCACTGCCTCAACCTTACTGAGATCCACAGAAATACCATCAACAGAAATCACATGACCCAGAAACACAACTCGGTCTAACCAAAACTCGCACATGGTAAACTTGGCATACAGCTGCGAGTCTCGAAGTTTCTGAAGAACTAGCCTCAAATGCTCTATGTGCTGCAACGGAGTCTTAGAGTACACCAAAATGTCATTGATAAACACAATCACAAACTGATCGATGAACTCTCTAAAGACTCTATTCATCAAATCCATGAAAACTGTGGGAGCATTCGTCAAACCAAAAGTCATAACTAGGAACTCATAATGCCCATACCTAGTACAAAACGCAGTCTTCTCTACATCCTGCGCACGAATGCGCAACTGACGATACCCCAAACGTAGATCAATCTTTGAAAACACGGCATAGCCTTGCAACTGGTCAAAAAGATCATCGATCCTAGGCAAAGGGTACTTGTTCTTCTCTGTCGCCTTGTTCAACTGCCTAAAGTCGATGTACATCCTCATCGACCCGTCGAACTCTCTAAAGACTCTATTCATCAAATCCATGAAAACTGTGGGAGCATTCGTCAAACCAAAAGTCATAACTAGGAACTCATAATGCCCATACCTAGTACAAAACGCAGTCTTCTCTACATCCTGCGCACGAATGCGCAACTGACGATACCCCAAACGTAGATCAATCTTTGAAAACACGGCATAGCCTTGCAACTGGTCAAAAAGATCATCGATCCTAGGCAAAGGGTACTTGTTCTTCTCTGTCGCCTTGTTCAACTGCCTAAAGTCGATGTACATCCTCATCGACCCGTCCTTATTCTTGACAAACAAGATAGGCGCTCCCTACGGAGACATGCTAGGCCTAATGAATCCCTTCTCCAGCAAATCACTAAGCTGAACCTTAAGCTCCCTCAACTCATCAGGTGCTAAACGATACGGAGCACTCGAAGTCGGAGCTGTACCAGGTACCAACTCAATGCTAAAGTCTATCTCCCGCCTCGGAGGAAAACCAGGAATCTCCTTCGGAAACACATCCGGGAAATGTCGAACAACGGGGACTCTACTAAGCTCTACACTCGAAGAAGAAGATGCATCTAAAGCATAGATCATGAAACCAGCATTCTCAAGCGACAACATGCTAAACATCTCCATCGCAGAGACTAAAGGAATCTTCGACGGGGAATCTTGGCCGTAGAAATTCTATTCTTGCCAGAATGGGGCCTAAATCGCAGAAAGCCATGGAAACAATCCACAGTGGCCCTATAGCTAGACAACACGTCCATTCCCACTATACAGTCGAAATCCCACATCACTAGCCTGATCAGGTTGGCCAACAACACACTCTCGCCAAACCTAAGAACACCATTCAACAAAATCTCCCTTGGAGAACAGGATCGCAACAGATACAAGATCACACAAGGTAGTGGTATGAAAACCATGATCGACCACAAATGCATCAGAAACAAAAGAAAGTGATGCTCCTGTATCAAACAACACACGCGCAGGAAAATAAAAAACAAAGAAAGTAACTGTGATAATCCATCCGCCCGGCGTGCCCTCCGCTTGCTCCATAGTCATGGCGTTCACTTGGCCAAACTGAGGTCCAGAAAACTAAGGGTGGGAAGACTGTCCAAACCGCGAAGGACCAGGCTGCTGAAATGGCCTAAACTGAGACTCCCGTAGCCGCTGCTGCTCCACAGGAAAAGCAGAACGACCTCTAGACGATCCACCTCGACCATGCGGTGGAGCTACGGTATGCTGCGATCCAGACAAAGGACACACTCTAGCAAAATGTCCGTACTGACCACAAACATTACAATAACCCTGCACGCCTACACACTGCGCTGTAGGATGCTCCACACTGACCGCAATACTCAACCTTGGTACCACCGCTGTTGGAAATACCAGAGCTAGAGGAACTAGAACCAGACTTTTTCTTAAACTGCTTACCACGAGGCCATAACCTCTGATGTCCAAACTGTTGAGCTACTTGTTGCTACTGTTGGGGTGGCTGAGACGACTGCGCTGACTGGGAAGGTTGCGCTCCCTGAACCACTGGATGACTACTCTGCGCCACCTGAGGCCTACCACGAGCGATGGTTCCTCAACCCTTCCTCGATATCGATCGCACTGTCCACCGCCTCTGCATAGCTCTTCGGAGAGCTAGCCAAAACCAAGGAATACAACTCCTTGTTCAACCCCTCAAGAAACCTAGTTCTCTTTGATCTCTCCTGACCAGAAACATGCGGCTCGTACACAAGAAGGGAAGAAAACCTACGGGCGTACTCTCTAGCAGACATACTTCCCTTCTCCAAATTATCAAACTCATGCTCACGGGCGTTCACGTAGGACTCCGGGAGATACTCATGACGGAAAGCAACGCAAAAAATGTCCCACGTAATCCCTACGTAGGACTCCGGGAGATACTCATGACGGAAAGCAACGTCAAAAAATGTCCCACGTAATCCCTACTCCAGTCTCTTCCAAAGTCCTCGAAGCGCCTCTACACCAACGCTCCGCACCTTTCCTCAAATGAAAAGTAGCCAGACTCAACTTGAGTTCATCATTGTACTGCACACAGTTAAACAAACCCGTGACATGCTGCAACCACGAATTTGCATCAGCACTAGACTCATCTTCATTGAAAACATGAGGGTTCATACGCTGTAACCTCACCATGACAAGCTCCATATCATTCACACGGGCAGCCAACTCGTCTACCTCATCCTCGGCCTGTGTACCTCGACCACGAAGGGGAAAACTACGCTGATCACCTTCAGTCTGACCTTCAGACTCTTCCGGAATCTGCCCTCTACCTCTACCCCTACGTCTAGGCGGCATCTAAGAAACACTAAGAGGGTAAGGTCACAACAGAACAGATATAACACAGATAAATGCAGCATATAGATCACATAGTCAAGCACATGCAACACACAAAACTGTGCCTAGACCCAAGTGTGATCAAAGAAATCGAGCTTATCCCAGCTTAATCTCTGATACCAAAAATGTCAGGCCTCGTGCACAAATCAGAGCAAAACCACATAAAGCACAACGCGGAAGCAATAAAATAGTGGCAAATGTTTCTCTTTAGGCCTGGCGTTTAAAACTATAATTTAAAAAATAATAATACTTAAAATATTCACAGCTTAAAAACACTCAGTACAAGAGTACAACATTAAACAATACAAGTACTACAGTAGATACACAATCCCACAAGCACAGGGCATTCCCCGGCTAACTGTACTAGTACATATATGCTATACGTTAACTGGTACACTCTAACCACCTCTTGGGGAACCTCCCGCTGGGTCAAAGACATGACCAGCAGAGAAACCTAGGAAACCTGAAACAACAAACAGGCAACAAACACCAGCCCCAGAGGGACCTCGGGGTCAAACCCCAGTACGGAGAGCAGCATAAACAGCATAAGGAAAGCAACAGATAAATATACAAATGCTATGCAAAGGATCAAGGCTACAATCGAAATCTGGGAGACAAAGGATCTCAACAACAGTTCAACAGCAAGATCTGATCAAAGGAAAAACAGTCAGTGGCCACATGGTATACTGAGCCCATGGGAGCCACCCACTGATCACAGTACTGTTAGAGTAGATGCCCAAATAGCCAACTTGTGGCGTGTGGGTTCATAGACTCTTGTATGAAACGATCTTTATATATGATATTCGCATTTGTTTGTGGCATTCTTTACTTTCATTGTGTTGTATGATGATTAACAATTGCGTTGAGGAAAGACCTAGAATGCGCTATAGTGTATGTTAGATGTGATAGTGGGTATGACGGCTATCATGAAACACAACTAATAGTCACTGTGTATTTTGAATTAGTTCCTAGTCGATTGGGCCGTCAAAATGAGGATAAGGCCGCCCGAGCTCGAGACTAGTATCTGCGATGCAAAGTACCATGTTTCATTGGTAGGGAACATTGTGATGTTCTGAGCATGCAGATAGATAGTGACCTGGTGATCTATCGAACTACCCTCGTTCGGACTTTCCAAGTGGTTACCATTTGTCGAGTGGATAAGTCCGAGGTCTTGGTTGTACTGATTAGTCCTCACGACTCGAAACGTCATTGAGACTTTACATGATAGGCGTCTCACTTTGACTCATTTGCCGACTCACTTGGGGTCATTAGGCAGCGAGATTGGGTGAGACCCCGATGCATGTAGGAGTCGATGCATCGTTTTCGAGGATTCACCGCTCGCAGACATGCGTGGATATCCTATGCTATCTGAGGGGATAATAGTGTATAAATCTCTGGCCAGAGTACTAGAAGTGTTTTAGGTAAATGGGTTTACCTAGTTACACTCGCGATGTCACTATTCGATCTCCAAGATGTATGCATAGCTATCGGATCTTTAGCGACTCTCGATTTACCAATGGTCGTTGATCTGATCGTGATATATGGATTGAAAGGACCGTACTGTACGCTAACCACGACCAAATGGTTCTTGCAGGCACTATCAGTGATACCTAGGGGATCATGGGGCGATGTTGCTAGACGCTCTTACCATGATCCGTTGGGCAAGTCCAGAATTGTGATTCCGGAGCCACAATGGTTGTGGGCCCACGGCTAGCTGTATCCCTGAATCATTGAGGGTCACACAAGTACTGGATTCGAGATTCCCGCACGGAAACCGAGCTCAATGTGTTGAGCATGGGAAGAGGATTTTGGGGAGTGCGACTTCCTAAAAGTCAACAGGGGTCAAATCGTGATTTCCCGCTGTTGAGGGGCAAAACGGTCATTTTGCACTAGGGTTCTGAAAAATGGTTTTTCAGATCATAGTATTCAGTTTTGGAAACTGAGTCGATCGGTCCGATCTGATCGGTAATCGGAGTTAAGATGAAGTCACGGTGATAGGGATGAACCGAATGTTCATACGTTGGACCCGGGCCCGTTGGGCCTGTCCAAGTCTATCACTAGTCTATTTAAATAGACTTAGAGGCTTTAATCAACTAACTTGACACTTGATTACACAACCCTAACCCTAAAAGCACACGCCTCCCTCCTCTCCCAAATCGCCGCCGCCGCCGCCTCCGCCTCCCACGCTGGAATTTGTTCTGGCCAACTTTTCGAGGAGTTTCCGTCCGTGCCGATCTCGTCAGGCCTTCTAGTGCAGACTGACGAAGGAGTCTCCCTTCCGGTCGTGGACCTGATTGACGTAATCTACCGCCACCTACCGTGAAGTGCCGGTTTCCTCGTGAAACTGGTCGGAGCCAGGCGCCTAGACGCCAGCAAGGTAACTGCCTAAACACCCTATGAATGGTTCATATTGAATCCGCATGTTTTAAATTTGATTTAAAATATCTGCATGAGACCAAATTTTCAAAAATAAAATCCCTCGTTTTAATACTATTTAAAACTAATATCAAGATAAATGTTTATTCGATAAACTAAAGAGAATTTAAATTTGTTTAAATTATCCCTACCTTCTATCAACAATGGGTGTATGTCGATGCTACCCGTATACATGGCCCGACTCATATTATTGAGGGGGTCATGTATGCCGGAAAGCTGTCCACGCCATTGACAATTGTTTTGCGTTCGGTTGGAACTCCCTTTAACGTTGGCTCATTTTATTGGGGACGTTAAGGGGACCATTTTTCACGACTCAACATTGATGGGTCATCTTGACACGTGATAGTAAACGGCGTCATATTATTGGGCCCTTACTGGACGTGAGGTGAATACATGGAGGTTGCACCGGTTGCAATCGGAAACTACCTTTTGGGGGTCATGAATGGCTGATATTATTCGGGTCCATGATCGCTAGATTGGGCTCCATGTACCCACTAAAGAAACTTGCTTTCTCGATTTCATTAGAGGGTGGTGAAATCGTTAATTTAGTGGGAGGATAATTCATAAAACTTAACGACCTAGTTTTATGTCTTAGCGATTATTTTATATATAGTTAGTAATGATTGTCTGTTTTTCTTTTCAGTATAACTTCTTATATAATGTCTTAGTTCAAAAACCCACTCGCTGATATACTGGATAGCAACAAGTTCACTGGTTTGAACTACCAAGACTGGCTCCGCAACCTCAACCTTGTGTTGGCTTCGGAGAAGCTTATTTATACGATAGAGAAGTGCCCTCCGAAGGAAGCCCCTGCCGATATCAGCCCTGAAGAGCTGGTTACGCTTAAACAATGGTGGGACGACGAGGTTAAAGCTCGATGCTATGTGATGGCGTCGATGTCCAATGAAATGCAACGGCGTTTTGAGAAGACAAAGTATGCTGCTGACATACTTTTTCATCTCGAAGAACTGTACGGGGAGAAATCCCGACATGAGAGGTTCACGGCTGTCAAGGAGCTTATGACGAGCCGCATGCGCGATGGGACTTCGGTCCGTGAGCATGGGATTCGTATGATTGGGCTCGTTGAAAAGCTGTCGGGCCTTGATATCACACTTCCACATGAGCTGTCTGTGGATGTGCTTCTCCTCTCACTGCCTGCTGCATTCGACCCCTTTGTGGTCAACTTCAACATGAACAAGCTGGCAGCCACCCTTGAAAAGGTGGTTAACATGCTTGTAGTGTTTGAAGGAACCATAAATAAGGACAAGCCCGTCCTCCTTATGGGCTCTTATTCCTCTGCGAAGAAGGGGCCCAGACGCAAGGGAAAGAAGCGTTCTGCCCCTGCGAAGGAGGAAAAGCCCACCAAGAAGCCAAAGGCAAAGGCTTCCAAGCCAAACAAGCATGAGGATGTTTGCCACCACTTCCACAAGCCTGGGCATTGGAGGAGGAACTGCAAGGAGTATCTCGAGCAGTTGCGAACTGTGAAAGGTATGTTCTATATTGAAATAAATATGTCTCTTAGTTCAACTTCTTGGGTACTTGATACCGGATGTGGATCTCATATCTGCAATGATTTGCAGGTGATGACAAGAAGCCGACGTCTTAGAGAGGGTGAGACCCACTTGAGGCTTGGCAATGGAGCAAGAGTTGCTGCAGTAGCTATAGGAAGTACAAGTCTGAATCCTTTGAAAGGTTCAAAGAATTCAAGGCTGAAGTAGAAAATCAATTAGGCAAAAGTATTAAAGCACTTCGATCTGATCGAGGTGGTGAATACTTGAGTGCTGAATTTCAAGACTATCTGAAAGAGAATGGTATTCTCGCACAGTGGACCCCTCCGGCCACCCCACAGCTCAATGGTGTAGCGGAGCGTCATAATCGAACCCTGTTAGACATGGTTCGATCTATGATGACCTTCACTGAACTTCCTACCTCGTTTTGGGGCTATGCGCTCGAAACGGCGGTAATGTTGTTGAACAATGTCCACACCAAGGTAGTGGATAAGACTCCATATGAGATATGGATGGGCAAACCACCCAAGTACTCATTCATGAGGATTTGGGGATGTCCTGCTTACGTGAAGCAGACAGTGGGAGATAATATGGATACGAGATCCATCTTATGCTACTTCATTGGGTATCAAAAGAATTCCATTGGATACTACTTCTACTATCCCAACGAAACAAAAGTGTTTGTTTCTAGGAATGCCACCTTTATGGAAATGGAATTTCTACTTGATAGAAAGGGCAAAATAGTAGAACTCGAAGAGGTTCGAGAACCAACTTAAGTACCAAGTGAATCTCCTGCACCCACAGAGCCAATACCAGAAATGGTCGCACCTATGAGATCCGAAAGGGTTCCTAGGGCTCCTGAGAGATATGGTTTTCTCCTTGAAGATGATAAAGGTGATCAAGTGGTTGGATCTGATCCAAGAACTTTCAAGGAGGCAATTTCCGATGTAGATTCTAATTTGTGGCTTGAAGCAATGCAATATGAGTTAGACTCAATGCATGCTAACCAAGTTTGGACTCTTGTTAATCCTCCCGAAGGAATTGTTCCAAGAAGCCAAAGGCAAAGGCTTCCAAGCCAAACAAGCATGAGGATGTTTGCCACCACGTTCCACAAGCCTGGGCATTGGAGGAGGAACTGCAAGGAGTATCTCGAGCAGTTGCGAACTGTGAAAGGTATGTTCTATATTGAAATAAATATGTCTCTTAGTTCAACTTCTTGGGTACTTGATACCGGATGTGGATCTCATATCTGCAATGATTTGCAGGTGTTGACAAGAAGCCGACGTCTTAGAGAGGGTGAGACCCACTTGAGGCTTGGCAATGGAGCAAGAGTTGCTGCAATAGCTATAGGAGATGTTTATTTATTTCTGTCTTCTGATTTTAAGTTGTTATTGAGAAACGTTTTATTTGTTCCCGAATTAATAAAGAACATTTTCTGTTTCTATGCTTGATAGTGATGGATATTCTTGTATGTTTGCTAATTCGATTTGCAATATTTACAAGAATGAATGTTTAATTGGAATTGGGGAACGCGAAAACGATTTGTACACCTTAAAATTAAAAGACGTTCCAACTCGCTATGTCGAAGCACATACAACAACAATTAAACGGAAACACGATAACTTGAACCCAGCACATCTTTGGCACGCTAGGCTAGGTCATATTTCTCTAAGTAGGATGAACAAGTTAGTTAGGAGTGACATGTTTGATCTGTCAGACATTGACTCCCTACCGACTTGTGAATCTTGTCTTAAGGGAAAGATGACTAAGCAACCCTTCAAGGGCAAGGGTGAGCGTGCTCAAGGCCTATTGGATTTGATCCATACTGATGTGTGTGGTCCATTTAGTATTGGTACTAAATACGGTCACACATACTTCATCACCTTTACCGACAATTACTCTAGGTATGGGTACTTGTACTTAATGAAGCACAAGTCTGAATCCTTTGAAAGGTTCAAAGAATTCAAGGCTGAAGTAGAAAATCAATTAGGCAAAAGTATTAAAGCACTTCGATCTGATCGAGGTGGTGAATACTTGAGTGCTGAATTTCAAGACTATCTGAAAGAGAATGGTATTCTCGCACAGTGGACCCCTCCGGCCACCCCACAGCTCAATGGTGTAGCGGAGCGTCATAATCGAACCCTGTTAGACATGGTTCGATCTATGATGACCTTCACTGAACTTCCCACCTCGTTTTGGGGCTATGCGCTCGAACGGTGATGTTGTTGAACAATGTCCACACCAAGGCAGTGGATAAGGAATTTCTACTTGATAGAAATTGCAAAATAGTAGAACTCGAATAGGTTCGAGAACCAAGTGAAGCACCAAGTAAATCTCCTGCACCTACAGAGCCAGTACCAGAAATGGTGGCACCTAGGAGATCCGAAAGGGTTCCTTGGGCTCCTGAGAGATATGGTTTTCTCCTTGAAGATGATCAAAGTGATCAAGTTGTTGGATCTGATCCAAGAACTTTCAAGGAGGCAATTTCCGATGTAGATTCTAATTTGTGGCTTGAAGCAATGCAATATGAGTTAGACTCAATGCATGCTAACCAGTTTGGACTCTTGTTAATCCTC
This sequence comes from Dorcoceras hygrometricum, assembly GCA_001598015.1. Classification (NCBI taxonomy): domain Eukaryota; kingdom Viridiplantae; phylum Streptophyta; class Magnoliopsida; order Lamiales; family Gesneriaceae; genus Dorcoceras; species Dorcoceras hygrometricum. Next base: position 596,813 of record KV002504.1, read on the forward strand.
CCGAAGGAATTGTTCCTATTGGGTGCAAATGGGTATACAAGAGAAAACTTGGGCCTGATGGTAAGGTAATGACCTACAAGGCACGACTGGTCACGAAAGGTTACACTCATAGGCAAGGTGTTGACTATGATGAAACCTTCTCGCCAGTCGCAATGTTCAAGTCAATTAGAATCTTATTAGCCATAGCCGCATGGTACGACTATGAGATATGGCAAATGGATGTGAAAACTGCGTTCCTTAATGGAAACATTAAGGAAGAGATCTATATGATGCAGCTGAGGGTTTCACATCTGTTGGAAGCGAGCATAAGGTATGCAAGCTTCAGAGATCGATCTACGGTCTCAAACAAGCATCGCGAAGTTGGAACCTGAGATTCGATGAAACAATTAAGGAATTTGTTTTCATCAAGAATCCCGAGGAGCCATGTGTGTATAAGAAGGTAGTTAAAAGCGCTGTGACATTCCTTATACTTTATGTTGATGACATTCTACTCATTGGGAATGATGTAGGAATGCTGCAGTCAACTAAAGTATGGTTGTCTAGTAGATTTTCGATGTAGAACATGGGTGAAGCATCCTATACTCTTGGAATACATATCTATCGGGATAGATCGAAACGGATGCTCGGACTCACCCAAGCTACCTACATCGATACCATACTTAAGAGGTTCTCTATGGAAGAGTCAAAGAGAGGACACCTACCTATGTGCCACGGGGTCACTCTATATAAGTCTATGTTTCCGAAAACTGATGAGGAGATAGAGAGTATGACACGTGTGCCATATGCCTCGGCAATAGGTAGTATTATGTATGGCATGATCTCGACTAGACCGGATCTCGCATATGCTCTGAGTATCACGAGCCGCTACCAGGCCAACCCCGGACAATTACATTGGAAGGCTGTGAAGGATATTCTTAAGTACTTGCGAAGGACTAAGAATATGTTCATGGTCTATGGGGGTGGTGAACTGAAACTGGAAGGCTACACTGATTCTAGCTTCCAGTGTGACGTGGATGATTCGAAGTCTACCTCTGGATTTGTAGTCATGCTCAATGGTGGTGCTGTCTTTTGGAAGAGTTCCAAGCAAGACACCATCGCGGATTCAACCACTGAGGCTGAGTACATCGCAGCATCAGCTGCTGCTAAGGAGACGGTTTGGATAAGGAATTTCTTCCAAGAGTTGGGCGTCATTCCTAATGGAGTTGGTCCAGTCCCGGTATACTGCGACAACACGGGTGCCGTTGCGCAAGCAAAGAAGCCTAGGTCTCACCAAATATCCAAACATATACTGAGGAAATACCACATAATCCGGGATATTGTGGCTAGAGGTGACATAGCAGTTGAGAGAGTCGCCTCTGCGGACAACGTTGTTGATCCACTTACGAAGCCCTTGCCTGGACCGTTGTTTGAAAAACATCGCGAAACGATGGGACTGCGTCTGATGAGTAGTTGGCTTTAGGGCAAGTGGGAGATTGTTAGAGTAGATGCCCAACTAGCCAACTTGTGGCGTGTGGGTTCATAGACTCTTGGAGTTGAGAGAGTCGCCTCTGCGGACAACGTTGTTGATCCACTTACGAAGCCCTTGCCTGGACCGTTGTTTGAAAAACATCGCGAAACGATGGGACTGCGTCTGATGAGTAGTTGGCTTTAGGGCAAGTGGGAGATTGTTAGAGTAGATGCCCAACTAGCCAACTTGTGGCGTGTGGGTTCATAGACTCTTGTTTGAAACGATCTTTATATATGATATTCACATTTGTTTGTGGCATTCTTTACTTTAATTGTGTTGTATGATGATTAACAATTGCGAGTAAGGACCTAGAATGCGCTATAGTGCATGTTATATGTGATAGTGGGTATGACGGCTATCATGAAACACATCTAATAGTCACTGTGTATTCTGAATTAGTTCCTAGTCGATTGGGCCGTCAAAATGAGGATAAGGCCGCCCGAGCTCGAGACTAGTATCTGCGATGCGAAGTACCATGTTTCATTGGTAGGGAACATTGTTATGTTCTGAGCATGCAGTTAGATAGTGACCTGGTGATCTATCGAACTATCCTCGTTCGGACTTTCCAAGTGGTTACCATTTGTCGAGTGGATAAGTCTGAGGTCTTGGTTGTACCGATTAGTCCTCACGACTCGAAACGTCATTGAGACTCTACATGATAGGCGTCTCACTTTGACTCGTTTGCCGACTCACTTGGGTCATTAGGCGGCGGGATTGGGTGAGACCCCGATGCATGTAGGAGTCGATGCATCGTTGTCGAGGATTCACCGCTCGCAGACATGCGTGGATATCCTATGCTATCTGAGGGGATAATAGTGTATAAATCTCTGACCAGAGTACTAGAAGTGTTTTAGGTAAATGGGTTTACCTAGTTACACTTGTGATGTCACTATTCGATCTCCAAGATGTATGCATAGCTATCGGATCTTTAGCGACTCTCGATTTACCAATGGTCGTTGATCTGATCGAGATATATGGATTGAAAGGACTGTACTGTACGCTAACCACGACCAAATGGTTCTTGCAGGCACTATCAGTGATACCTAGGGGATCATGGGGCGATGTTGCTAGATGCTCTTACCATGATCCGTTGGGCAAGTCCGGAATTGTGATTCCGGAGCCACAATGGTTGTGGGCCCACGGCTAGCTGTATCCCTGAACCATTGAGGGTCACACAAGTTCTGGATTCGAGATTCCCGCACGGAAACCGAGCTCAATGTGTTGAGCATGGGAAGAGGATTTTGGGGAGTGCGACTTCCTAAAAGTCAACAGGGGTCAAATCGTGATTTCCCGCTGTTGAGGGGCAAAACGGTCATTTTGCACTGGGGTTCTGAAAAATGGTTTTTCAAATCATAGTATTCAGTTATGGAAACTGAGTCGATCTGTTCGATCTGATCGGCGATCGGAGTTGTGATGAAGTCACGATGATAGGGATGAACCGAATGTTTATACGTTGGACCCGGGCCCGTTGGGCCGGTCCAAGTCTATCACTAGTGTATTTAAATAGACTTAGAGGCTTTAATCAACTAACTTGACACTTGATTACACAACCCTAACCCTAAAAGCACACGCCTCCCTCCTCTCCCAAATCACCGCCGCCGCCGCCGCCTCCCACGCCGGAATTTGTTCCGGCCAACTTTTCGAGGAGTTTCCGTCCGTGCCGATCTCGTCAGGCCTTCTAGTGCAGGCTGACGAAGGATTCTCCCTTCCGGTCGTGGACCTGATTGACGTAATCTACCGCCACCTACCGTGAAGTGCCGGTTTCCTCGTGAAAGTGGTCGGAGCCAGGCGCCTAGACGCCAGCAAGGTAACTGCCTAAACACCTTATGAATGGTTCATATTGTGTCATTGTTTTGAATTGTATTGAACGTTTCCCGGCCCAATTTTGTTCTTCCGCTGCCTTGCCGGGAGACGAGATCCGGATCCGCCATGGTTCCCCAACAAGTACACCGTACCAGATGCTAACAACCAACTACACCTGCTGTTGCCCACTCATGAGATGTGGGAGCTACCCACTCCGCTCATAGCGGCTAACAAACCCAGCAGGGAGATAAGCTACGGGAGTTACCCGCTGAGCATTCGAGGTATGTGGGAACTACCCGCTCGTCCTCGCACACAGCATACTCTCAAAACAACAGAATAGGCACAGCTAGCAAAACAAATCACGACAGGATAATGCGTGTATGCAAATGCAACAAATGATATCATATCAAAGCACAAACGATAACAGCACATAGCATACACAGCAGGCACATAATCCTTGCTCAATCCTAAGCTGTAAACAAGATCACATCCGTACCTCAAATCTTTGTGCAATAATTACTACAAGCAGATTGCCACCAGGACGTCCCGAGCACACAGATCTACCACCTGCTCAACGGCAACATATAAAACCTCAGGTGCTGAAGCACAGGAAACAGCAGCCGAGAGTTACAGACTCCACCAGCGCTACCCTACCTCTCTAACACAACTAAAAGCTCTAAACAATCTTAAAGGTAGGATCTAAACTTACCCAAAAAATATAGGAGCGAAAGCCGACGCTTATGCTAACAGACTACACAAGAGAGATGTCTTCGCACACCTCACCAGCTTCAAGCAAACGTTCGAAAACAATATCCAAACGAAGCGTCTCAACAAGAGGAGTTCAACCTACCACTCTTACTTCAATCGGATCTGCCTACCATCGGCAATCGAAGAAGATAAGGTTCGGTGAACAGTAGCTAGGGTATCGCGATAGAACTTGCTATCGGGAAATATTCTATGTGTCGGGAACAATAATAGAGAACAAAGCCAAGCTCCCTATTAAATCTCACTGCTGACAGAAACTGGGAAACAGATCCACCGACAACTTAAGCTATCACAACTGAGATTCCCGCTCACAAACAGATCTTGCAACAGATCTCGCTCTAAGCCAAAACGGATCTCTACTAACTCAAACGACGTCGCAGAGAACTAGTGTCGCAACTGGACACGTCACCCGCTACTCACTGCTGAAAAACAAACCAACATCTGTTGACAACGCAACAACATATCTCTCACACAGCCGATGCTAACGCAACTCACAGCTGAGTCTTCTTCGCTAATCCAAAACGCTGACGTTCCAACTAATCCAAACGACAACGTACCAGCACCACAGATCTCGCTACGACTGCTGAACACAACCACTTAGCGACAGCTGCTCACGTCACCACTGCTGAACACTAACATTCAGCGATTACCCAGCACTCGCTACTGAACAGATTCCACGCCAAACTATGACGCTCCAGAACAATCCAAAACGCTGACGTTCCAACTAATCCAAACGACAACGTACCAGCACCACAGATCTCGCTACGACTGCTGAACACAACCACTTAGCGACAGCTGCTCACGTCACCACTGCTGAACACTAACATTCAGCGATTACCCAGCACTCGCTACTGAACAGATTCCACGCCAAACTATGACGCTCCAGAACTGTTCCAAGGCTGAAACAAAACCCGATAGCTTCTCTAAGAATATCGACTCAAAGCTGATCTCAATAAAACCCGATTAATTAACTCAGTTAATCTCATCAGCTTTCGGGTCTCACATCTCTCCCCCACTAAAAAAGGATTTCGTCCTCGAAATCAATCAATTCCAAAACAAGAGTTCAAGATAACTGGGGAAAAAAACTTAAGCAAACATCTACCGAGAAATTACAAAGAACCAACTACTGGAACAAAACAACATCTACTCAAACAGATGCGGCCACTCACGCTGCATCTTCTCTTCCAGTTCCCACGTAGCTTCCTCTCTACCAAGCTTGCTCCACTGAACCATCACCAAATGAATGGTTTTGTTCCTCGGCTGTTTCTCTTTTCTATCCAAGATCTGAAAGGGATATTCCACAGCTCAAAGTCCTATCTAACTCAACATCATCAGTTCTCAACACATGCGAGGGATTTGGCTCATATTTCTTCAACATCGAAACATGAAACACATCATGTAAGGAAGACAAATCTGGTGGCGACAACAACCGATAAGCCAAAGGACCAATCCTATCTAAGATCTCATAAGGACCAACATAACGAGTAGCTAACTTTCTCTTGAGACCAAATCTCATAACACTACGGAAAGGAGAAACCTTAAGGAAAACTGGATCACCAACCTCAAATTCTAAAGGCCTACGATTCTTATTCGCATAACTAACTTGGAGATCTTGAGCAGCTTTCATTCTCTGACGAATCAAGTCCACGTGATCTCTCATCTGTTGCACAAACTCTGGGGAAGACAACTGCTTCTCCCCCACTTCTTCCCAACACACTGACGATCTACACTTTCTGCCATACAAAGCTTCAAATGTTGCCATGACAATCGTGACCTGATATCTGTTATTGTAGGAAAACTCAACCAAAGACAACGAGTCTTGCCAGCTACCACTAAAATCCATCACAAAAGCTCTCAACATATCCTCTAAAATCTGGATATTCCTCTCCGATTGACCATCTGTTTGGGTTAATAAGCTGTACTCATAGCCAATCTAGTTCACAAAGCTGTTTGCAAACTCTTCCAAAACCTGGAAGTAAACCTCGGATCACGATCTGAAACAATCAAAACTGGCACACCATGCAAACGCACCACAAAATCTATGTACAGCTTCGCCATATTCTTCAAAGAATAACTCATGTTGTAGGGAATGAAGTGCACAGACTTCGACAATATGTCTATCACAGCCCAAACCGCATCACAACCTTTGCTGGAACGAGGCAAATGCGTAACAAAATCCATAGCTATGTGCTCCCAATTCAATTGAGGCACCTCTAAGCTTTGCAACAAACCACCAGGTCTCATCCTCTCTGCCTTGACTTGCTGACAGTTCAGACATCTAGCCACAAAATCAGCAACATCGCTCTTCAAACCAGCCAACCAGAAGTGAGACTTCAAGGCATGATACATCTTCCTTGCACCAGGATGGACACTGAATCTACTGCAATGAGCTTCTCGCAAGATTTCTTCTCTAAGATCAACCAGATTTGTCACAACAAGCCTGCCACGAAACCTCAACAACCATCAGAAGAGACAGAAAAATCTTCCAACTGTACAGCTCTCACCATCAGATTCAACTCATGGATGGATGGATCAGTCCTCTGAGCTGCTCTAATGCTAGCAACAATCTATGGCTCAACTTGAAAAGAAGACACCACAACATAATCCTCAGCTGGGTAATATCGCCAACCAGTAGTGCCAAGATGCTCATGGACCTTCGAAATCTGTATCGAAGCCAGCATCGCCACTTGAGCCTTTCTGCTCAATGCATCAGCAACTACATTCATCTTCCCAGGATGGTATTTGATCTCATAATCAAAATCCTTTAGCAGCTCCATCCATCTACGCTGTCTCATGTTCAAATCTGACTGAGAAAACAAATACTGAAGACTCTTATGGTCGGAGTACACCACAAATTGCTCACCAAACAGGTAGTGGTGCCAAATCTTCAAAGCAAAAACCACTACTCCTAACTCCAAATCATGAACTGGGTAACGAGTCTCATGCGGCTTCAACTGCCAAGAGGCATAAGAAACGACTCGACTATTCTGCATCAACACACAACCCAATCCATTCAAGGAAGCATCTGCACAAACAACAAAACCTCCTTAACCACACGGCAGAGCTAACACAGGAGCAGTAGTTAGCTTCTCTTTGAGCAACAGAATACTATTCTCGCATTGCCCAGTCCACACAAACTTCATTTCCTTCTGAGTCAACTGCGTCATTGGCTTAGCTATACTAGAGAATCCCTCTATAAACCACCGATAATAGCCAGCCAACCCCAAGAAACTACGGATCTCAGCAACACTCTTGGGGCGCTCCCAGTTAATCACTGCCTCAACCTTACTGGGATCCACAGAAATACCATCAACAGAAATAACATGACCCAGAAATACAACTCGGTCTAACCAAAACTCGCACTTGGAAAAATTGGCATACAGCTACGAGTCTCGAAGCTTCTCAAGAACTAGCCTCAAATGCTCTTTTTGCTGCAACGAAGTCTTAGAGTACACCAAAATATCATCGATAAACACAATCACAAACTGATCGATGAACTCTCTAAAGACTCTATACATCAAATCCATGAAAATTGGGGGAGCATTCGTCAAACCAAAAGGCATAACTAGGAACTCGTAATGCCCATACCTAGTACAAAACGCAGTCTTCTCTACATCCTGCGCACGGATGCGCAACTGATGATACCACGAACGCAGATCAATCTTCGAAAACACAGCAGACCCTTGAAACTGGTCAAAAAGATCATCGATCTTAGGCAAAGGGTACTTGTTCTTCACTGTCGCCTTGTTCAACTGCCTAAAGTCGATACACATCCTCATCGACCCGTCCTTCTTCTTGACAAACAAGATAGGCGCTCCCACTGAGACATGCTAGGCCTAATGAATCGCTTCTCCAACAAATCACTAAGCTGAACCTTAAGCTCCCTCAACTCAGCAGGCGCTAAACGATACGGAGCACGCGACGCAGTCTTCTCTACATCCTGCGCACGGATGCGCAACTGATGATACCACGAACGCAGATCAATCTTCGAAAACACAGCAGACCCTTGAAACTGGTCAAAAAGATCATCGATCTTAGGCAAAGGGTACTTGTTCTTCACTGTCGCCTTGTTCAACTGCCTAAAGTCGATACACATCCTCATCGACCCGTCCTTCTTCTTGACAAACAAGATAGGCGCTCCCCATGGAGACATGCTAGGCCTAATGAATCGCTTCTCCAACAAATCACTAAGCTGAACCTTAAGCTCCCTCAACTCAGCAGGCGCTAAACGATACGGAGCACGCGAAATCGGAGCTGTACCAGGAACCAACTCAATGCTGAAGTCTATCTCCCGCCTCGGAGGAAAACCAGGAATCTGTTGGTGGATCCGGATCCGCCCCCCGGTCAGGCAGCGGAAGAACAAAAATTATGGAACCGGGAGGCGATCAATACGAAAAACAGTTCTACATTCTACGACATTCATAGGGTGTTTAGCAAGTCACCTGTCTGGCACTTGTGCCTGGCTCCAACCGGTGTTTCAAGAACCCGGCGCTTCTCGGTTGATTGCGGTGGATTCGTCAATCCGGTCCACGACCAGACTCGAGGCTCCTTCGTCAGACTGCACTAGAAGTCCTGACGAGATCAGCACGATTGGATTCTCCACGTCGAACTGGCCGGAACAAATTTCCGGCGACGATCGGCGGCGGGAGGCGGCGGCGCACGGCGGGCGGCGGCGGCGGCGCTTGGAGAAGAGAAGTGGGCGGCGGTTTTGTGTAGAGTTAGGTTTAGTGATTGATGGTGACAATAATGATTAAGTCTCTTAATTAAGTCCAATCATATATAGACTTAATGTTGGACTTGGGCCGGTCCAACGGGCCCGAGTCCAAATGACGATATAAATCGCTGCGACTTCATCGTAACTCCGATCGCCGATCAGATCGGACCGATCGACTCAGTTTCCAAAACTGAATGTTCTGATGTGAAAAACAATTTTTCAGATCATCTACCCTAAATAGCAAAATGACCGTTTTGCCCCTCAACAGAGTCAAACCCCGGTTTGACCCCTGTTGACTTTCAGGAAGTCATACTTCCCGAAATCCTCTTCTCGTGCTCAACACATTGAGCTGAGTATCCGTGTGGGAGTTTCGAATCCAGTACTTGTGTGACCCTCAATGGTTCAG